>MU249720.1:0-168462 GCA_018977245.1 Lethenteron camtschaticum | reverse complement strand
GTGAGCAGCAATTACCAGATCATCGGCATACATAACGCAGTTGACCAATAGGGCGCCATCCCTTGACCGCACCCGGGCATCGATCAGCCTCCCATTGTATCTGTACCAGATGGAAATTCCTCCGGACAGCCATCGAAGGCTTCACGAACTACGTGGTCGAAATTGATGTTAAATAATGTGGGAGCCAGAGGACATCCCTGTCGCACAACAAGGTAAACAGGGAATGATTCCGACTCCGGCCACGTAGTTTTACCCGGGCCCGCTCGCCATCTTGAAGGTCCTTAATGATCGTGAGCAGAGGATCACGCACGTACACACACACGTACACACACGTACAGCACACACGCACGTACACACACGTACACACACGTACACACACACGCACGTACACACACACGTACACACACACGCACGTACACACACACGTACACGCACGTACACACACGCACGTACACACACACGTACACACACGTACACACACACGCATGTACACACACACGCACGTACACACACACGTACACACACGTACACACACACGTACGTACACACACACCACACGACTATACACTTCACTACTGTACACTACACTGCTATACACTACACTATACACTACACTATACACTACACTATACACTACACTATACACTACACTACTACACTATACACTACACTATACACTACACTATACACTACACTATACACTACACGGCATATTCCACGCCGGTTTCGCACGCACACCCACGGACGTGCGTGCGTGCGAGCGCATGTGCGTGTGTCACGTGCGTGTGTCCACGTGCGTGCGTCCACGTGCGTGCATGCGTGTGTGTGTGTGTGCCCCCGGCGGGTGTTGTGCCCGCGGGTGTGTGTGCGTGTGTGTGCGTGTGCCCCCGTGCGTGTGTGTGTGCCCCGTGTGTGCGTGTGTGTGCGTGTGTGTGCCCCCGCGTGTGTGTGTGCCCCCGCGTGTGTGTGCGTGTGCGTGCGTGTGTGTGTGCGTGTGTGTGTGCGTGTGTGTGTGCGTGCGCGCGAGCCCCACGCCGCATCTCCGCTGGGCCAAGGTGGGCGGGGAGCTCCCGAGTGGCCGATTCACCTTCGGTGCCTTCAACCGGACGCTGGCGATCCACCACGCGCTGGCGGCCACGCCGGCGCCTACCAGTGCCACGCGCCAACAGCGAGGGCAGCGCCCGGCACCCGTCACCGTCACCGTGGAAGGTGATCGGGGCCACGCAGCAGCGGGGAGCGGCGGCACGACGGTTAGCGAGCCCTGCGGCAAGCAGAGGTCGCAGCCGGTACCCCTACCCGTACCCTACCCGATCCGTACCCTACCCGATACCCGTACCCTACCCGATACCCGGCTACCCGTACCCTACCCGATACCGTACCCTACCCAATACCCGGCATCCCGTACCCGGCCGGGTACGGGTAGGCATGAGTCACTTGTGAGTCGCGTTTGTCATCATTTCCCAACGTCTTGCTCTTCTCACAATTCAAGTTCCTAGAATCAACCACCCGCGCCTGCAAATGGCTTCATCCCAGAGGTCGTAACCGGGTACTACCGTACCTACCCGATACCCGGCTACCCGATACGGCCGGGTACGGGTACCGTTTGCGACCCTGGTGCGGCCGGGTACGGGTACGGGTACGGGTAGGGCGTGAGTCACCGGTGAGTCACCGTTTGTCACTCATTTCGGGTAGCGTACGGGTAGGGAACGGTACCCGTACCCGGCCGGGTACGGGTAGCCATTTGCAACCCTGGTGCGGCCGGGTACGGGTAAGGAATCAAACCCGTTTGCGACCTCTGCAGCCCAGGTCCCGCGACGATTATCTCGACCGGTCACGGGCCTCTCCTAGGTCGACTCGACCTCAAACGAGTACCCCCTCCTCCCCCTGCTCCCCCCCTCCAGCCAAGCGTACTGGATCACTCCGGAGCCAGAGGGCGCTCCTACGCCCGTGGGACACGGTGAGGCTCGCCTGCCTCGCCGACGGAATCCCAAACCGCTCGTCCGCTGGTTCTTCAACGGCGTCCCCATCAGCGGTGAGACGCTCCTCGCCCGCTCGTCCAAACCTACGCGCTCGCTCACACGCTCAGCCGCTCTCTGTACGCTCACTCGCTCACACGCTCGCACGCTCGTAGCCTGAGAAGGGGTTTTCCCCTTTTTTCTGGCGACAAAACAGCTGTGTTGAGATGTTAAAACACCAAACTGAAACCTTTCACAAGAATCGTGTCACTGCATTAACCACATATACTAGTGGTCAGGATGCAAACAATAAACATACTCTGATAGTATATCCCGAGGGGCCACTTTAGCTACCACTTGTGACAGGAGGTCATAGAAGGCATCTGACTCATCGACCTTGCCTGCAACCCTCCACGGATGTTCATCTTCGGTGGGGGCATATATAACCATGACCACCACTCCTCGCCTCCGGTTGATAGGAAGGCGAGCCCAAAGTAGCCTGGGGCTTACAGCTTCCCACACCTCATCGCCACGCTCCCACGCCCCCTTCATTCTTTTTTCAGAAGAGCAGCCGCTCCCTGTTGTTTGGCAGTCTCCTGCCCCGAGTAGAGGACTGTCCACCCCTCATGGTGGCAGGAGCCAGAGCCGGTCCACCGGACCTCCTGAATGCCACAGAGATCCAGGCGGTACCGGTCCAGCTCCCGACAGAGGAGTGGCAGCCTCTCCTCCGCAGTGAGCGTTCCAACATTCCACGTGGCCACCTGCAGTGGTTTTTGTTGTTTCTGGAGGAGCCCCGAGGGTAAGATTCAATCTCCTGGCTCCGCCAAATGGGGTTTGGCCAGGAGATAGTATGATGCATTGTCTTTCAAACTGATTGGTCCACACCAGAGGCAGCTTTCTCTGGTGTGGACCAATCAGTTTCTGTGAGTTTCACAGTTTCAGAGACAATGCATCATACTACTATCAGAGGATGTTTTTTGTTTGCATTCTGACCACAAGTATTGTGGTTAATGCAGTGACATGATTCCTTGTGAAAGGTTTCAGTTTGGTGGTGTAACATCTCAACACAGCTGTTTTGTTGCCAGAAAAAAGGGGAAAACCCTTCTCATATTTTGGTACTGGCAAAGAAGGTCCCATGATTTAGCCACTCACAGCCTATCTCACTCACAGCCTATCACACACCCACGCTCACTCACAGCCTATCTCACTCACAGCCTATCACACGCCACGCTCACTCACAGCTGATTGCACACTTAGTCAACCAATCACAGAGCCTACCGAATCAGCCAGATTGTGCCAAATTGTGATAATAATGCCAAATCACACCGCGCAATACCAAGTCGCAATACATTTTGCCAAATTCTTCTGATAATAATCGCGTCAAGACTCCGCACACCACACCACACCACCACACCACACCACACCACCACACCACACCACCACCACACCACCACACACCACACACCACCACACCACACCACCACACCACCACACCGTGCCGTGCCGTGCCGGGTGTGGTGTCGTCTGCGGTGGAGCAGAGGCCCCCGCGGTAGCCGGGCGGAGCGTGGACGGCGACTCCCTGACCCTGAGCGGCTGCAGGAGGAGGCCACCGGCGTGTACCAGTGCGAGGCCTCAAACCAACACGGCACCATCCTGGCCAACGCCTACGTCAAAGTGCCGGGTGAGCGGTGGGGGGGGGNTGGGAGGAGGAGGAGGGAGGAGGAGGGAGGAGGAGGGAGGAGAAGTATGGGGAGGAGGTGGGAGGATGAGAGGGAGGGAGGAGGGGAGGGGTATGGGNAGGAGGAGGGAGGGAGGGGGAGGGAGGAGGGGAGGAGGAGGGAGAGGAGTATGGGGAGGTGGGGTGGAGGTGGGACATGGGAGGAGGGAGGAGGAGGAGGAGGTGGGAGGGAGGTGGAGGAGGAGGAGGAGGCCCGTGACTGGACAGGCGGCTGTAGGCTGCCCCCTCTAGGCAGGGCACTTTGGACCGACTCCTCTGACGGACGACCCTTCCGGCCGGCCGTCTCTGCCCCCTCCCCGCCCCCCCCCACAGCCGCACCTCCACAGCTGCTGTCGGAGCAGGACAGGCTGTACGAGGCGAGAGAGGGCTGGGAGGTGTACATGGAGTGTGCCGTGTTGGCGTGGCCGCCAGCCGACATCCTGTGGTGAGACGGAACGCTGCCTGGCTGCCTCCTGCCCTGAACCTCGTGGTGGCACCCGGTGTACCGTAGCGCCCCGGTGTACCGTAGCGCCCCGTGTACCGTAGCGCCCCGGTGTACCGTAGCACCCCGTGTACCGTAGCGCCCAGTGTACCGTAGCGCCCAGTGTACCGTAGCGCCCCGGTGTACCGTAGCACCCCGTGTACCGTAGCGCCCCGGTGTACCGTAGCGCCCGTGTACCGTAGCGCCCCGGTGTACCGTAGCGCCCGGTGTACCGTAGCGCCCCGGTGTACCGTAGCACCCCGGTGTACCGTAGCACCCCGTGTACCGTAGCGCCCGTGTACCGTAGCGCCCAGTGTACCGTAGCACCCCAGTGTACCGTAGCACCCAGTGTACCGTAGCACCCAGTGTACCGTAGCACCCAGTGTACCGTAGCACCCAGTGTACCGTAGCACCCCGGTGTACCGTAGCACCCGGTGTATGAGTGAGTGTGTGAGTGAGTGAGTGATTCTCACCTGCCTGGTCTTGCTCTCCGTACCAGGTGAGTGAGTGGTGGTGAGTGAGTGTATAAGTGGTGAGTGAGTGTGTACNTGAGTAGTGAGTGAGTGGTGAGTGAGTGGTGAGTGTTTCTCACTTGGTCTTGCTCTCCGTACCAGGTGAGTGATGGTGAGTGTGTGAGTGAGTGAGTGGTGAGTGAGTGTGTGAGTGCTGAGTGTTTCTCACTGCGGCGTTCAGTGCGGCGTTCTCTGCGCCAACTAGCCGTGGGGTGTCTGAAGCTGGCTCGTGACCCGAATTTTAGCTCTCGACTCAAAGCAAAGTATCGGCCGAGAGACGGCTCGTGTCTCGACACACTCGTTAGTGAGGACACTGGTAAGTGAAGGTACCACTGTATGTGGGTGGCTTCGTGAACGAATCTTTTGTCGATAGCCAGTGGGCTTGCAAAGTACCTTCGTGTTAGAGGAATCCATTTTGCGTGAGGCAGTTTGTGTGATTTGCCACTGAGCTACGGATGCCTCGGGCACTCTTAGTCGCGAGGACTGTACCTACGTTGAACTTCTTTCGCACCCTACGTGGCCAACCGCTCATCGGAGTTTAGTCGGTTTCGTGAATATCATCGGCGGGTTTCTCTCTCCCCCCCCCCTCTCCCCGCCTGCGCCACACACACCGCCAGGTTCAAGGACTCACAGAGCTTCCGCCTGCAGGGCAAGCGCCACCGGACCTTCAGGAACGGCACCCTGCGCGTCGCTGCGGTGCGGCGCGAGGACAACGACTCCTACGTCTGCATCACCACCAACGACCTGGGCTCACAGCTGCTCCGTGTGCACCTCTTCGTCGAAGGTTGGCAGAGTGCCGGCACCGACATTCACCACACACCGCACCAGGTACTCGTTTGAGGCCGGGTCGACCCAGGGGAGGCCCAGGACCGGTTGAGGTAATGGTCACCGGGGTTTGTGGCCGTGAGCGGGAATCGAACTCGGGTCGCCGGGATTGTAGCGCAGCGCAAACCACTACACCTCCACCACCACCACCACCACCCCTCCACCACCCCCACCCTACCACCACCACCACTCCACCACCCCACCACTTCCACCACCACCATCATCGTCAACACCACTACACCCCCCACCCTACCACACCACCACCCCCCACCTCCACCCTAACACCACCCCTCCTCCACCACCATCCCACCCCACCACCTCCACCACCCCCCCCCACACCCCCCCACCACCACCCCACCACCACACCACCATCCCACCACCACCCCACCACCACCACCACCACCCCACAGTGGCGCCGGATGGCGAGGATGACCATGAGGTGGTGGAGGATGATGGCGAGGAGGGAGAGGGCAAGGTGGAGGAGGTGGAGAGGCAGGAGGACGATGAGGAGGAGAGGCAGGAGGACGATGAGAAGGAGCAGAGTGAAGAGGTGGGCCAGGAGGAGGGCGAGGAGGAGGAGGAGAGGCAGGAGGACGATGAGGAGGAGGGTGAAGAGGAGGGCGAGGAGGAGGGCGAGGAGGAGGAGAGGCAGGAGGACGATGAGGAGGAGGAGGGTGAAGAGGAGGGCGAGGAGGAGGACTCTGCCACGGGGAGGAGGGCACCACCGGCGACGAGATGTCAGCTACCTCGCCAGGTACGCGGGAGGGCGCTGGCTTCCATCGCCTGACCCTGACGATGCAAATGGCCGGGGTCTGCCCAGTGAACTGGGTTTGAAAGACCGTGTTTCAGCCACTCTGTGAATGTCCATTGGCTGGTTAGGTTCCCAAGTGCATGCCCCATTCATGCTGGGATTCAATGTGAAAGGCTCCAATACACTTCAATGTTAAATCCTCCCATAGACTTCAATGTTAAAGTCTCCCATAGACTTCAACGTTAAATCCTCCCATAGACTTCAATGTTAAATCCTCCCATAGACTTCAACGTTAAATCCTCCCATAGACTTCAATGTTAAAGTCTCCCATAGACTTCAACGTTAAATCCTCCCATAGACTTCAATGTTAAAGTCTCCCATAGACTTCAACGTTAAATCCTCCCATAGACTTCAACGTTAAATCTCCCATAGACTTCAACGTTAAATCCTCCCATAGACTTCAATGTTAAATTCTCCCATAGACTTCAACGTTAAATCCTCCCATAGACTTCAATGTTAAAGTCTCCCATAGACTTCAACGTTAAATCCTCCCATAGACTTAATGTTAAAGGCTCCCATAGACTTCAACGTTAAATCCTCCCATAGACTTCAATGTTAAAGGCTCCCATAGACTTCAACGTTAAATCCTCCCATAGACTTCAATGTTAAAGGCTCCCATAGACTTCAACGTTAAATCCTCCCATAGACTTCAATGTTAAAGTCTCCCATAGACTTCAACGTTAAATCCTCCCATATACTTCAATGTTAAATCCTCCATAGACTTCAATGTTAAAGGCTCCCATAAGACAGAGTAGACAGAGTAGACAGACTCTGTCTCCCCGACAGACCTGTTCTCCACCTGAGGACGGCTGCTTGCGTTGTGGCCGAAACGTCATGAGAATTATTTTATTATGTTTTATTTTTATTATTTTATTACTTCTCTCTACGTGATGACTTTACCGAAAGAACCAAGAAGATGAATCCCTGCAGTCACCAAAGCTTTACATCGAAACTTCCAACCTGCACATTTCTCCGCCCCGCACCTGTTTGCAGGGGCGACGGCGCCGTCAGCGGCGCCAGCGGGGCGGGAGGCCGTCACCAACGGGGTCTCGTGTCTCGGCGTCACGGTGGCCACGGCTCTGCTGCTCACGCTCGTGTCGCCGATCGCGTGCGCCGCGTGGCGCTACTCCATCGCCGGCGCCGGCTTCGTTTGGTGACGGTGCGAAGTGGGAGCGTGTCGGTACGGCGAGCTGCTTTGTGATCTGCCGGGGTCGACGTTGGTGTTGCATCGCCTCGTTGCGTCGTAGACACCGGAGGAGACGTCTTGAGGGAAGCGTTTCTGTCTTACTCTCGCAGTCTTTACCATCGTGACACCTCCAATTCGATGTAAAGCTTTCGTGACTGCAGGGATTCAGCTTCTTGGTTCTTTTGGTAAAGTCACGTAGAAGGGAAATAATAAAATAATAAAGATAAAACAAAATAAAATACAATTCTCACGACGTTTCGGCCACAACGCAAGCAGCCGTCCTCAGGTGGAGAACAGGTCTGTCGGAAAGACAGCGTCGTGGCCGAAACGTCATGAGAATTGTATTTTATTATGTGAAATTATTATTATTTATTATTTCCCTTCTACGTGACTTTACCGAAAGAACCAAGAAGATCGTGATGATCTCTTTGCATTCAACGTTGTCTCTTGCTCCGCCTATTAGCATTGTCGAGTTTCGTTCAAAAAATGCAAGCGCTGTGTGCCCATGACGTGTCGCAAAGAGCCGCGTTGTACAATTTTAAACGCGAGTTGCGATAGAGCCATTCCTGAAGTTGTTCCGTGCTGCTGCTGCTGAAGACGTCATGATGGTAATAAAGGCGGCAAGTTGAACACTTCATTGGACTGGAACTCCTTTCTTGGGTATCTATTTCAGTTCATTGCATTGATCAGTTACATCTATAATGGGACCATTTTGCTGCGGGAAATAATACAGAGCTTGATACAAATGTATCACTTATATATACAATTATAATCAAAAGTCATCACAGGTCAAGCTAATTCTGAATGAAACTTATTAATGTATATAAATGTTGGTTGGAAAATCCTCCATTATGTGAATTGGCTGTACAGGATTTCCCTCTGTCATAAATGACATGTTTTGTACGTACCTTTTTTTGTCATCGCTTATGTTTGATATTATTTTTTAATACCTCAATGCGGTTTTAAACCTAATGCATATCCATATCGACCCACATCTCCTGTTTAGGAGTGTACACGTCTGAAAGTCCACTCTTTGGCAGGCGCTGTATTGAGAACTCGTGGTTGTGAATATTGCCACGATGCTGCTGGTGGTGGTGTCAGTGGTGGTGACATTCGTGATGATGACATTGATGACGAAGATTATGATGTTGACGAGAGTAGAAATAACGATGGTGGTGGCGATTGTGAAGAATGCGATGATAGTGGTGGGTGGTGGCAATTTGATTTGATTGAGCTGTCGGGTGGTGTAGGGTTACGCGTGAATATCTACATAACACCTGCACCGCTAAACCCAACGTTAACTAATTATGACTTGTAATATTGGTCGTGGAAGCTTCGTTATTACATTCTATTGCTGTTGTTGATATTGTTATTAGGCCAGAGAAATTAAACAGGCTTTCCCGGGAGGCAATACAAACTGAACAGATAGTCAACACTGACAATCTACCCATCGTTGCCTCTCCGGACAACTAAAATATACTCCAGGTACAGATCATGCGGTGTATCCATATTTAAAAACATTTGTAATCACGTGATTTTTTTATTTCCCCACTCTAACCTCAAACGTGCCCTAGTTCATCGGAGTGCGCTGAGCAAAGTGAGCCCTGTGTGTGTGTGGGGGGCGAGTACTTCAATCAGGGCTTGCCGGGTGCCGTAGGCATGTGGGGCTGCGAAGTGCCAGGCGACGGTGGTTGAGTGCGATAACCCTCACACCCACGGAGGGTTCACCTCCGGCCACGCCGATCTCCTCCCACATCCCAGAGGTCGCAACCGGGTACCCGATACCCGTACCCTACCCGATACCCGGCTACCCGTACCCAGGTTCCGTCGCTCTTCCAACCCCGTCCAGATTGCAGTCAGCGAGGGTGCCGGCTCATGGGACGGACGGGCCGGCGTTCCATACTAGATCCAAATCCCTTCCCTTTCGTTGATCGTTGCTGTTGTTATTGTACTGTCCCGTTCCGTCTGTTCATGTTCGTGCGGTAACTCTGTCGCTCGCATTATGTCTGGTCCTGATTCAGCCGGGACGGCTGGTCTTTTACACCGGGGGGGGGGGGGGGGATGATGTAATGCGAGCGTAAGCCAGGTTTCGCCGCTCAGCTCTGGGCCAATCGGACGGCCCGGAGTATTGGGGGCGGGGCCCAGTAAGGTGGGCGTATGGGGAGGTCTGCCGCCCACCTCCGGTCCAATCGGATGCCTGGATGATCAGGGGCAGAGCCTAGGGGCGGAGCCGGGGAGGGGGCGCTAAGTGAAGGGCGTGATCTGGAAGGTTCGGAAAGGGCGTCGTGGAAGGTGGAGACGGGATGACGAGAGAGGGGAATATATGGGGGGGATCCGGAAGAGGCTCGTGGGAGTTGGCATAGACTCGAAGTGGGACCACGTCGAGCCGTGGAAGGTCTCCAGCGCCATCGGCCACGTGGCTGGAGACGGCTCCAAGCACACCGTCAGCCAGCGGTGTGCGGGAGTGCTACTAATGGCAAGAGCGCGCGGGGCGCGCCAGTGAAACAGCCGCTCCGCGGTCGGGACTGGCGGAGTGTGAACGACATGACAATAATACAGACAGAGACGGAGATCAAGCTGCGTGTCGTCAAAATCCTTTATTACAATTGTCTACACCTCCACGTCCCTGCCTCCCCTCCCTCCCTCCTCACTCCCTCTCCCCTCCCTCTCTTTTTTGTGAAAGCGCACCATGCAGTTTATTAACATAATACAGCATTTCCAGACATTCCAAATGCTACGTACACATTCAGGTTTAGTCACGACGTCCTAAAGTCCAGTGAAAAACACGTTTCGTGACAATAGCTAACATACTACGTGTGATGTGAGGTTACACCTGGATGATGATTGGCTCTGCCGGCCTCAGCCCGCAGCCAATGGGGAGTCGAGCCAGGGGCGTGGCCCTGGAGCTGGACAGTATCTTCGGGAAAGTTCCAGCGGTGTGGCTGAGGATTGGCTGCGTGGTATCACGTGGGCCAGGGATTATAAGGGGTCGAGAAAGACGGCACGTGGTCAGTGTGCGGAGGAACGAGGGGGGAAGCCACATGGCTGGTGCCGTGGTCCGGAGCCAGCGGCAGTCTCTCTCTCTCTCTCTCCCTCACGCTGTCAGCCAGCAGCGTGAAGGAGCGAGGGAGCCGAGTGTACGAATGCGGTGGAAGGCTGTGAACGGAAACGAATAAACAACTCTCAAGTCACGGCTTCGTCTGAACGGGGTTTATTACACGTGTATAGAAAAATGACGCCACGCTTTCAGACGTAAGGAAACGCAATGTAAACACTTTACGTATCAACACACCGACGAAACAACTGTGGCCTCAAGAATTGACCGGGCGACACGGTTGAGCAGTGATTAGCTCAATGCACTACGAATCAGCGACCCGATTTTGATTCCCGGCCAAAGCTACCATCAGCGGCGAGCGATGTGTACAATCCTGCAATGGTCATCCCCCCACCCCCAACCACTTCACCAATCCGCACTGACCAGCATGGTGAAGTATGGTCCAGCCTTGCCCCGTGGAGTTCACCTGCACAGGTGTTTCTACAGCTTTGACATTCAGAAAATCAAATAAGAAATACGAGTGGCTAAACTGCCACTCCTTCAACAGTGTGGTATGTTTACAAATAATATTTGCAGGTAATTAAGTTAATTGAATACATTGGGTTTTTTTCGTTTTAAAAGCCTACTTATTATGCTCTCAGCAATTGTATTTCTTTAAATACGAGATGAGGTGGAGTTTTACATCACAGGATCTCATGAGGGATGATGGTAGCTTAGGGGGAAGGTTCTCATTCAGCAGACAGCTGATGGTTTAATATCATTATTTTTAAGAAATAACTTTTTAAAAATGGTTATATAAACGACCAATACATGAAATGATCTATCCCAGATTTTAACTCATTGAAATTGGTTCCATGTACCTAAACGCTCATGCAGTACTATGTAACTTGTTGGTAACAACTTTTAATAAGAATAATTCATTACGCAACCTCAACAGAAAGTGTCTTTCTCAATAGCGGTGACTGATTCAGAGAAGCCTTTCTCCAACACGACCAGGTGTTGACAGAACTGGTCTTGGGGGAGGTTCTCATTCAGCAGACAGCTGATGATTAAATTCATTTTTTTTAAGAGATAACTTTTTAAAATGGTTATATAAACGACCAATACAGGAAATGATCTATCCCAGATTTTAACTCATTGATATTGGTTCCATGTACCTAAACACTCATGGAGTACCATGCAACAACTTTTAATGAGTGATTTAACTTCTGCACGTTGAATGATGCAAAAAACGAGGGCGTATTGATTGTTCATGCACACAGAATACACTACAATTGGTTGGCAGAATCTGCTGAATACATTTTTTCGTCTTTTTTGGAACTCATTACTTAGAGAACTACTTTAGCGCTTTGTCATTTTGTACAAAAAAGAACCCCCCCCCNCCAAAAGATTGCTTTCCCCTATTGTATTTCTTTTTTACTTCTTTTAATGCAAATGTTGGGAGTAACAGCATTTTACTCTCTCCCCACCCTCCCATCCTCTCCCCTCCTCTCTCTCCCCTCCCCCCCTCCCCTCTCCAACCTCACCCACTGCTCGTCCCTCCTGACCCCACCCCCTCCCGAAGTGACGAAACGTGTTCCATCTGGGCGTCACAGACTGTTGAAGACGCTCCATCCACTCACGCCCCCTCTGACCCTCTCCCGCCCCCCTTCCACCTCCTTCCTCCGCCCTCCCTCCTCTCCCCTCTCTCCACCCTCCCCCTCTCTTCCCTGCCCTCGCTCACCCTCGCCCTCCCCCGCTCCCCCCCCACCTTCCCCCTCGCCCCCCCCCCCGAACTTCTCACCTCCCTCCTCGCCCTCCCCCCCAACCTCCCCCCCATTTTCTCTGGACCTCCCCCTCGCCCCTCCCCCCACCCTGCTCCCACCCTCTCCTCCCCCCACGAAACCTCCGGGTGTGAAAGGGCCTTGGACATCTTCCTCTCCTGCGCCATCCTCTCCTCCTCGCCTCCCACGCGTCCCTGGCCTCCGTCAACCGTCTCCGTTCGTCCCTCTCCCTCCCCAAACCCTGCCGCCTCCGGCCCCCCGCCGCTGCTCCCCGGGGCCCGGCCCTCCCTGGCCGGCAGCTGCGGCCTAGATACGCACAGCTGCCTCATCCTGGCCGAGATGTCGGTGATCCTCCTGCGGTCTCCTGCATCTCGGCCCCTCTCCATGGCCGGCGGACGTCAGCGGTCAGATTCTCGCTCGGCCCTCCTGTGCCACGACAGCCGTCAAAAATGTTATCCGTGGGTCTCTAAGAGCGTGGGCTTCTGTGATGTCTGGCCAAAAACAACCCCTAACTCCTCGTGGTGCTGGGCGGCAACGCTGTGGTGGGCAGTGCCATGGGGGGAGGACTAATTTAGATTGGCCTTTCCCCTCATGGCGTTTGTAACCACTACAGCGGCCAAACGCGGGCTGGTAGCCCCTCCACCTTCAATTAATTACGACAAAACCATGACAGAAATTTTTTATTAATAAGCTTGTGCCGGAGGCCCCGAGAGCACAGGCATCTATGACGTTTTCTGGCCAAACCCCATTTGGCGGAGCCAGGAGACTGAATCTTTACCCTCGGGGCTCCTCCAGAAACAAAAAACGCTACGTATGGCCACGTCGTATGTTCGAACGCTCACTGCAGAGGAGAGGCTGCCACTCCTCTGTCGGGAGCTGGACCGGTACCGCCTGGATCTGTGGTATTTAGTAGGTCCGGTGGACCGGCTCTGGCTCCTGCCACCATGAGGTGGAGAGTCCTCTTCTCGGGGCAGGAGACTACCAAACAACAGGGAGTGGCTCTTCTTCTGAGCAAAATAATGAATGGGGCGTGGGAGCGTGGCGGTGAGGTGGGGGAAGCTGTAATCCCCAGGTTACTTTGGGCTCGCCTTCAAATCAACCGGAGGCGAGGAGTGGTGGTCGTGGTTACTTATGCTCCCAACGAAGACGAACAGTCGTGGAGGGATGCAGGCAAGGCCGATGAGTCAGATGCCTTCTCCTGTCACAGGTGCTAGCTAAAGTGGCCCCTCGGGATAGTCATCTTGTTGGGTGACTTCAATGCCCGAGTATGTCATGATGCTGGCACCTGGTCTGGAATGGTTGGAAGGCATGGGCCAGATCAGCTCAATAACAACGGTAGAAGGCTGCTAGATTTTGTACAGCCCATGGGCTTGTAATTACCAACACGCTGTTCCGGTATCGGCGCATCCACACAACATGGATGCATGCCAGGTCAAAAGCAAGAGCATCTGCTGGACTACATATTGATGGAACAGTGGATAGCGGGACAATGTCCTTGACACCAGAACCTACCGTGGAGCTGATCTGCCCACTGATCATCGACTTGTCATCTGTAAGATGCGCCTGCCATTCTTCCACTCCGGTGGTGGCTGTACACCCAGGACCCATTCAAACCCTTAGTAGCATGGTCTCAGCTAGCTGATAAAAGTTGCAAGCTAGAATTTCATCGTCGCTTGCGGCTGGGGTTGGCATCGTCCCCCACTCCTCCTGATGTTGAAGGGAAATGGGCGAGGTTTAGGACTGTGGCTCATGCAGCTGCAATGGCTGCTTTGGGTACATGGTCCAGACCTCCCAGCCCAGAGACCCTGGCTGACAGAGGAGGTGTTCAAGCTGGCTGAGAAAACGTGACAGACCCACTCATCGGCTACAACATCCCACGTCGGAGAATGAGGAGGCTTACCACAGCCTTCGGTCGGAGGTTCGGAGAGCCATGAGGCGCTGCAAGGATGGGTGGTGGTCACGGTTTCTGAGAGATGGAGTCTGCTCAATGGCCGCGATCACAATCGCTCTTAATTCCATAAAAAATGGAACCTGCAGCGCCACATCTATTACCATCATTAGGGGAAAGAACGGTGATCCAATCTCCGACCCCAGGAATAGGTTCGCAGATTTGCTGAGCATTTCTGTGAGGTCCTGGGGGAGGGAAAACCCTCAGCCAGAAAACAAAGTGGCAAAAAGTTGGGATGACCCTGCCGAGGCTGCGGTGCCTCAAATATTGGAAGAAGTCATCCCCTGTGAGTGGCTGGCTGAGGTGCCATCTGTTGAGGAAGTACTGAAGGTGATACATATAAACTGTATATTATGTGTGTATATAAACTGTGCTGGTGGCGGTGCTGGTGGTGCTGATGGTGGTGGTGGTGCTGCTGGTGGTGCTGTTGGTGGTGCTGGTGCAGGTGGTGGTAGTGCTGGTGGTTGTGCTGGTGCTGCTGCTGGTGGTGGTCGTGGTGGTGTTGCCCTGGTCAAGGCCTATGATACCATCAGTAGGCCTGGACTCTCGGTTCTTCTTCGTGCTTTCGGAGTCCCTGACCCTCTGCTCACGATCATTAAGGACCTTCATGATGGTTAGCGGCCCGGGTAAAACTACATGGCCGGGAGTCAGAGCCATTCCCTGTGTAATGCGAGCGTATGTGGGGTTTCACCGCCCAGCCCCTAAGCCAATCAGGCACCACGAAGCATCGGGGCAGGGAGGGGTATTATCTGGAAGGTTCTCGGGAGTGTGGCAAGGGCGGAGTCTGGGTGACGTTGAAAGGGGATATGGGGGGGAGCCGGAAGGGGCTGGGGTCAGTTGGTGAGGGCTAGAAGCTGGGCCACGTCAGGAGTCTCCGCGAACCATCGGCCCGTGGCGACGTGGAGACGGCTCCCGGCACGCCGCCTGCCAGCGGGCGCGGAGCGAGCGGGAGAGCGGAACGCGAGCTGTCCGTGACGAAAAGATAAAGAGACGGAGACACAGTCGCTTGTCGTCGACCTGTTTTATTACACCTGTACACCTTGGGGTGCGACAGGGATGTCCTCTGGCTCCCACATTATTTAACATCTATTTTGACCCCGTAGTTCGTGAAGCCTTCAATAGCTGTACCGGGAGAATTTCCATTTGGTACGGATATAATGGCAGGTTGATCGATGCCCGAGTGCGGTCAAGGGATGGCTCCCTATTGGTCAACCATGTTGCATATGCCGATGATTCGGTAATAGCTGCTCATTCAGAAGAGGAGTTGGAGACGTTGCTGCTTAGACTGGAGCGTGCCACTAAGAGGTGGGGCCTTACCATCAGCCCCACCAAAACTAAGCACCTGCCTGGGTATTTTGTACCATCGGACACTCCACCCCACAACTCCCAATCGGTGATGGGGCAGTTGTGGAGAGAGTGGAGAATTTCCCATACCTGTGCAGTGTGCTCATGACCGGCTCCGGTTTAACAGCAGAGGTCTCACTCCGAATCAGTCAAGCGGCAATATCTTTTCATCGGTTGCGTAACGCTGTGTGGAAGCTACCTGGTCTGTCGCTCCGCACGAAGCTTCAGGTCTTCTCGGCCACGGTCATTCCCTCCCTTCTCTACGCTTGCAAAAGTGGACCCTCCTAATGGAGCATCTTCGCCGGTTGGAAACATTTATGCTGGCCTCCTTACGATCCATCCTGGGTTTAACCAGGCTGGATTGTGTGAGGAGCTCACAAATCCTTGAAAGATCTGGGCAAAGTCCCATTGGTGAGCTCCTCCAGCAGGCAAGGCTGCGTTGGCTGGGTCATGAAGCCCGCAAACCCTGCCACCGCATGCCTAAATCGCTTTTATTCGGCCGGATAGAGGGCGCTAAACGGCGCGTCACGGGCTAGAGAAGAGATGGAGTGATGTGGTACAGGAGGATGTGGAGCTGAGTTGACTTGCCGATGACTGGTACCAGCGGTGTCAAGATCGGCCTCTGTGGAGGAGGCTCGTGAAGGACGCTACAGGGCAGTTGGAGGCAGTCGCCCTCCAACAACAACAGAGGGCGGAGGAGCGACGCTCACAACAACGAGCGGAGCGCCGGGTGGCTAAAGCACAGCAAGTTGGCACAGTAGGGGGCACAGGTGGTGCATCAGCCAGTCATCTCAGTCAGTCGACCCGTGGCACCTGGGTCTGCCCCGTGACCTCCTGCCGGCGGGCGTTCTACACTTCACGTGGCCTGGCACAAGCCTCGTGGTGACGTCACCGCGAATGGCGGTGTTGTTGGTGGTCCTGGTGCTGGTGGTGGTGCTGGTGGTGGTNCTGGTGGTGGTGCTGGTGGTGGTGCTGCTGGTGCTGCTGGTGGTGTTGGTGGTGGTGGTGCTGGTGGTGGTGCTGGTGGTGGTGGTGGTGCTGGTGCTGCTGGTGGTGCTGGTGCTGCTGGTGGTGCTGGTGGTGGTGCTGCTGGTGGTGCTGGTGGTGGTGCTGCTGGTGGTGCTGCTGGTGGTGCTGGTGGTGCTGCTGGTGGTGCTGGTGCTGCTGGTGCTGCTGGTGTGGTGCGTACGACACTCCACACACACAAACACCTCCCCCCCCCCCCGTCTACAACACGGAGTGGCAGCAACCCGGCGCCATCAGTCTGGCAACACTTCACTCGCCTCGAGGGGAGAGGCNCCACATCAGCGGCGGGGCCGCCGGACCTCCGAGCGAGAGGAGGAGCTGGGGAGCACGCTGGGCCCCCTCTTGACGGACTCGGCAGCGGAGAGACGCGGGGAGGGAGATGGCAGAGAGAGGGGGGAGAGAGAGAGGTGGAGGATGGGGAGGGGGGGGGGAGAGATGAAACATCTCCTGCTACTGTGCTGCGGTCAAGGCAGTGGTCGTGGTCAAGCTCGGGGTGAAGCTCTGCGTCACTCACCACGCGAATCTCGATCACTCATCGCTACCGGCCTCCGTACCGCCTCTGAAAGATAACCGTTTAGGTGATGGTGTTCAAGTGAAATTAATAACAAAATAACAATCCTTCTGCCTGTGTCTCGCTGTGTCTCTCACTCTCGTTCCTCTCTGTCTGGTCTCACTCTCTGTGTCTCTCTCTCTGTGTGTGTGTCTCTCTGTGTCTCTCTCTGTGTCTCTCTCTGTCTGTGTATCTCACTCTCTGTCTCTCTCTCTGTCTGTGTCTCTCTCTGTGTCTCTCTCTCTCTGTGTGTGTCTCTCTCTGTGTCTCTCTGTGTCTCCCTCTCTCTATGTATCTCTCTGTGTCTCTCTCATTAGGGCTAAACGATTTGGGGAAAATATCCAATTGCGATTTTTCTGACAGATATTGCGATTTGATTTGCGATTACATTTTGTGATCAAGCTTCAGTTCAATATTCACTCTGTAATAAATTTAAATCATGCGGTGGAGCATTACCTCCCTCCCCTCCTCCTCCTCCCTCCCTCCTCCTCCTCCCTCCCTCCTCCTCCTCCCTCCCTCCCCTCCCTCCCCTCCCCTCCTCCTCCNTCCNTCCCCTCCCTCCTCCTCCCTCCCCTCCTCCTCCNTCCCCTCCTCCTCCNTCCCTCCCTCCTCCTCCCTCCCTCCCCTCCTCCCTCCNTCCCCCCTCCNTCCTCCCCTCCTCCCCNTCCCTCCTCCTCCTCCNCCNTCCCNTCCTCCTCCCNTCCCNTCCTCCCCTCCCTCCTCCTCCTCCTCCCCTCCTCCTCCCCTCCCTCCCCCNCCTCCTCCCTCCCTCCCCTCCNTCCCCTNCTCCTCCCTCCCTCCTCCTCCNCCCTCCCCTCCTCCTCCNCCNCCCTCCTCCTCTCCCTCCTCCTCCTCCCTCCCTCCTCCTCCCNTCCTCCCCTCCTCCCCTCCCCTCCNTCCTCCCCTCCCCTCCTCTCCCTCCTCCCTCCCCNTCCCTCCCCTCCTCCNTCCTCCTCCNCCCTCCNTCCCTCCCCTCCTCCTCCCTCCCCCCNTCCTCCTCCCCCNTCCCNTCCCCCTCCCCTCCCTCCTCCTCCTCCCNTCCTCCTCCNTCCCCTCCCTCCTCCTCCTCCCCCCCNTCCTCCCTCCTCCCCTCCCCCCCTCCTCCTCCTCCCNTCCTCCCTCCTCCCTCCCCCNTCCTCCTCCNTCCTCCCTCCCCTCCNTCCCTCCCTCCTCCCCCCCNTCCCCCCCNTCCTCCNTCCCCCCTCCNTCCCTCCTCCTCCTCCTCCCTCCCTCCCTCCTCCTCCCNTCCCTCCTCCTCCCTCCCNTCCTCNTCCTCCTCCNTCCCCCTCCTCCCCTCCCTCCTCCTCCTCCCTCCTCCTCCTCCTCCNCCCTCCCCCTCCTCCCCCCCTCCCNTCCTCCTCCNCCNTCCCNTCCTCCTCCTCCCTCCCCTCCCCCTCCCTCCCCCCCCTCCTCTCCCTCCCCCNAGTAGCATTTGGGGAAATGTCAAATAGCGAATTTTGTGACAGATTTGGGATTTGATTTGCGATTGAATGTTTTGAAGCCGGCTTCAGTTCAATGTTCACTGTGTACTAGATTTAAAACATGAGGTGAAGCATTACCACGTGATGCCATCACAATATGAACTGTTATTCTGTGAGACAGAATAACAACAAAAAAAGTTTTATAAATTGATTTGCATTTTAATGAGGGAAATAAGTATTTGACCCCTCTCAATCAGAAAGATTTCTGGCTCCCAGGTGTCTTTTACACAGGTAACGAGCTGAGATTAGGAGCACACTCTTAAGGGAGTGCTCCTAATCTCAGCTTGTTACAGTGGGGAAACAAGTGTTTGATCCCCTGCTGATTTTGTACGTTTGCCCACTGACAAAGAAATGATGAGTCTGTAATTTTAATGGTAGGTTTATTTGAACAGTGAGAGACAAAATAACAACAAAAAATCCAGAAAACGCGTCAAAAANTTATAAATTGATTTGCATTTCAATGAGGGAAATAAGTATTTGACCCTCTGCAGGGTAGCTCGCAATGGCTGCTAATCATCAAACTCAGGTTCCTGGGTTCATAGTGCAGCGCACAAGCCGCTGTTCCCTCGACACAAACATCGATAAAACACGTACAGTACACACAACGACAATCACCATTCTTTGGTACTTGGCGGTGATTTTACCACAGCGAGGTAAGACACGTGAAGTGGTGTGAAGGCTTGCTAAGGTTACAGACAGAGGTCGCAAACGGGTTTTGATTCCTTACCCGTACCCAGCCGCACCAGGGTCACAAATGGGTACCTGTACCCGTTCCCTACCCATACCCTACCCGTACCCTACCCGTTCCCTAACCGTACCCTACCCGAAATGAGTGACAAACGGTAACTCACCGGTGACTCACGGCCTACCCGTACCCGGCCGCACCAGGGTCGCAAACGGGTACCCGTACCCGTACCCGGCCGGGTATCGGGTAGGGTACGGGTATCGGGTACCCGGTTGCGACTCTGGTTACGGAACACCCCCAGGTGTTATGGGTTAACTTGGTTGAGCTCACTGGCAGATGCGCCAACTCACACTGCTGGCAGATGAGCCCCTCCTCCCACCCCCACCTTGAATTGCACAGATCTCTCAAGGATCTTTGAGCTGCTCCACACAGTCTGAAGAAACCTAGGATGGATCATTGGCAGGACAGCCTGGATGTTGTTTGCCAGCCCATGTGTTCCGATAAAGGGGGGGGGGGTTCATCTTTTGCAAGCAGAGAGAAGAGAATGTGTAGTTGCGGCTGAGAATATCTAAATGTTATTGTCGTTCGCATAGAGCACAGCCGGTTTAAAGACAAACTCTAACGCCAATGGATTTAGAGTGAGGCCTCTGCCACCAAACCAGAGCTGACCATGAGCACACTGCTCAAACCACAGCTGCTCCTTCACCATCTTCACAGCAATCTCAGTGCTCATTGAGAGTTGTGGAGTAGTGGAATGTCCCATGACGCATGTTTTTTTTTAGCAGGGTTCTAATCAGAGGTCGCAACCGGGTACCCGATACCTGTACCCTACCCGATACCCGGCTACCCGTACCCGGCCGTTTGCGACCCTGGTGCGGCCGGGTACGGGTAGGCCGTGAGTCACTGGCGAGTCACCGTTTGTCACTCATTTCCCAACGTCTTGTCTCTTCTCACAATTCAAGTTCCTAGAATCAACCCACCTGCGCCTGCAACATGGCTTCATCCCAGAGGTCACAATCGGGTACCCAATACCCGTACCCGTACCCGGCTGGGTACGGGTACGGCCGGGTACGGGTACCCGTTTGCGACCCTGGTGTGGCCGGGTACGGGTAAGGAATCAAAACCCGTTTGCGACCTCTGCTCACTAGTCAGTTGGAACACCAAGCCCTCAAGATGAATGGATACAATGCACCATCAGAGTATGAGAAAAAAATTAACCCGTAAAAACAAAGTTTTTCACTCTAAATCCTTTATATGCGTGGCGGCTAGAGTCCTCTCGTCCTCTGGCTTGAGATGGCTGCCACCTATGGGTCAGATGATTGTCTGCCACCATTAAGCAATTGGTAATTAAATATATTTTTTTCCCTAAACAGTGTAAAATTTAGGAATTTTTTTTTCACGAAAATTAATTGTCACACACAACGAGTCTGTGTGCAAAATGTCAGCTCGATTGGATCACGGGAAGTGGGTTCAAAAACGACCGAAAGATTTGGACGGTCATAAGCAAGCACGCAAGCACGCAAGCAAGCAAACTTAATATAAAGGATTTAAAAAGGTGTCAGTTTTGTTGCCAGATAAAAAGGGTAAAAAAACAATTATCATTGGAAGGATGTTATTAGCCAGGTAAAACCTTAACTGTTTATGGTTGTCCCATCATATTTACCGGACACGAGTTTATTTTGCCAAGTCAATTGCATCCCGGCGTTTGGCATTGCTGCTGCTTTGGCAGCTAGTTTTTCATTGGCGATGTTGCCGCAGTGCCACCCACTCTCTTAGCATCCACGCAACGCTCCCCTACCCCCTACCCCCTCCCTTGTTCCCCCCCCCTCTCTCACCACCCATATAACCTCCTCACACTTCAGCAAAACACATTTCTTGCTGCGGTTTTCCCACCTGATGACGATTTAATAATAATAAATATGAGAATAAACGTTGTAATGACTGTCTGGACCTGCGGCCTTATTCGTGCGTAAATGGATTGTAAATGACAAGGCGGGTGGAACTCGTAACAGCTTTTATTATACATCACTGTGGAGCGCCAATCTCAACCACCACCATCATACCAACCACCACCACAACCACCACAACCACCACCACAACCTCCACCACCACCATCATACCGACCACCACCACAACCACCACCTGCTCCACCCCCCCACCCTCTCCACCCCCCCACCCTCCACCCCCCCACCCCTCCACCCCCACCACTCACCACTCACACTCATCGCTCACCACTCACCGCTCACCGCAGAGCGAGCCGATGCCAATTACCGTCTCATTGCGGCCGTGGTGGTGGTGACGGTGGTGGCTGCCGTGGTGGTGGTGACGGCGGCCGTGGTGACGTCGTCCGTGGCGACAGTGTCCATGGCGACGGTGTCCATGGCGACGACGTCCGTGGCGACGGTGTCCGTGGCGACGGTATCCGTGGCGACGACGTTCGTGACGACGACGTCCGTGGCGACGGCGTCCGTGGCGACGACGTCCGTGGCGTCCAGCTGATCACACGGGACACACTCCAGCGTGTCTAACTCATCACACGAGACACACTCCAGATTGTCTAACTCATCACACGAGACACGCTCCAGAGTGTCTAACTCATCACATGGGACACACTCCAGATTGTCTAACTCATCACACGGGACACACTCCAGATTGTCTAACTCATCACACGGGACACACTCCAGCGTGTCTAACTCATCACATGGGACACACTCCAGATTGTCTAACTCATCACACGGGACACACTCCCCAGCGTGTCTAACTCATCACACGGGACACACTCCAGCGTGTCTAACTCATCACACGGGACACACTCCCCAGCGTGTCTAACTCATCACACGGGACACACTCCAGCGTGTCTAACTCATCACACGGGACACACTCCCCACCTTGTCCAACTCATCCCACCACGGGACACGTTCCAGCTCCTGTCCCTCCTCCTCCTCTTGCTCCCCCCCACCACACAAAGCCCTCCCAGGGTAACGCTCCGCTGGGCTACGTGGAGCTGGCTGTGAGCGCCACCACCACCGTGATGATGATGATGAGTCTCCACGTCCTCTGGGAGATCTATCGCTTCAACGTTCACGACATTGTCGTCCCTGGGAGGGGGGAGGGAGGGTTTGTTTAAAATAAAATTCTGCGGTTCAGCAAAAGGCCCCGGGGAGGGTGAAAGGAATAAACAAGTAAACCCGTAAAAACAAAGTTTTTCACTCTAAATCCTTTATATGCGTGGCGGCTAGAGTCCTCTCGTCCTCTGGCTTGAGATGGCTGCCACCTATGGGTCAGATGATTGTCTGCCAGTATTAAGCAATTGGTAATTAAATATTTAATTTGTTTTCCCTAAACAGTGTAAGATTTTGGGATTTTTTTTTCACGAAAATAAATTGTCACACACAACGAGTCTGTGTGGAAAATGTCAGCTCGATTGGATCACGGGAAGTGGGTTCAAAAACGACCGAAAGATTTGCACGGTCGTAAGCGCGCAAGCAAGCACGCAAGCAAGCAAGCAAACTTAATATAAAGGATTTAAAAATGATTCAGTCGTCATCGTCCATATCGTTGTCATCATCTGCATCGTTCTTGTATTCGTCCGTATCGTTGTGATTATCTACGTCCTAGATTTGAAGCTTTCGTGACTGCAGGGATTAAATACTCGTTTTTTTCCGGTAAAGTCACGTAGGTAAAACAATTAATAAAAGCAAATAAATGAAAACTAAATTAATAAAATAAATGAAACCAACTTAATTAATTTTTGTTGTTTTCATTTATTGTATAAAAACTAAATGTATTTCTTTATTTATGAAAAAAATTAATTATTTTATTTTATAAAATAAAATAATTAATTTTGTTGTTTTCATAAAATAACATTTTATTTTATGAAAACAACTTTTTTATTTAGTTGTTATCATAAAATAAAACTTAATTAATTTAGTTATAATTATTAACAAAATTAATTTAGTTGTTTTCATTTATTTTATTAATTTCGTTTCATTTATTTTATTTTATTGTTTTACCTACATGACTTTACCGAAAAAACCAAAGTGTATTATTATGGCAGGGGTCCTCAAACTACGGCCCGCGGGCCACATGCGGCCCGCTGAGGACATTTATCCGGCCCATGGTCACTAATTGGGCTGCGCTGGCGAGCACTAATTGGGCTGCGCTGGTGAGCACTCATTGAACTGGTGGTCACTGATTGAGCTGCGGCGGTGGGCACTCATTGTGCCCACCGCACTGCGATCTGTGAACAAAACTGCAGGTGTAATTCACTTTTTAATGGCACCTGCACCCGTGTGAGCCTGGGGTAAAAGCGGAGTTCCCCCAATCAGACTGCATTGATGGGCAGTGCAGTCTGTATGTCTCTGTGTGGGCAAAGTTATTGCTGCTATATTGTTTTTGTAGCGCTGTATATATATTGGTATTTTACTAATAGCAATTTTGACTCCCTAGGAAATAATGATGTCAAGAAAGAGAAAAATTAACTCGGAGTGTAGGATATTCAAAAACAGTGGACTTATGATTACTTTTTCATGCAGTACAAAGAAAGAGCTGTGTGACTGATATGCCAGAATATAGTGTCTGTGTTCAAAGAATACAATTTACGTCGACACTATGAAACTCAACATAAAGATAAATATGATTGTTTGGTCGGAGAAGTGAGAAAAGATAAAATATTATGTTTTATTTTTATTATTTTATTACTTCTCTTCTACGTGACTTTACAGAAAGAACCAAGAATATGAATTGCTGCAGTTACGAAAGTTTTAAGTCAAAACATTGACACACGCGTTGACAAAACCCCACCTTGTTGTTGTTGTGGGCAGGTAGCTTCTGTAAACAAGAGCGGTACAGCAGCTCAGGCGGGCTTGGGCTGGTAAAAAAACAAAAAAAAACTGCGTTAATATCTACAATAAACCAAAGTGACAAAGTAGCGAGCCGCGTAGACAAATTAAACTTAAGAGAGGGAATTAAAGCAAACGCGACCAGGCGAGGGCAGGAGGCAAGGCCCCGCGTGTCTAGGCCCGCGTTGTAAAGTTCCAACTTGGACATCGATTCACAAGCTGCTGCTGCTCTAGTGACATCCCTACGAGAGAGAGAGCGAGGCTCTAGCTTGGTAAACAACAACAACCACAACAACAACAACCACAACGATGAGAATTTCTCACCTCGGATTGCAGTTCACGCGCGACCTCCAGCTTCCTGTTACCTCGTGACGTCACGCGGCAGCAGATGACATGACGTCACGCGGCAGCAGATGACATGACGTCACTTCTGGGGTACAAGACCCTCCCTCCCACAATGAGAGGCTACCCTAACTGAATAAATTAATAAATTATGTTTATGTGGCGATCATCAACATTATCAATAAACATCATTTACACCATCATATACAACAACATCAACATCATCACCACCCCTAGCATCAGCAGCAATATCATCAACATCATCAGCAACATAAACAACAACATCATCAGCATCAACAACAACATCATCAGCATCAACACATCATCAGCATCAACAACAACATCATCAACATCAGCATCAACAACATCAGCATCAACAACATCAACAACATCATCAGCATCAACAACAACAACATCAGCAACATCATCAGCATCAACAACAACATCATCAGCAACATCAACAACATCATCAGCAGCATCAACAACAGCATCAACAACAACATCAACACAACATCACAGCAACAACAACAACAACNGCATCAACAACAACAGCATCAGCAACATCGTCACCATCTAGAACAGAGGGGAGGAAGACTGCGGCCTAGTCGGCCTCGGGCCATCCCGAGTTTTCCTAGCGGACCCGCCGCGCCCGGAGCGCCTCCCCCGGCAGGAGTCGGGATCGAATAACGGGTCCGCCGGGCGTGCTGAACACACACACACAGGTACACACACACAGTGNACACACACACACAGTGTACACACACACAGTGACACACTGTACACACATGTACACACACAGTGTACACACACAGTGTACACACACAGTGTACACACACACACACACAGTGTATACACACACACAGACACACACACAGACACACAGTGTATACACACACACAGTGTACACACACAGTGTACACACACAGACACACAGTGTACACACAGACACACAGTGTACACACACACAGTGTACACACACACACAGACACACACAGACACACAGTGTATACACACACAGTGTACACACACACAGACACACACAGTGTACACACACAGTATACACACACACAGACACACAGTGTACACACACACACAGTGTACACACACACACAGACACACACAGACACACAGTGTATACACACACAGTGTACACACACACAGACACAGACACACACAGACACACACAGTGTACACACACACAGTGTACACACACACAGTGACACACATAGACACACACAGTGTACACACACAGTGTACACACACAGACACACACACGTGTACACACACATACACACACACACACNGTGTATACACACACACAGACACACACACAGACACACAGTGTATACACACACACAGTGTACACACACAGACACACACACACACAGTGTACACACACACACAGTGTACACACACACAGTGTACACACACACACAGACACACACAGACACACAGTGTATACACACACAGTGTACACACACACAGACACACACAGTGTACACACACAGATACACACACACAGACACACACACAGACACACAGTGTACACACACACACAGACACACAGTGTATACACACACACAGTGTACACACACACACACAGACACACACAGTGTACACACACACACACAGGTATACACACACACAGACAGACACACAGACACACAGTGTATACACACACACACAGTGTACACACACAGACACACACACAGTGTACACACACACACACAGTGTACACACAGACACACAGTGTACACACACACAGTGTACACACACACACAGACACACACAGACACACAGTGATACACNCACACAGACACACACAGTGTACACACACACAGTGTACACACACAGTGTACACACACACACTGTACACACACACAGACACACACAGTGTACACACAGAGACACACAGTGTACACACAGACACAGTGTACACACACACACAGTGACACACACACACAGACACACAGTGTAACACACACACAGTGTCACACAGACACACACACAGGTACACACACACACACAGTGTACACACACACACNGACACACACACACAGTGTACACACACACACAGACACACACAGACACACAGTGTATACACACACAGTGTACACACACACAGTGTACACACACAGATACACACACACAGACACACAGTGTACACACAGACACACAGTGTACACACACACACAGACACACACACAGACACACAGTGTACACACACACACAGTGTACACAGACACACAGTGTACACCACACACAGGTACACACACACACTGTGTGTGTGTACGTGTGTACACACACACACACAGACACTCCAACACACAACCGGTTAGTGCTGCTCCAGTGACAGATTGGCACGGTGTGTTCGCGTGATAAACCTTGCCAACTGGCTGTGTCGGCTGATGGTCGGTTTAACGACACGCAAACATTCAAACTTAATTTGGAGCTTTCGTGACTGCAGGAATTACTCTTTGGTGGTTCTTTCGGTAAAGTCACGTGTAAAGATAAAATAATACATTAAATACAAGCATACGACGTTTCGATTGCAACACAAGCAATCATCATCAGGTATAAATGAAATCCCGGCCGGGTACGGGTAGCCGGGTATCGACCTCTGGCGTGTAGAAATTAAGCGTGCGTTTATATTATAGCAGATGGGAAAACCGAATGCAAAAAGATGAAACTCATCGCCGATGTCACGAATGGAAAGATGTTGAAGCGGAGTGATGTGAAAGTGAGGGAGTGTGAACCGTTGGAGTGCGGCCGTGAGATGGACTAATGGCTCGTTCTCTTTTGCGATCATCAGCAGACAGAGCCGGCCATGAAGCCGGTCCTCATCTCACTGTTCATCTTACTCCTTCGGGGTGAGTTCACACCCAGAGACACTCACCCAGCACACATTGGACGGTGCCCTTTCGTTAGCCAGGTGAGAGGTCACTGCGATCTGCCTCGCCTTGAATGCAGGAGGTCGTGGGTTCGATCACGACCCTGACGCCTGCTGCTGTATATTGGAGTTTGCGTGTCTCTCTCTCATCGTCATCATCACGGTGGCTAGGAGATGTTAATTACCTCGCCTGGTGTACAGGAGGTCGTGGGTTCAATTCCGAGCCTGATGCCTGCTGCTGCTGTATATTTGGAGTTTGCGAGTCTCTCTCTCATCGTCATCATCACGGTGGCTAGGAGATGTTAACTACCTCGCCTGGTGTACAGGAGATCGTGGGTTCAATTCCGAGCCTGATGCCTGCTGCTGTATATTTGGAGTTTGCGGTGTCTCTCTCATCATCATCACGGTGGCAAGGAGATGTTAACTACCTCGCCTGGTGTACAGGAGATCGTGGGTTCAATTCCGAGCCTGATGCCTGCTGCTGTATATTTGGAGTTTGCGGTGTCTCTCTCATCATCATCACGGTGGCTAGGAGATGTTAACTACCTCGCCTGGTGTACAGGAGGTCGTGGGTTCAATCCCGACCTGATGCCTGCTGCTGTATATTTGGAGTTTGCGAGTCTGTCCCTGTGGCCGCGTGGATTTGTCTCCGGGTCCTCTGTTTTTTCCTCCACATTTCGAGTCGACGTGCATTCCGATGACTTTTCTGCGATAAATTTCCGCATTTGTGGCCAGGTAACTTTTGATTAAAAGGGTCACATTTCACCTGCTAATTGTCATAGTTGTTTTTAAATCTCCCACCGTGAGGACGACGAGGAGCTCACGGCGATGCGACCCCTGTGACACCGCCCTGGGCGTGCCAGTGGCTGTCTATCAGTGAACTGTACGGTAACTAAGGAATAGTTGTCTGTCAAATAAGATGGTCCAAATATGTGTAGTTAAATCTTTTTCGCATGGTCAATAACATCTTTCCAATGATTTCTCAGTTTGTACCCATCATCACGGTTGAAATTATGTCTGTGTTTGTATATTTGGATGGCTTCGTGTAAAAACCCTTGATGGTAGCCAGGAGGTTTGCAGAGCACCTTGGTCTCGGAAAAGACAATTTCATGAGAGCCCACAGCGTTGTAGCAATGATCGGCAACGGCGGAAGAATCAGTTCTGCCGTGTTTCAGATCTGACTTGTGCTCGCGGACACGATCAGAGACATGGCGTTTCGTTTCTCCAATCTAGCAATCACCACCACTGCAACTCAGTTTGTAGACTCCAGGGTATTGTAAGTCAGGAATGACATCTTTCACAGATGGAATTAGATCACGGATGTTATGTACTGTACTGAATCGGACTTGGATCTTATGTTTGTTTAGAATTTTGGAGATCTTTTTGGTCACGCCTGCTATGTATGGCAACGTGATGGTTTTGATGGAGTTTCAAGTGGCTGTTTCTGTATGGTGGGAGAAACAGCTTGGCGGATGGTGCGGTCAGAGTATCCGTTCATCCTGAGGGCCGATGTACATGTCTCAATTCACTGGCCAGGTGGTGTTGGTCAGAATGCCATGAGCTCTGTGGTATAGCGTTTTGATGCGTAGTTAAATCTGTTTTGCATGGTCAACAAGGTGTATGCGTAACGAGCGTGACCGGTCTCTCTGCAGATGCGGCGTTGGCTGTCAAGCTCCAGCTCACTCTCCCGAAGAGTCTGTCTGTGAGGGAGGGAGAGAACGTCACTCTCCCCTGCTCCTTCTCCCCACCGGCCACACACCTGGACCACGTCGTCGTCCAGTGGTTCACGATGCCCAGACGCTACGCAGAGAACGTCACCAGTGGAGACATGACCTTGGTGGGGCTCGCATTTCACGTCAGTCGTGACTAGTGATTGTCTTTAGATTTAAAGCTGATTTCGTGACTGCAGGGATTCATCTTCTTGGTTCTTTGGGTAAAGTCACCACGTAGAACGGAAGTAATAAAGTAATAAAAATAAAACATAATAAAATGCAATTCTCACGACGTTTCGGCCACAACGCAACCAGCCGTCCTCAGGTGGAGACCTGTTCTTTATTATTTCCATTCTACGTGACTTTACCAAAAGAACCAAGAAGATGAATGCAACAGACGCTGTCTTTCCGACAGACCTGTTCTTCACCTGAGGACGGCTGCTTGCGTTGTGGCCGAAACGTCCTGAGAATTATTTTATTATGTTTTATTTTTATTATTTCCATTCTACGTGACGACTTTACCGAAAGAACCAAGAACTCGACGCAAACTCAACGTTCATATTTTGCCATCGCCCAAGAGCTCTCCCGTGTAGGGAGTTAACCGAGCTCACCGAGCCCGGCTCAGCTCACGACGATTCGACGGCGGGCATCGCGTGCGATCGCGCTCGACCGTCCCACGTCGCGCTCGTGTCGTTGGCAGATCTACTTCTCGGGCGACGAGACGGCGGACGACTCGAGCGTCGCCAAGTCCGCGGGAGACGTGCTCGCGGGAGACTGCTCCGTCGGCATCCCCAACTTCCCCGGGAGCCTCGGCCCCGTCGCCCTGTGCCGCGTCGACTGCCGCCGCTGTGACGCCGCGGGAACGCCGCCGTGCAAGCGGAGCTGCTGCTGCTCTGCCTGCAGGACGTGACGGCTGCGGGTGAGCCGAGCGCGGAGCTCGCGGCGCCGGTTGCGCCGTGGCTGACACGGCCACGTGCCGCGCGGCGAGCGACTCTTCCAATTTCATACGATGTCATCCCGAGTGAGAGTCTCTCCCTACTGCACGTGAAGCCGTGTTGAGTGAGTGTCTCTCCCTGTTGCATGTGAAGCCGTGTTGAATGGTGTCTCTCCTGTTGCACGTGAAGCCGTGTTGAGTGAGTGTCTCTCCCTGTGCACGTGAAGCCGTGTTGAGTGAGTGTCTCTCCCTGCTGCACGTGAAGCCGTGTTGAGTGAGTGTCTCTCCCTGTGCACGTGAAGCCGTGTTGAGTGAGTGTCTCTCCCTGCTGCACGTGAAGCCGTGTTGAGTGAGTGTCTCTCCCTGCTGCACGTGAAGCCGTGTTGAGTGAGTGTCTCTCCCTGTGCACGTGAAGCCGTGTTGAGTGAGTGTCTCTCCCTGCTGCACGTGAAGCCGTGTTGAGTGTCTCTCCCTGTTGCACGTGAAGCCGTGTTGAGTGAGTGTCTCTCCCTGCTGCATGTGAAGCCGTGTTGAGTGAGTGTCTCTCCCTGTTGCACGTGAAGCCGTGTTGAGTGTCTCTCCCTGCTGCACGTGAAGCCGTGTCGAGTCGCCGCTTGAGGTGGTGGTGCAGGGTGCGAGTGGGGGTCACCCTGAGCCCCCCCCCCCCCCCCCCCCCCCGTCTCCGTGTCTCTGCAGCCCCACGGCGGCCACACGGCGGGGCTCTGAGCGAGGCCACCGCCGCCCTCCAGGGGAGACGCCGCCGCACAGGGCAGGGCTGCTGGTGGCCGGGGTGCTGGCGCCTCTGCTGTCGTGGTCTACGTCGTCTCCGTCTGCAAGGGGAACAACACGAGGAGGAGGAGGAGGAGGAGACGCCGTCGGCCTTCAGGGCCCGGGCAGCCGGATCGCCCGGCCCCCCTGGTGAATGAGCATTGACGTGGGTAGCCGGCCGGAGCTCTCTCTCTCCGTGGCCCACACTCGGTGTGTCACTGACGAGGTCTCACGTTCACGCCAGAGCTCGCAAACGGGTTTTGATTCCTTACCCGTACCCGGCCGCACCAGGGTCGCAAACGGGTACCCGTACCCGGCCGTACCCTACCCGTACCCGTACCCAGCCGGGTACGGGTAGGGTACGGGTATCGGGTACCTGATTGCGACCTCTGGATGAAGCCATGTTGCAGGCGCGGTGGGTTGATTCTAGAAACTTGAATTCGGTAAAATCATCACGTAGAAGGGAAATAATGAAATAATAAAATATAAAACAATAAAACATTCTCACGACGTTTCGACTGCAACACAATCAATCGTCGGCAGGTGTGCAATCCACAGCAAGAAAGTTTGAAAAAAGTGGCGGTTTGTCGTGACGTCAGCACCACGGACAGCGATTTGGCAGTTTGCCAGATGGACGAGTCCATCTCTGTTCGGGAGAAGAGGAGGGGCAGCAGACAACGGGCTGCGTCTGCAAGTCACGTGAGCGTGAAGACCCGAACAGAGATGGACTGGTCCATCTGGCCAACTGCCAAATCGCTGTCCGTGGTGCTGACGTCACGACAAACCGCCACTTTTTTTCAAATTTTCTTGCTGTGGATTTCACACCTGATGACGATTGCTTGTGTTGCAGGCGAAATGTCGTGATAATTGTTGTTTTATATTAATATTATTTCATTATTTCCCTTCTACATGACTTAATGTGTACATTTTATTATTTTATTATTTCCCTTCTACGCGACTTTGTTTTATTTTTATTATTTCATTATTTCCCTTCTACGTGACTATGTTGTATTTTTATTATTTTATTATTTCCCTTCTACGTGATGACTTTACCCAAAGAACCAAGAAGACGAACCTTCTGTTTGTCCTTCTTCAGACAGTGGCGCTGGGAATGCAGAACGTGCGTAGGGACAGGCACGTGGACGCGCAGCCGCCGATGGACAGACGCGAAGAGAGAACAGGACGAGTGTCGGAGACCTTCGCCGTGTGACGATGTTCAGGCAGCTCGATGGTCGGCACGGGGAGTGGGTCGCACACACACACATGCACACATACACTCACCCCCACACACTCACACACTCACACCCATACAGTTACAAGTCACAACCCCCACACACACTCACACACTCCCAACTCCACACACTCACACACACACACGCCACACTCACACTCACTCTCACACACACTCACTCTCACACCCCAGTTACACAGTCACACACCCCACACACACTCACACTCCCACACACACACACACACTCCCACACACTCACTAACACACCCACCCACACACTCACCCCACACACCCACACCACCCACACACTCACACACCCACACACTCACACACCCACCCACACACTCACTCACACACCCCCCACACACACTCACACACTCCCACACACACTCCACACCCACACACTCCACACCCACACACACTCCCACACACACCNCCACACCACACACCCCCACACACACACACACCCACACAACAACCGCCATTCGCCACTAAGTGGCGGTGACGTCACCACGACGCTTGTGCCAGTGTTTCCCCCTCGTGCAAGGAGCGGCTTTTCTCCGAGATGTTCAGATTTCCTCCTACCCTTGCGGTGCACGCAACTTACTCATTGGCTGACAATATCCTGCGATGAAACATAAATCAAAAACCCGAATGTGGAAGGGCCCTATTGAGTGGAGAGTCTCCGTGACACTGTGCAGCCTCCTGGATCATTAAACTATCATCATCATCATCACCATCATCACCATCATCACCATCATCACCATCATCATCACCATCAATCATCATCATCGTCATCATCGTCATCACCATCATCATCAATCATCACTCCGCACACATTTGTGGGTTTTTTCGCCGTCGTCCGAAGTACTGAATTGGGGAGGTATCACACGCGTGGACAGACGGAGAGGAAACTCGCGAATGTTGCATGATTCTGATGCTGCTAATCCTGCATAATGCACGGGCATAATATGACTTTGAGACCCCCCCACCTCCTACGCATTTCACAAGTGGTACTAATCCCATATCTGCATTTCCCATAAATATGCTAAATTCCTCGATATGCAAATTATTTTGTCAAGGCGCTCTTCCCCCTCCATCCCGGCTTAAATATACGCTGCCAAGCCTGGTGGTGTTTCATTCAGACGCTGTCTTCCCGACAGACCTGTTCTTCACCTGAGGACGGCTGCTTGCGTTGTGGCTGAAACGTCGTGAGAATTGTATTTATGTTTTATTACTTCCCTTCTACGTGACTTTACCGAAAGAACCAAGAAGATGAATCCCTGCAGTCACGAAAGCTTTAAATCGAAAGATTCTAGTTGATCGATAATGAAACTGTTCCAGTGGGATAAGGCGTGCTGGAGAGCGGTACGGGATCCATGAGGACGCCCACTCCTCCCGCCCCTGGTGATCATTAACAATCGATGCAGAACTAGTGCACCGCTATACGCCATCGTGAACACCACAGCCGACTTAATCGAGACCCAAAACGCACACAGCAAACTCCAAAAAACACAGAAATTGCAGCGTTACTCCGATTTAACGTCATTTCGCAAATGACGTGGTCACGTGATTAACACCGCCACCCTCTCAGCCCCTTCGCCTCCACCACCATCACCACCTACTACCACCACCACCACACTAACAATCGCTTCGGTATAACGCCGTTTCCATACTCAGGAACGCATCCTCGACGAAAACCTCACCTACTACCACCACCACCACACTATCAATCGCTTCGGTTTAACGCCGTTTCCATACTCAGGAAGGCATCCCCGATGTCCACACACAGAGATAGACACAGAAAATGACTTTTTTCTGCAAGATTGTATTCAAGTGTAAAGTGTATAGAGCGTCACGCGGCTCAGTGAAGGGTATGATGACGTATGCTGCAGGGGGCGGCTCGCTAAATCACTTGTGTAGGGGTCACCGCTCTGCATTGTCACTCCTCACTGTGCCCACACACTCACACACACACTCACACACTCACTCACACACTCCCGCTCTGCATTGTCCATCCTCACTGTGCCCAGTGAACGCTTCGGAAAATTGCCAAACGCGGCGTCAACAAGAATGGAGTAGAAAGGAACAACAACAACGCCACCGAGTTGCTAACCGCAATCAAGTGGCGACGGTCAAAAAGCAACAGCGCTTCTGCATTGTGGAAATTCACCACATGCGGATGTTGACAAGTGCATAGCGGGGTAGTGTGTCAAGGTGCAGTGTATCAAAGTGTAGTGTTTGTAGTCGTGTAATGTATCGTGTCACGTAGTCATGCGCATGCTGGATGCTGTGATACCGGTGCCCCAAACAAACTTTGTGGGGGGTCACCAAACACACCCACAGGACCCGGCTGAAACCAAATGGAATCGGGATTTCAGCCGAGGCCATCCCTCGACAGCCGAGGCTACTTGCACAAGAAGACGACGGTCGATGGGCACAGCTGCAATCGACGTTCCAGTGGAGTTGCTCCTGGCAGCCGCACTGCTTCTCCACCGTGACTGGGAAGGGAACAGCAGCAGAGGAGTCGGTGCGAAACGGACGCGCGGAACTGGTCGTCGTTCTGACCACGAGATTTTTTAAATCGCAACTTTGCGATCGCCGTTGACGTCACGAGGTGGAAAATCTCCGCGCGCTTCTTGCCGACATTTGAGAGAGAGAGAGATAAAACACAGCAGTTCAACTGCTGAGCCAGCCTAGAGAGACCCGTCACAACGAGGGTTTGTATACGCGGCGCAGGGCAGGCAGCCTCTGGGCTGGAAAGGAATTCCATCCCCGGACGCCATCACAAGAGCCGTCGTGACGTCACTGCCACCTGTCAGCACATGGCGGTTGGTAGTGACGGTGGTGGTGGTGACTGTGGTAGTGGTGATGGTGGTGGTGGTGGTAGTGACGGTGGTGGTGGTGGTGGTGACTGTGGTAGTGGTGATGATGATGGTGGTAGTGGTAGTAGTGACGATGACGGTGGTGGTGGTGACTGTGGTAGTGGTGATGGTGGTGGTGGTAGTAGTGACGATGACGGTGGTGGTGGTGATGATGGTGCTGGTGGTGGTGACTGTGGTCGTGGTGATGATGGTGATGGTGGTGGTGACTGTGGTCGTGATGATGGTGATGGTGGTGGTGACTGTGGTAGTGATGATGGTGATGGTGGTGGTGACATTGACGGTGGTGGTGGTGGTGGTGATAGTGACGATGACGGTGGTGGTGGTGGTGATGAGGTGGTAGTGACATTGAGGTGGTGGTGGTGACATTGAGGTGGTGNTGGTGGTGTNACGATGACGGTGGTGGTGATGGTGGTGACATTGACGGTGGTGGTGACATTGACGATGACGGTGGTGGTGGTAGTGACGATGACGGTGGTGGTAATAGTGACGACGGTGGTGGTGGTGGTGACATTGAGGTGGTGGTGGTGACATTGACCTAAGGTTCACGGAAAGCAGTTCTAAAGCAATACGTGTTCAATGTAACTGCGTGTGTGTACGGTACTACTGTATAGTGGTGAAGAACAGTGTGAAGTGGTATGGGGACAGGGTGATTAGAGAGAGACTGGTGCATGCGTGGAGACAATTAAAATGCAAATCAATTTATAACATTTTTGGCATGCGTTTTTCTGGATTTTGTTGCTGTTATTCTGTCTTTTACTGTTCAAATAAACCCACCATTAAAATTATAGACTGATCATTTCTTTGTCAGCAGGCAAACGTACAAAATCAGCAGGGATCAAATACTTGTTTCCCTCATTGTAACAAGCTGAGATTAGGAGCACTCCCTTTAAGAGTGTGCTCCTAATCTCAGCTCGTTACCTGTATAAAAGACACCTGGGAGCCAGAAATCTTTCTGATTGAGAGGGGGTCAAATACTTATTTCCCTCATTAAAATGCAAATCAATTTATAACATTTTTGACATGCGTTTTTCTGGATTTTGTGTTGTTATTCTGTCTCTCACTGTTCAAATAAACCCACCATTAAAATTACAGACTGATAATTTCTTTGTCAGTGGGAAAACGTACAAAATCAGCAGGGGATCAAATACTTTTTTCCCTCACTGTAGCTCACTGGGCCTTGCCTGGTCAAATATGAAATAGTTGTTGCTTTTTAAATCCTTTATATTAAGTTCGCTTGCTTGCGCGCTTGCTTGCTTGCGCGCTTACGACCGTGCAAATCTTTCGGTCGTTTTTTAACCCACTTCCCGTGATCCAATCGAGCTGACATTTTGCACACAGACTCGTTGTGCATGACAATTTATTTTCCATAACTTCACACTTTTTAGGAATTTTTTTTTTATATTTAATTACCAATTGCTTAATGGTGGCAGGCAATCATCTGACCCACAGGTGGCAGCCATCTCAAGCCAGAGGATGAGAGGACTCGAGCCGTCACGCATATAAAGGATTTATAGTGAAAAACTTTGTTTTTACGGGTTAATTTTTAATGACTAGTTTTAGTTAATTTTCGGGGGGGGGGGTTAGGGAGAGGTGAGGGGCGAGGGGCTCACCTTGTGAGATGTCGTATCCTCTGTCACAGCACGTGATGACGGAGCATGCCTCCTTGCCCTCGGAGGTGACGTTGCACCGCCGCCCCACCGCGCCGGGGATGCCGCTGGCGTCGTTGCGCTCGCAGTAGCCGGGGCTGGCGCTCACGTGCACCAGATCGCTCCGTGGGCGCCGTCAAGCGCTCGTTCACCGGCTCCAGACGCCAGCGGGACCAGCGGGTGGCACCAGCAACGCTGCTGCTGCTGTTGTGGCGGACCAGCCGCATGGCGGAACTTGTGTCGTACTTGTGCTGCAACCACCATCATCACCATCGTCATCATCATTATCATCATCAATATCATCACCATTATCACTATCATCACCATCATCATTATTATCACCACCATCATCACCATCATTATCATCATCATCATTATCATCATCACCATCATCATTATCATCATCACCATCATCATTATCATCATCACCATCATCATCACCATCATCACCACACCATCATCATCACCACCAACACACCACCATCATCACCATCACCACCATCATCGGGGGATGTGCTGGTTGTCGAGTGAATGCGGGGAGCTCCCTTAGCTGTTAGGGACCCCCCCCCCNGCCTGTAACCCCCAATGGATGAATCCTCGTCACACCCACACTCCCTCTGGGGGCAGTCCCACCCAGCAGCTGTGAGCAGCTCACCTTCAGCAAGTTCCCAACTTGGTGGAAGTCGGCGAGCTGCTGCCAGCAGATCTTCAGCATGCAGCGGCCAAAAAGCAGGTGGCACTTGCAGTCCATGTGCGCCAGATTGTACACCGCCTGTAGCACCACCACCACCACTACCAGCGTCACTACCACCACCACCGTCATCACCACCACCAGACATCACCACCACCGTCAATGTCACTACCACCACCACCGTCATCACCACCACCAGACATTACCACCACCACCAGCGTCACTACCACCACCACCACCGTCATCACCACCACCAGACATCATTACGCTAAAACATTACCGGTAGAAGTTCAAGCGAGAACCATTGCGTTAATCACGATTGGTAATACAACCCTAGGCAAGGAGGCCAAACCTAATTAGCATGGAGTAACTTTTTTTAAATTATTAAAAAAAAAAGACAACATCTACAACGACCCACCACCCCGTTCACACACTCACCAGCCGACCCGCCTCGTTGTCGTGCAAATTCATCGCCAAAGACTCCCCTCTCTGCCTTCTACGACTGCCATCGCCCACATTCACGAACCACTTGGCGAACTGGTATCCGTATTCGACGTCGTCCGATGAGCCGCCCCGCCGAGCACGCGGCGGTAGCCTCATGGCGTCGGGAACGACCCAGGAGCAGCTGCCCCGGAACTGCCCCTGGCGGCAGCCGCGCGCCACCACGTGGGACACTCCGGCGGCGACAATGGCGGAGAGGACCGCATCCTCGCGCGAGCCGGGGGACACGCCGGGGAACACTCCCGTGGCGTAGCGCGTGAAGCCTGCCGGGGCGGCGGGGGAGGAGGACATGCCGAGCAGGTGTAGGGGGAACGTCGGCTATTTGTAACGTGAGGTTACATCCGGGTCGTTGACGGATTACAACTCGTCACGATGATTGGCTCTGCCGGTCCTGGTCCATAGCCAATGGGGGAACCCTAGGGGCGTGGCCCTGACGTCATGGCAAGGTGACAGCTGTTTGTAGATGATTGGCCCTGCTGGCTTTGGCCACAGCCAATGGGGAGACGAGTCCGGGGCGTGGTCCCGGGAGCCTACGATGGAGTCTGGAAGATTCCATGGAGGCTAACCAGGATTGGTGGAAACGTACCACGTGACCAGGGTATTAAATAGGGGTGGAGACGAGCAACACGTGGTCAGAACTGGAACGAACGGAGGGGGAGGCCACGCTGGAGCGAGATCCAGGCTGCCACGTGGTCCAGGCTGCCACGTGGCTGCGCGTGTCTCTCTCTCTATCTCTCTCTATCCCTCTCACGCTGCCTGTCAACAGCATGAAGGAGTGCTGTAATGAAAGACGAATAAAGACCGGATTACAGAAGTCGCTTCAACGACCTCTATTACATGTTTATAGACAGACCCCTCTCACAGGATCTGCCCAGGGACCGAGCAATGGGCTGCGCAGCCCTATAGAAGGGGAGCCCGGATCGGCAGTGTGCGCGGGCAACTCAGCGACGGTAGCGGTAGCAGGAGTGGCTGGGCGAGCTCCCACCCTCAAGGATCGACACGAGCGAGGACCGGGGTATCGTCACCAAGTAGGAGCCGAGCGCCGTCTCCAACTCTACAGAATTGACGTCGGACAGGGGAACATCGGGTGACGCTGTGATTATTGTTACATGTCTCCAGCGGCCAACCCGGGGAGTGGACCAGGGCCGGTGGGACGTCTGGAGCACAAAGGCGTGCCAGGTGCGTCAGGAGCAGGGAAGCCAGCCGGCTGCGGCCTGGCACCGTCCGAGAGCCAAGTCGTCGCCTTGGGCTGCCCCCCACGGACATCTCCCACCGTGTGAGGGCAGCAACTCTGCAAAGCCACCACCACCACCACCGTCATCGTCACCACCACCGCCACCACCACCACCACCGTCAATGTCACTACCACCACCACCGTCAAGTCACTATCACCACCACCACCGTCATCGTCACCACCACCACCACCACCACCGTCATGTCACTACCACCACCACAACCACCGTCATCGTCACCACCACCACCACCACCATCGTCAAGTCACTACCACTACCACCACCACCACAACCACCGTCATCGTCACCACCACCACCACCACCACCGTCATCACCACCACCACCACTATCGTCAAGTCACTACCACTACCACCACCACCACAACCACCGTCATCGTCACCACCACCACCACCACTATCGTCAAGTCACTACCACCACCACCACCGTCATCGTCACCACCACCACCACCATCGTCAAGTCACTACCACTACCACCACCACCACAACCACCGTCATCGTCACCACCACCACCACCACCGTCATCACCACCACCACCACTATCGTCAAGTCACTACCACTACCACCACCACCACAACCACCGTCATCGTCACACCACCACCATCGTCAAGTCACTACCACCACCACCACCGTCATCGTCACCACCACCACCACCACCACCACCGTCATGTCACTACCACCACACAACCACCGTCATCGTCACCACCACCACCACCACCATCGTCAAGTCACTACCACTACCACCACCACCACAACCACCGTCATCGTCACCACCACCACCACCACCGTCATCACCACCACCACCACTATCGTCAAGTCACTACCACTACCACCACCACCACAACCACCGTCATCGTCACCACCACCACCACCACTATCGTCAAGTCACTACCACCACCACCACCGTCATCGTCACCACCACCACCACTATCGTCAAGTCACTACCACCACCACCGTCATCGTCACCACCACCACCACCACCACTATCGTCAAGTCACTACCACCACCACAAGCCGAGTGGCGTAGGGAGGGGACCCCCTGCAGGAGGAGGCACGCGGCAGCTCTGCAGCGGAGAGAGTTGCCATGGGGAGCTGGACGACCCCCCCCCCACGCAGCTCGTGTGTGTCTCGGGAAGCGGCAGGAGACCTTCGGTGCGAGTGGACGTGGCGGGTGAACAAACGTCTACGTCGAGGGGAAATCACGGGACCTCCTTTGCCAGTACCACAATATACTCATAGGGGTTTTCCCCTTTTATCTGGCATAAAACTGACACCTTTTGCAAGGAATCATGTGCGCCTTTTGGCGTCATCTGGTCGAACACCGTATGGGACTAGGCTCTAAAGAAAGCTGTCTCTGGTGTGGACCAATCAGTTTCAAAGACAATGCATAAACTATCAGAGTATTGTTTTTTTGTTTGTATTTGACTGCGAGTATAGTGGTTAATGTAAGCGTGATTCCTTGCAAAAGGTGTCAGTTTTGTTGCCAGAAAAAAGGGGAAAACCCCCTATTGGTCGAGGGGAAACTCGCTTGTTGCCGGCGGAGGCTCCGACCCCGGGCGACGGTCCCCTTACCCGACTCGGCCGTGGGGTCCGGCGCGTTCTCCGCGCCAGGCGCGGTGCAGTCCCACCGCTTGCCCTTGAACTGGTCGCGACACTCATGCAGCGCCAGCCGGACGCCCTGCACCACCGCGTGCATGTGGTCCAGGCGGCGCAGGCACATCTTGCGCTGCACGGGGATAGTCCCGGAGCCCCGATGCACAGCGGCCGATACTCGGTGGTGTTAGAGTGGAGGGCCCACTGCGCAAGCGGCCTGCAGAGGGGTGGGAGTCATGGTGGCTAGGAGATGTTAACTACCTCGCCTGGTGTACAGGAGGTCGTGGGTTAGATCCCGACCCTGACGCCTGCTGCTGCGGTATATTTGGAGTTTGCGTGTTTCTCTCTCTCATCATCACGGTGGCTAGGAGATGTTAACTACCTCGCCTGGTGTGCAGGAGGTCGTGGGTTTGATCCCGAACCTGACTCCTGCTGCTGTATATTTGGAGTTTGGGTGTCTCTCTCTCATCACCATCACGGTGGCTAGGAGATGTTAACTACCTCGCCTGGTGTACAGGAGGTCGTGGGTTTGATCCCGAACCTGACGCCTGCTGCTGTATATTTGGAGTTTGCGTGTCTCTCTCTCATCATCATCACGGTGGCTAGGAGATGTTAACTACCTCGCCTGGTATACAGGAGGTGATGGGTTAGATCCCAACCCTGATGCCTGCTGCTGTATATTTGTAGTCTGTGTCTCTCTCTCATCATCATCACGGTGGCTAGGAGATGTTAACTACCTCGCCTGGTGTACAGGAGGTCGTGGGTTCGATCCCGAACCTGACGCCTGCTGATGTATATTTGGAGTCTGCGTGTCTCTCTCGCTCTCATCATCACGGTGGCCAGGAGATGTTAACTACCTCGCCTGGTGTGCAGGAGGTCGTGGGTTCGATCCCGACCCTGACGCCTGCTGCTGTATATTTGGAGTCTGCGTGTCTCTCTCTCATCATCATCACGGTGGCTAGGAGATGTTAACTACCTCGCCTGGTACGCAGGCAGTCGTGGGTTCGATCCCAACCCCTTACAAGTAAACCCGTAAAAACAAAGTTTTTCACTATAAATCCTTTATATGCGTGGCGGCTAGAGTCTTCTCGTCCTCTGGCTTGAGATGGCTGCCACTATGGGTCAGATGATTGTCTGCCACCATTAAGCAATTGGTAATTAAATATTTAATTTGTTTTCCCTAAACAGTGTAAAATTTTGGAAAATTTTTTCAGGAAAATTATTTGTCACACACAACGAGTCTGTGTGGAAAATGTCAGCTCGATTGGATCATGGGAAGTGGGTTCAAAAACGAGCGAAAGATTTGCACGGTCGTAAGCAAGCAAGCACGCAAACTTAATATAAAGGATTTTAAAAAATGCCTGCTGCTGCATGTACGTGTTGAGTTTGTGTGTCTCTCCCCGTGGTCGCGTGGATTTTTCTCCAGGTCCCTCTGGTTTTTCCTCCTCCTCCTTCGCATTTAGAATCAACGTCTCTACGCGTTTGGGGTAATCCGGCTGCCGCTATCATCATCACGTGGTCATTTATATCGGCCACTCCCTTGAGCTACAATGTGCGACAGACAGACCACTCCTGAGAGAGCTACAATATACAATGTCAAAGAGCTATCTGTGGAATTTCTACAGGTTTTAAATGTGAATATTATTACGCCATGTATACACACACCAGAGGTCGCAACCGGGTACCCGATACCCGTACCCTACCCGATACCCGGCTACCCGTACCCGGCCGGGTAGGGTACAGGTACGGATACCCGATTGCGACCTCTGGGATGAAGCCATGTTGCAGGCGCGGGTGGGTTGATTCAGGAACTTGAATTGTGAGAAGAGACAAGACGTTGGGAAATGAGTGACAAACGGTGACTCACCAGTGACTCACGGCCTACCCGTACCCGGCCGCACCAGGGTCGCAAACGGGTACACGTACCCGGCCGGAGGACCACAGAATAAAAAAAAGCTTATACGACCACGGGGAAAACATAGCAACTCAACTATACGGCGTGTTATAAGGTCGCAATTGAACCCACGACCTCCTGCATAACAGCCGAGGTAGTTAACATCTCCTAGTCACCGTGGTGCCCGCTAGACATTGTGTACCTAGTGTATATACACACACACACGCACGAATAAAACAAACATTCCCGTACAACAACCGTATGGGGTGTGCAACATATTGGCGAGATAAGAAGGTTGCTTAACGTCGAAACTTGTGCGATCGTCGCAGCAGTGAGGCGGAAGACAGCAGCGTTGGCGTCTCGCGTTTACCACCAAGAGGAGCTGCCCACTGCCCACAGCTGTGTCAAGACGCAGAGACCCAGCAGAGGGCAGCAGTCCATGCAGCGCAGGGAGCCCATCGCAATCCCGTGGTCAGCTGCGCTGCGCAGAAGAGACGCGGGCCGTGACGATGTTAACACCCTCGCCTGGTACGCAAGAGGTCGTGGGTTCGATCCCGACCCTGACGATGCCTGCTGTCATATATTTAGTTTTCATGTCTCGCTCATCATCGTCATCATCATCATAACGGTGGCTGGGAGATGTTAATGACCCCGTGTGGTACGTGGGATCGAACCCACGACCGCTTGCGTACCAGGCAAGGAGTTAACATCTCAAGTTCAAGTACTAGGTGGAGCGCTGTGAGCCATTCGGCTCTTGAATCGGGTGCAACCGCAACAAACAAAGACAAAAACATGAACAAGAAACATCTTAAAGTGAACATGTGACTAAGAGCAAACAGAAAATCCAAGAAACGACAGCAAAACATTGCAGAAAAATCACCGTTACCCAACGCTGTGTGCAAAATCCCAGTGGGATGCAAGTCAAACAACAACAACAACCACAAGACAACTTAGATTAAGGCCATCAGTCTTACTCCGTACTACAACAAACGTGGTCAAACCAGTAAACTTTTCGAAATCACCAAAATAAAGCAATGAAACAGTGATCATAGGAACTGTGACGGAATTTCACAATAAATGACATAAACAACATGTACCACCAGAACCCTGCAGCCACAGCTGCTGCTGCATGAGTCACTCAACAGCAGCAGCAGGAGCATCAATCGGAGTATCAACATTTTTCAATGCACCTTTAAGATCAGCACACTAAATCAAAACACAGGTCATACTTTGCAGCGATCATCCGGAGCGAAACATTTTATTTTAGGCCACTGAATAGCACATTACACTGGTAGTGTTATACACACACACACACAGTGTTATACACACACACACACAGAGTGTTATACACACACACACACAGTGTTATACACACACACACACACNGAGTGTTATACACACACACACACAGAGTGTTCAACATACACACACACACACACAGAGTATACACACACACACACAGAGTGTTATACACACACACACACAGAGTGTTATACACACACACACACAGAGTGTTATACACACACACACACACACAGAGTTATACACACACACAGTTATACACACACACACACACACAGTGATACACACAACACACACACACACAGTGACACACACACACNGTGTTTATACACACACACACACACACAGTGCTATCACACACACACACACNGTGTTATACACACACACACACACAGTGTNACACACAGTGNCNCACACAGTGTTATACATATACACACACACACACAGTGACNCACACCGTGTTATACCACACACACACAGTGTACACACACAGGTTAAGGGGAGGCACACACATCACAGTGTTGATACACACACAACAGTCACACAACNCGTACCTTCGGGGCGAAGCGGCTAAGGAAAAAAAAAACCCCATCTGCAATATGGCCCATTCCTAATCAAATAGACGGCGATCGCAAACGGTACCTTTGGACGAGTCGTCGTCGGCACCGTCTCACCTGGCAGGTAGACGACAGGCAACAGCCTCCGCAAGGTAGACACAGGCATAGGCAGGTAGACAGGCAGGCAGCGGGCANGCAGGCAGCTGGCAGGCAGNTAGACAGGTAGACAGCCTGGCAGGCAGGCGGCTGGAGGTAGACAAGTGGGCAGGCAGGCAGGCGGGCAGGCTGGCAGGCTGGNCAGGTAGGCGGCAGGTAGGCAGGTAGACAGGCAGGCAGGCAGGCAGGTAGACAGGTAGGGCGGCAAGCAGGTAGACAGGCAGGTAGACAGGCAGGTAGACAGGTAGACAGGCAGGCAGGCAGGTAGACAGGCAGGCAGGTAGACAGGCAGGTAGACAGGTAGACAGGCAGGCAGGCTGGCAGGTAGACAGGTAGACAGGCAGGTAGACAGGTAGGCAGGCAGGCTGGCAGCACAAGGTGAGGAATGAACTCCCCACCACTGTAGTGTGTGGCGGCCCTTTTATCGAGTGGGTAGCCTTGTTGTTGTTGTATTTAGTCTTGATGAGTCAGCAGGGCGTGCTGCTTGTGATGAGTCAGATCCCACGTGCTCCCGTGATGATCTAATCCCACACACGTGCGTCCCTCGCAAACAAGAGGCACCCTGCCCCGATCACTGTGACTTGGAGTTTGTTTGAATGTTTCGTTTGGTGGAGGATGATTGTTACTGCAGCTCGCCTTGAATCCGTGTGCAGCAGTCACCTGAATGTCACTCGCGTTTCACATGTTCATGGCTAATGCCGGGCGAAAACAATCACATGTCCCGCCTAATGTGAGAATTATGCAACGGCAGGCGCTTTGAGCAAACCCCTTGAGTTTCGATTTTATTTTTATTTAATTTAAATTGTATTTTTTTATGTATAAAATTTAGTTTAAAATTTTTNTATTTATGTAATATTTTTTATTATGTTTTAGTTTAAATCGAAATTGTCTATATTATTTATAAAGTTGCGCATTTTGCTGTGACGTCACATTTCTTAACCCCTCCCCCTCGTCACACATCGTCACAAATGTCTGACCCCCCCCCCCCAGGTGCGTGATGTCATTTATGGACCTTGTTGATTATTCTAAATGGAGCAGGGAGGGGGCGGAGTGGGTGAGTGAGTGACTGGTGGGTGGGTGAGTGGCTGGTGAGTGAGTGACTGGGTGAGTGACATGGTGAGTGAGTGATTGGGTGGGTGAGTGACTGGGTGGGTGAGTGACAAAAGATCCCCGTGTAGCCTGAACAGAACTGCTGTTGGGCAAGTGCTGTTAGCGAGCAGCACCTATGAAGGCCGGCACGGCGCACGAGGTGGATGGGTTGCCAACACCACGTCCGGCCGCCTTTGTCTCCCCAGTGGCGATGTTTACTACACGCTGCGCCGGGTACTCGTTTGAGGCTGAGTCTACCTAGGGGGAAGATAATTGCAACCGGCGTTGGTGGCCGTGAGCGGGAATCGAACTCGGGCGGCCGGGTTCGTAGCGCAGCGTAGCGCTAACCGCTGCGCCACCGCTCCCCCTCGGTATGCCACAGTGCCGCACTTCGTAGCTGCTGCTCACTCACAGAACTTGCCCCAACAGCCCTGTGATGATATACAGAGGGTGGAATCGTTGGCCAACACCACACAAACACAGACCTACACACACATACAGACCTACACACACACACAGACCCACACACACAGACACACACACACACAGCACACACACNGACACACACACACACACCACACACACACACNCACACACACAGACACACACACACACAGTGTGTGNCACACACACACACACATCANCACAACAGACCACACACACACACAGACCCACACCACAGACACACACACACAAGACCCACACAACACAGACCCACACACACACACAGACCACACACANACAGACTANACACACAAGACCANACACACAGACCANACACAACGAGACACACACACAGACCACACACACACAGACACACACAAGACCCACACACACACAGACACACCACACACAGACCACACACACACAGACCCACACACACAGAGAGACCTACACACACAGACCCAACACAACAACAACGCCACCCATAGTGGCGTACGTCACCCACGCTTGTGCCAGGCTGGCACCTTGAGGCCACGTGAAGTTCNAACGCCCGCTCAGCAAGACCCAGGTGCCACTCACTGACCGATGACCGAGATGAGGTCACCACCTGGCCTGTACCAGGCTTAGCCACCGCGCTCCGCTCTTGTTGTGAGCGTTCCTCCGCCNTTTTTGTTGAGGGCTGCCTAACTGCCCGTNGCGTCTTCACGATCCTACTGAGGCCGATCTTGCACCGCGTACAGTTTGGCAAGTCCACTCAGCCACGTCCTCCTGTAACTCACCCATCTCTTCTCTAGCCGTCCGCCCGTTTAGCCCCTCGATCCGGCCGAACAAAAGCTGTTTAGGCATGCGGTGGCTGGGCATGCGGGCTACATGACCCAGCCAACGCAGCCTTGCCTGCCGGAGGAGCTCACGATGGACTTTGCCCAATCTTTCAAGGATTGTGAGCTCCTCACACAATCCAGCCTGGTTAAACCCAGGATGGATCGTAGCAGGCCAGCCTAATGTTTCCAACCGGCGATGATGCTCCACTAGGGGGTCCACGTTTCGCAAGCGTAGAGAAGGGAGGGATGACGTGGCCGAAAGACCTGAAGCTTCGTGCGGAGCGACAGACCAGGTAGCTTCACACAGTTTACGCAACCGATGAAAAGATATTGCCGCTCGACTGATTCGGAGTGAGACCTCTGCTGTAAACGGAGCCGGTCATAAGCACACTGCCCAGTATGGGAAACTCTCCACTCTCTCCACAACTGCCCATCACCAATTGGGAGTTGTGGGGTAGTGTCGATGTACAAAATACCCAGGCAGGTGCTTAGTTTTGGTGGGCTGATGGTAAGGCCCACCTCTTAGTGGCACGCTCCAGTCTCAGCAGCAGCGTCTCCAACTTCTTCTGAATGAGCAGCTATTACCAAATCATCGATACAACATGGTTGACGATAGGGAGCCATCCCTTGACCGCACCGGGCATCGATCAGCCTCATTATCTGTACCAAATGAAATTCCCCNGGTACAGCTATTGAAGGCTTCACGAACTACGCAGTCGAAATAGATGTTAAATAATTGGAGCCAGAGGACATCCCTGTCGCACCCAAGGTGTACGGGAAAGGCTCCGACTCCGGCCACGTAGTTTTACCCGGCCCGCTCACCATCATGAAGGTCCTTAATGATCGTGAGCGGAGGTCAGGGACTCCGAAAGCACGAAGAACAACCAGAGCCCAGTCCTACTGATGGTATCATAGGCCTTGACCAGGTCAATAAAGCAGAGATGTAGGTCTTTTGGAATTCCCTACACTCTGCTGTAGCAGACGGACAGAAAATATGGCATCTGTGCAGGACCGCCCTTTCCTGAAACCGCATTGGGCTCCGCAAGCCTCTCCTCAGCGTGCCTAGCAAGGCGATGTTGAATAATCCTTGCCAGGACCTTACCCGGCACACTGAGGAGTGAGATGCCCTGTAGTTGTTACAGTCGGTACGGTCCCCTTCTTAAAGAGGGGACCACCAGGGCATCCTTCCAGTCCTGCGGAACCCGTCCAGTGGTCCAGACTGTTGTTATGATGTCATATAGGGCAGTCTGTGCACAAACGCCACCCTCCCTCAGAATTTCGCTTGGGAGATCATCTCTGCCCGGTGCCTTCCCTGGTCTCAGACTCCGGATCGCCCTCAGTACTTCCTCAACAGCTGGCACCTCAGCCAGCCACTCACAGGGGTGACCTCTTCCAATATTTGAGCACCGACTGACTGAGACGACTGCAGCTGATGTACCACCAGACACACACACACACGGACACACACACAGACACACACAGACACACACACAGACACACACACGCGCACACACGCACACACGCACGCACATGACACACGCGCACACACACGCACANCNACGCGCACGCACACACGCACGCGGACACACGCACGCCAGCACANACACAGACACACAGACACACACACACNGACACACACACACACGGTTACAGTAAATCCCTTCAAACCCACACGAACCACAACTCCCACCCCATCTCTCTCGTTATGAAAGACCAGAATCCAACACAGAGGGAACAGTGGTGCCAGGGCCCTCAGAGTTACTTGCAGCTCTGTAATTAGTCACGGCTACCCCCTGGGGCTTTGCTGTGCGTGCGTGCGACACAAAGGTCCCCGTGTAGTCTCAACAGACTGCTGGGCAAGTGCTGTTAGTAGCGAGTAGCAGCAGCACCTGTGAAGGTAGACACAAAGGTCCCCNGTGTAGCCTCAACAGACTGCTGGGGCAAGCAAGCAAGCAAGTGAACTTAATATAAAGGATTTAAAAAGATCACCGTACATACACCCCACCTCCATTAGCACGGCGTGGCTGAAGAAGTACACTAATTGACGCGTTGTTATGCGAAATCATTTGGGTGTGGCCCTGCCAAGGCAATCGCTGGCGGACTCGAAATTCAATAAATCTTGGAGCAAACCTGGAAAAGCAGTTGTGAGCAGCAGCAACATCGTCAATACCGGCTAATATCACCACCATGCCTCGCCAAAGAGAAACAGTTCCAGCCATCGCATTCGGGAGCGGTTAATTGTTTGTCCAAATATAACGAGGCTAACTTTCAAGTTGATAATTTCGCTTGGCCGCGAATGATGTTATATTAATATCCAAATGGCCCTTAGCTGCGTCGGGTGTGGAGGGCCATGACGCAATTTGTACTCACGCGATCTAACAACAACCTTTTTAATGTATGAGGAGCACGGTTTTCTTAAAGTTTATTTTAAACCAGGACGTGTGCCAATCCCAGGGCAATTAAAAATAATCGTAGACCTGAGCACTCCATCATCTCTAATTATTTAGCCAGTGGCCACAAAATATCATTTTGCAACATCGAGCGCGAGACACACTGACGCACCAAAACAAAGATCCCCGTATAGCCTGTCACAGGCTGTTGGGGCAAGTGCTGTCGTTGCACACAAAGACAAAGATCCCCCGTATAGCCTTACAGACTGTTGGGGCAAGTGCTGTTAGCAAGCACCTATGAAGGCCGGCACGACACACGGGGGTCGGGTGGCCAGCACCACACCGGCCGCCTTTGTCTCCCAGTGGCGATGTCTACACATAGCACCAGGTACTCATTTCAGGCTGAGTCGACCTAGGGAGGCCCATGACCGGTTCAGATAATCGTCACCGGTGTTGGCCGTGAGCGGGAATCGAACCGTGTCGCCGGGTTCGTAGCGCAGCGTAGCGCTAACCGCTGCACCACCCCACACACTGTGATACAAGGCCTACATTTTTTTTTTCTGTCTCCCACGCTCTCTCCGTCTCACCCTCTGTCTGTCTCTCTGTCTGTCTGCCCGCGAGGGTGGGTGTGCAAAACAAGAGTTGAGAATCACCTTTAAAGCCCCCCCCCCCCACCACCGGCAAATTTACACAGACAAAAGATCCTCCTAACCCTTCCCCTCCACCACCGTGACCTACAAGAGCTTCCAAAAAACGTTGGGAGCAAGTGCTGCTGTTAGGCAGCATATAAGTGTAGTGGTGTTAACTACTCGCTGTTGGCAAACTGTGAGAGAGCAGATCGTAAACAAGGGTTTCCCGCTCAATCAAACGGTCAGGGTCAAATGGGAGAGGTAGAACCAACCCCAGATTGGGAAGGACAATCAGAGGTCCACAAGGTGGCCGGGGATTGGACAACCCGGCACGAACAGGTATAAAAGCCAGAGCGCTGAGAGCTCTGGAGGAGTTCGCTACACGAAGACCCAAGACGGCCGAAGACGTCTAGGACCCTGGACCAAGCCCTCCAGCCTCAGGGCTCGGGCTCAGAGTAACCATGGTCGGGAGAGATCCCTAGGTCCAGCCAGAGGACGCTGGAGAGCAGGGAGATTAGACAGCCTGCAAGGTCCGGAGGCTTGTACTTCTGAGGGTAACGGGTGAGGGACCATATCCTTAGTGTGATAGGGACTGTGTGTTAAGATAATAACGGTGTGCCATAAAGAATCTTCTTGGTTCTTTCGGTAAAGTCACGTAGAAGGGAAGTAATAAAATAATAAAAATAAAACATAATAAAACAATTCTCACGACGTTTCGGCCACAACGCAAGCAGCCGTCCTCAGGTGAAAACCAGGTCCGTCGAGGCGACAGAGTCTGAATGAAACAGCACACGAGCTTGGAGCATATATATAAGCTGGGCGCATTGACAAAGGAATTTGCATATCAAAATGAATTTAGCATATTTATGGGAAATGCAGGAATGTGATTAGTACTGCATATGCATGTGCATTATGCAGGATTAACAGCATCAAAGGAGCTGCAGTTACTGCTGCTGCAGCAGTTGCTGCTGCTGCAGTTTCTGCTGCTGCTGCAGTTGCTACTGCTGCTGCAGTTGCTGCTGCTGCTGCACTTGCTGCTGCACTTACTGTGCCTGACACCATCGCAATCATTGAAGACTTGGTTCATCAAGGACTGAATGCTGGGGTACCCCCCTGGTGAGACACTGCTTAACCAATACATACTTCACCTGGAATGGAACCTTCTACAAGCAAATTGAGGGCACCCCAATGGGCTCCCCCCTATCTCCGGTTGTAGCCAACATCTTCATGGAGAAATTTGAGACGGACGCCATCCAGACTGCCACTCTACGCCCGACCTTATGGAAGAGGTACGTAGACGACACTTTTGTCATCTGGCCACATGGCCGGCCTGCTCTAGACCAATTTCTCGACCACATCAATTCCATACACCCAGCCATCAGATTCACCATGGAAGTCGAAAATGATGGCAAGCTACCCTTTTTGGATGTCCTAATCAAAAGGAGACCTGATGGTTCAATGAGCCACTCTGTCTACAGGAAAGCCACCCACACGGATGCTTATCTAAAACCGGATTCCCACCACCATCCATCCCAGAAGAATTCCCTCATCAAGACTCTATATCATAGAGCCCAATGCATCTCCGACCATGAACACATTTCCAGTGAACTCAAACACGTACGCCAAGCTCTTAAGGCTAATGGTTACTCCGACTACACAATCCGCAAAGCCATCACTCCAACCATCAAGAAGGATCCTGTTGAGGAGCCTACATTGCTGGGTCACAAAAAAGATCTCCAAAATCCTGATTAAAGACAAGATCCAGGTCCGATTCAACACAGTACATAAAATCCGTGATCTGGTCCCGTCTGTAAAAGATGTGGTTCCAGACATACAGTACCCTGGCGTCTACAAACTAAGTTGCCTCTGTGGTAGCAGTTACATTGGAGAAACCAAACGACATGTCTCAGACCGCATCCGTGAACATAAGGCAGACCTGAAACACGGTAGGACAAACACTCAGCCGTGGCAGATCACTGTTACAATTCAGTGGGCTCACATGACATTGACTTCTCCAAGACAGAGGTTCTCTGCAAGCCATCTGGCTATCATGAGAGATTCGTTCATGAGGCGATCCACATATACAAACACAGAGACAATTTCAACCGAGAAGATGATTCTGGCTTAGCAATCATTGGAAGGACGTAATAAACCATTTCGGATCTTAACTGATTGTGTTCACGTTTACGGTGACTTTCAGACCGCGTTCCACTCACTGGCATGGTGCAGTGTGCAGAGTAATGTATGGTGTCGTAATTGTACAGTAAACATATAGCAGTATGATACACATTAGGGTGGGTAGAATAATACATAGTGTTATATTAAAATGGATAAGGCAGCAACTGCAGCAGCAGCAGCAAGTGCAGCAGCAGCAGTGCAGCAGCAGCAGCAACTGCAGCAGCAGCAGCAACTGCAGCAGCAGCAGAAACTGCAGCAGCAGCAACTGCTGCAGCAGCAGTAACTGCAGCTCCCTTTGATGCTGTTAATCCTGCATAATGCACATGCATATGCAGTACTAATCACATTCCTGCATTTCCCATAAATATGCTAAATTCCTTTTGATATGCAAATTCCTTTGTCAATGCGCCCAGCTTATATATATGCTCCAAGATCGTGTGCTGTTTCATTCAGACTCTGTCGCCTCGACGGACCTGGTTTTCACCTGAGGACGGCTGCTTGCGTTGTGGCCGAAACGTCGTGAGAATTGTTTATTATGTTTTATTGTTATTATTTTATTACTTCCCTTCTACGTGACTTTACCGAAAGAACCAAGAAGATGAATCCCTGCAGTCACGAAAGCTTTAAATCGAATTTGCCATAAAGAAGTTTAGGAGTCCGTCCTTACAACACTACACATGTACAGGGCAACATTGAGACAACCAACAACCGCCATTCGCCACTAAGTGGTGGTGACGCCACCACGACACTTGTGCCAGGCTATGTGCACCTTGAGGCTACGTGAAGTGTCGAACGCCCGCTGGCAAGAGGAGGTCACGGGGCAGACTCAGCAGGTGCCATGGTTGGCTAACTGAGATGACTGGAGATGCACCACCAGCTGTACCCCTACTGTGCCAGGCTAGGTGCATGAGGGGTCTCGGGCAGACCTGCAGGTGCCATGGGTTGCTGACTGAGATGACCGGATGCACCACCAGCTGTACCTCCTACTGTGCCAGGCTAGGTGCAGGGGAGGTCACGAGACAGACCCAGCAGGTAGTGCGTGGGAAGCAATAACGCTCCCTGCTGCAGCCCACTCTGAACCGCCACCACTAAGAATGCCATCCACCTCCTGTGTATGAGCCATGCTGTTTTACTAGGGCACCCAGTGGCGTAGAATAGTTGCACGGGCCCGGTGCATATGCGAATGAAACCTCGGTAGAGAATATACAAATGAAAATATTTTTTACAAGCACCATTCAAGCGTGTATCTTGAGCTTGAGAACCGGTATTGATCTTTACAAAGTATATCATTTAACTTGCAATGAATGCAAGTGGAGCGATCCGATCAACTCGTGTGCAGAAATGGGGGTGGACTTGCATTGCGAGAGCTTGCGGGCTGGTGATGACTTGGGAGACCATCATCAGCCATAATCTGTCCTGCTGGATGAAGGAATCTGCACACCATTCCCATCAGCAGTGGATAGATTGTGGCTCATGATGGCAAGGGGAGCCCTTCATCCAGCAGCGAATAGATGATGGTTGGTGGTGATGAGGATAACTGCAGCAGAATTATCCGACCGTTGCAGCTGTAGAAGTGGATACAAAGGTCAGGATCATTTATTTATTTTCACCTTGTTTCAAACGATATTGCACGTCGGATGGATGCCGTCATTTTGCGCGACCCCTTTTAATGCCGCCTGTGACACTTTTCTGCCGCAGTGTGGCCTAGCCCAAAAATGTGAAAGTTATTTTTATGGAAACATTGAACCCATGCCACGTCTCATACCTGTGATGAGCCTCGTATTGCGATCATCCGAATTATCACGTCGGTGGGTGGATTGCCCCTTTTTCCTCTCATAAGCCACATGGCCATTATTTCATGGGGTTGGCCGCTCGGATGATAGTCCATGTACTTCTATTCTGTGATTCTCGAAATACCTCTACTATCCTTAAATAGAGTTGCATTCACTTACAAATCATAGACTTTCACAGAGACCCATAGACTCGCATAAGGTCAGCTGCTCATATAGTCTCAGTCTTCTTTCTCGTTCTATTCTTTGCCTCTTATCTACTCGCATTCACAATCTTCGGCATCACGTTCCACCACATTCTTCCATCTCACCCTCGGTCTCTCCTCCTCATGCCCTGCACTGCTGGCATTTCCATAGTCCTCCACGTTGCATCTTATTTGTCTCTTCTCAACACGTGCCCCATCCATCTAATTCTGACTTCTCATCGTCTCGCGAATATGTCACCCCTGCGGTTTTCACCGTTTTATTTTCTATTGCTCGTTAAATCAACACCGTTAAAGTAGGCGAAGAATTATCGACTTGCACAGCTCACTGGCTTTAATTGGGTCCACGCTTTCACACCCTCAGCACCCCTATTGTTTTATATTTAGAAAGTCAGGCGCATTACGAGCTGATCCGCTGATCCGCGCGTGATTGGTAAGCCTCAGCGTTGCCCCGGTTCGGGAATAAGTCTGTAAACATCCAACCGCGTTAATTTTAAACGGCTCACGCTCTCCGCCTGCACAGATGGCTCCTCCGTGAATGTCGGTGGCTAACAAAGCCGTTTGGAATAAATGCGACGAATTAAATCGCCCTCTTAAAAANTAAAATGGCCTCTCTCGTCTTTCCCACCGTCAACTCTTCTTTTTATCCGCACCAACTTCACCAATGCCCTGTTATGTGCATTGTGTATCCAGTTATCAGTACTTTATCTCACGTATGTGTGTATATGAGGAATTATCTGGAAGTTGTAACCAACTAATTCTGCTCATATTTGGGCCAGTCGACAGTCCATCATTCACCCTTTTGTACGGGCCAAGTCACTGATAAGGGATATTTGGGGATAAGTACCTCCTGAAGTGGGTACATATATGTTCAACTATCTATACTCGAGTGCAGCGAGAGAGAGCAACCTGACAGTGGTGACAATTTACCCGATTTATTTTTCATTTGTTTGGCAGGCTAAGTAACTCGGCAGTGCTGAAAAATTCACCCTCTCTGTGCACCTGCACACGCCTTCAGAGGAGCAAAATGCTCCTCTGAAGGCGTTACTCCAACCGAGGTTGGAACCCTCGTGTTAACGCTTTATTGGCGGACTGTTATTATGTAGAGTATATAGAGCACCGCAAATACGTCATTTCAAACCACGTGGTTTCTTTTATTTGAACGCAACTTTGAACAGGGCGAGGGTCTAAGCAAACAAACAGGAGAGAGGGGCACCATCGGTCGACTCGCCACCACATGCCGGCCGTGGCAAGGACGCTGTCCCTGCTGCCGTCGCCGCTCCACTCAACGGATGCCGAAACGGCGAAGGAGGTGGCTTCAACCGCACAACACAAACGCAGCAGAGAANCGGCTTCAACTCTACAAAAACACTACCACCCACCATGATCATCATCATGATGCGGCTGCTAGCTGCTGCCATTATACAGCAGCAGCAGCNTCTGGCAGCATCTGGCATCCCACAGTAGCCCACAGGCGGATGGGTTGCGAATTTAAATCCTGGTTGTACAAAACAAAAGCAGTGGTGCATTTTGACGTCAGCAGGTAAAGTCCCCACTGAGCTGCTGCTGCTACTACCTTCTGATGATGACCACGACGACGATATAAAGCAATTTAGCCAAATTATCCTCAGTTTAACACGTAGGCTTTCGCGACCAATGTTATTCATAATCAACGATTTTTGGGTTTAGATCGCGTTTATTTATAAATGTGTCGTAACCCTCCACCACCCGACACGGCCAATCAGTAAAATGTGTCACGTTGACAAAGACAAATAGTTCACTGCTTTAGCCCACCGGTGTGTTGAAGCAACAACATTTACAATTTGAGTACGACGTTTCGCTGGTAATTGCAACCAGCATCATCGGGCAATTCGCCAGAATGGTGAGGCTCTCCTGTGTCTCCCGTTCTTATATAGAGCAGCAGCAGGGTGACGTCATCATTAACTCATTAACTCATCAGGTGCAAAGATTCAAGGGGGAGTGATTGTAATTATATACTAGATTAGTAATCAGGCTATTGTTACGATGCGAGTTGTAGATTAGTAATCATTTGGAATGTGTTTTATTGTGATTATGCTACATTAGTAATCAGTTAGTGGTTGTTTCCTTATAAGTAATTGTAATGTATCTTATTTAATAATACGCTTCCAGGCCGCACTAAGCTTATAGCTGTCTGAGCGATTAAAGTTAACAGGGACACTCAATTGATTTTGACAACGTGGAAGTGTTGTGTAAAACTAGTTACTACTGGCAAAGACTAATTAGAGAATCGATTGAAATTGAGAGAAACAGAAATAACTTTAATCGCTCAGACAGCTATAGGCTTAGTGCGGCCTGGAAGCGTATTATTAAATAAGATACATTACAATTACTTATAAGGGAAACAACCACTAACTGATTACTAATGTAGCATAATCACAATAAAACACATTCCAAATGATTACTAATCTACAACTCGCATCGTAACAATAGCCTGATTACTAATCTAGTATATAATTACAATCACTCCCCCTTGAATCTTTGCACCTGATGAGTTAATGATGACGTCACCCTGCTGCTGCTCTATATAAGAACGGGAGACACAGGAGAGCCTCACCATTCTGGCGAATTGCCCGATGATGCTGGTTGCAATTACCAGCGAAACGTCGTACTCAAATTGTAAATGTTGTTGCTTCAACACACCGGTGGGCTAAAGCAGTGAACTATTTGTCTTTGTCAACGTGACACATTTTTACTGATTGGCCGTGTCGGGTGGTGGAGGGTTACGACACATTTATAAATAAACGCGATCTAAACCCAAATTATCCTGTTGAAATAGAACTTGCCGATGGTCTAGTGACAACGTGACTGCGTTGTTGCAGGTTAACGCCGCCACCGTGACGACGGCCTGGCGACAACGTAACCGCCATTGCCACGCGATACCAGGCAGGGCGTCTTCCCCGACGACAGCGCTTTACGAGCCCCGGTCGAACCGCGGAGCGCCGTCATCGACGTCAGTGACGTCCACGGTCACCACGGTGACGGCGCTGGGCGAGGCGGCGGCGTCGTCGCCGCGGCGGCCGCCCACACCGTCAGGTAGTGGTGGCGGCGCTTCTCGTAGTCCAGGGCCTTCGCCACGACGCTTATCACGCCTGGGTACACGCACACCACGGCACACACAGCACACGTCTCTGCCTGAGTCTACGAGAGACACGGCGGACAGGGGACCTTCCACGACCCGAGGGGCCGCTGTCTGTGCCCCGTGCTGCGTCTCTCACCGAGCTTCCGGTCGACGTCGAATGCCCCGAGCTCGTTGCCGCTGGCGATTCCGTAGCTCACCGCCCCCCCGCTCAAGACGGCCTCCACGGCAATGACCGCGGTGCCCGGTGCCGCGTCCTCTGGCATGGCGGCGCGGTAGGCCAGCTGCCGGAATGCCGGCGGCGGCAACGCCACGGTCGTCGTCGTGGAGGGACACGGAAATCACGGCGGTGGTGGGGGCGGCATCAGCGAGACTCCTCCACCGCTGCGGGCCTGCACCGTGAGGTTGTAGACGGCACGGCGCTCCAGCAGACGCTTGACGGTGATGATGCCCGAGCGGCCGTCGATGGCAAAGCGGTCGCCGGCAGAGTTCAGCAGAGAGTGAGTGACCCTGCGGTGGGGCCTAAGAACACACACATCAAGCGCCAGTCTCCACTAAGTGGCAGTGATGTCACCACGGCACTTGTGCCAAGCAAGCTAGGTGCACGTTGAGGACACGTGAAGTGTCGAACTCCCGTCGGCAGGAGGTCACGGGGCAGACCCAGCTGGGTCTGTCTACAGGAAAGCCACCCACATAGATTCCTACTTGAAACCTGATTCCCACCACCACCCATCTCAAAAGAATTCTCTCATCAAAACGCTATACCACAGAGCTCATGGCATTTCTGACCAACACCATCTGGACAGTGAATTAAGACATGTGCATCGGGCCCTCAGGATGAAAGGATACTCTGACCGCACCATCCGCCAAGCTGTTTCTCCCACCATACAGAAACAGCCACATGAAACTCCGATCAAAACCATCACGTTGCCATACATAGCAGGCGTGACCAAAAAGATCTCCAAAATTCTAAACAAACATAAGATCCAAGTCCGATTCAGTACAGTACATAAAATCCGTGATCTAATTCCATTTGTGAAAGATGTCATTTCTGACTTACAATACCCTGGAGTCTACAAACTGAGTTGCATTTGTGGTGATTGCTACATTGGAGAAACGAAACGTCATATCTCTGATCGTGTCCGCGAGCACAAGTCAGATCTGAAACACGGCAAAACTGATTCTTCCGCCGTTGCCGATCATTGCTACAACTCGGTGGGCTCTCATGAAATTGTCTTTTCCGAGACCAAGGTGCTCTGCAAACCTCCTGGCTACCATCAAGGGTTTTTACACGAAGCCATCCAAATATACAAACACAGACATAATTTCAACCGTGATGATGGGTACAAACTTAGTAATCATTGGAAATATGTTATTAACCATGTAAAAATATTTAACTACACATATTTGGACCATCTTATTTGACAGGCACTATTCTTCAGTTACCATATAGTTTCTTCTTCTTTTTTCACGCACTGGTTTTCCTACTTTAAGTTTTACCACACATATTTGGCAAATCTAGAATTAATCCCAGCAATGTAGCAAAGTGCTGTTTCATCTACATAACAAAGGCTCAGTCCCATTCACAGCAGCCGCACCTTTACATCAGCCACACCTTAACAACTCTTAGAACCTCCCAGTTCAACCAGTCTACACAACAAAGACTCATTCCTGGCAGCGGTTTCAGCCGCACCACCTCTACATAACAAAAGGCTCAGTCCCATTTACACGCACCTTTACATCAGCCGCACCTTAACAACTCTTGGAACTTCCGAGTTCAACCAGTCTACACAACAAAGGCTCATTCCTAACAGCGTGCCTCAGCCGCACCGACCCTCGCAATAATAATATTCAGGGCCTACCTTGGCTCCTCCCACCCTCAAACCAGTATATATACAAGGACTTTTTTACAATTTCTCTTACTTGATACAGCTGTCGTGCTGTGACGGTTCCACCTGAAGACGGAAGCTTGTGTTGCCTCCAAAAGATTTTTATTTTATTTTTTATTTTACTTTTATTAATTTTAATTTTAAAAAATTACCTACGTGACTTTACCAAAACAACCTAAGAATATGTACGTCGTCACCGTCGTCGTACCCAGGTCGGAGTCGACGGCGTGCATGCTCGTCACCACCATCCCCACGTTGGCGTCGCTCCAGTGCAGGGCGACGGCACGGGGTGACCCCACGGGGAAGCGCGGGGCCGAGTCGTCCAGGTCCCCCACCCTCACGAGGATCTCCGCCCGGCAGGAGAGGCCACCCCGTCAGTGGCGATCACGCCGAGCGCGTGGGCCGGGGAGGCCTCGTGGTCCAGTGGCGCCAGCGTGAAGAGCTTCCCTACGCGGGGCCACGCCCACGAGAGGCGTTCACAGGAGGTGGACGTGGGTTCGATCCCAACCCGACGACTATGAGAGTGAGTGTGATGAGTGTTACCGCTGACGGGGTCCAAGCGGAAGAGCGTCGCTCCGGCACCGTGCAGCGAGTATCTGACGGTTCCGTTAGAGCCGGAATCGGAGTCACGGGCTGAAACGCTCAGCAGGAAGACTTGCGGGGCGATGTCCTCCGGTACAGTGATGTTGTACCACAGCTGGGGTACAGCGGAATTTTTGTGAGCCCAAAGATGTAGGAGAGCCAGTAGTCGAGGCGACACTTATTTAACAATAACTATAGCACAGGGTCCCTAACACACCCGCTGCCTGGGGGAGGTATGGCCTCCGGGCTACCGTGGCCTATCGACTGCGACCACGTACACTCGCAGTCCCCTGGCTAGGGGCCCTAGGGGGAGGCTACTTTGACCCGCTGACCCAGCAAGGTCCTTGGTACCGACCACTTGCCCTCACAGCCCTGGCCCTTACAACGACAGTGGGTCTGGGGTTCCCAGGGTCCTACTCTAAGCCCAGTCTTCAGTCTTCAACTTGAAACTGGGAACCCATTCAGGGGTCCGGCTTTTAGTCACCTCCCAGGGTCTCTCCACCCTGGCCACGCCTTCCTTCCAGAGTGTTCCAGGGGATCCTAGAATATTCCCGCAGCCCCCTATTGGGGTCTGCGGAACCCCGGTGGCCCACAAACCACCCCTACTGGCGTCTGTCCACTCGTGCAGGCAAGTATACTACTATATTTTGCCACTGGTAAAAGAGGTTTCATAGTGTAAATGCTTACCCGAGCTCTCAATACTCTGATATTGCACTGTGTTTGAGTTGTACGCCTTCTGGTGTCATCTGGTCCAACACCAATGGGGACTAGGCTCTAAAGAAAGCCGTCTCGGGTGTGGACCAATCAACTTCAAGGACAGTGCATATCATTATCATCATCAGAGTTGCTTCTTTTTGTTTGCATTTTTGACTACTTGTGTTGTGGTTATTGCAAACATGATGCCTTGTATAAAGGTGTCAGTTTTGTACCAGTTTAAAAGGGTAAAAACCTACTACTATAAGTATACCGTGTGTTCATGGTGTTACAGTCGGGTGGTGGTAGTAGTGGTAGTATTAGTAGCAGTGGTAGGTGGTGCAGGATGAGTCTGTGGGTCTGTGCGGCGAGTCGACGGTTACGGGTACCTTGTCACACAAGGGGCGGTTGTCGTTGACATCCAGCACGGTGACGGCCACGACGACCGTCCTCGTGAAGGTGCCGTCAGCGGCCTTCACCAGCATATGGTAGCGCTCCTGCTTCTCCCGGTCAAGCGGCCGCTCCAGACGCAGCCGCCACTTGCCCCGCTCTTATCGGGACGAGGAGAAGTGGCCCAGCGGGTCGCCGCCTGCGGCCAGCGTGGACGGCGTCGAGACGGAAAGCGCGCGACGACAAAGTCGGTTTGACGCAGAGGCTTCCGCAACCAGCTGTAAATGTAGCGGTGGGTTCTAGATTTGAAGCTTTCGTGACTGCAAGGATTCATAGTCTTAGGTTTTTTTTTTCGGTACAGTCACCATGTAGGTAAAACATTCAAATTAATCAAAGTAAAATAAAATAAAAATCACGACGTTTCAGAGGCAACACAAGCTTCCCTCTTCAGGTGGAACCGTCACAGCCACGACAGCTGTATCAAGTAAATTATTTTACTTTGATTAATTTTAATGTTTTACCTACGTGACTTTACCGAAAAAAAACCTAAGAATATGTAGTGGTGGGTTCACTCCGGCACAACAGGTGTACTTACGCTACACTACAAACTACCTGTCAGGTGGTACGTAAGATTCCGGTTTTGCGGCGTGGCATCCGCGTCGTCCGCCTGGATGACGGCCAACGCCAGGCCAGGCACCGCATCCTCCGGCACGCGGACGTCGATCAACGGGGCCGAGAAGCGCGGAGGGTGGTCGTTGTCATCGTTCACGGTGACGATCACCTCGGCGACGGCCGGTGCACGCTCAGGGCGGGCCGGGTCGAAAGCCTCGACGAGGAGGTGGTGCCGGTCACGGGCCTCGCAGTCCAGCCGGCTCCGCGTGCTCACCCAGCCGCTGTCGGCATCCACCGTGAAGAGTGACTCCGCTCCTCCGGCGTCGCTCTCCAGCGGCTCGACCAAGTTGTACAGCGGCCGGGCACCGCCGTCTCGGTCCGTCGCTGAGGGACGGGTGGGGGGGGGGGGAGGATGGGGCGGTAATGCCGGTGGGCTTTCGCGAGCGACCACCGGGCACGGAATGCCCAAGCGGTCTCCCCAGCGTCAGGCAGGGTCCCCCACCTGCCCTGCCGTTTCCACGCCTCGTCCCTGCGGCCACTTCCTCCCGCCGTGATATTTTCCCAATAAATTGGTTACCGAAGAGTGGCAGCCCTACCATTTGGAGCTACCTGTGTGACCCATGGACTACTCGCTCAGAAACCCATAGACACACCACACAGACACACCACACATATACCGCTTGTGTTGACCGAGTGAGCCCAGCGCCGCACACGGCTGCGTTACCTCTCACTTGCACGAGCAGCACCCCGCCCGGTAGGTTCTCCAACACGGCGGCCTCGTAGGTGCTCGACTCAAACGCAGGCATGTTGTCTTCCACGTTCTCCACGCGCACCGTCACCGGACCTGCGCCGTGACGTCGGCTCCGCCCCGCCGCCACGTGGCCCTCACCTCGAAGCGGTGGCTCCCCGCGGCCTCGCGGTCCAGCGCCCTCGCCACCACGATCCGCCCATCGCCGGCGACCACCGCAAACGCGCCGCCGTCCGCCACGCGCGCGCCCGCGGCGTACGCGGCGATCTCGTCGCCGCCAGCGCGGCCGCCACCGCGCCGACCTCGCTCCCACCGCCGCGTCCTCCGCGACCGTCAGCTCGTAGGCCGCCTCGGCGAAGGCCGGCGCCGCCGAGCCGGCGGGCAGCACGGAGACCGAGGCGGGGACGGCGGCGGAGTGCCCGCCGCCGTCCACCGCCACGATGAAGAACGACAGCCGTGAGCCCTCCAGGCCGGCGAGGCCGCCGCCCTTGGTGAAGACGTGGCCCGTCAGGGGCTCCACCTCCAGGACGTCCTCGGAGGCGTCCGGGTCCTGCCCCTTCCGGAGCGAGTAGACGACCGCCGCGTTGATCCCCTCGTCGCGGTCCGTGGCGGTGACCCGCAGGACCAGAGTTCTCTTGGCGGCGCTCGACGCGACGCCGCCCGAGTACTCGGCGGCAATGAACCGGGGCACGTTGTCGTTTTCGTCCGTCACGACCACCTTGACCGTGACGAAGGCCGCCCTGCCTCCACCGTCCCAGGCCTTGATGCAGATGTCCACGGCCCTCTGCAAGGGGTCTTCCCTGTCGAGGGGCGCCCTCGCGAAGATCCGCCCGCTCTCGTCGATGGCGAAGTGGTCGCGGGCGAACCGGTTCGCGATGGAGTACGATACTTGCCCAAAAGCGCCCGCGTCGGCGTCCGTGGCCCGCACCGAGGCCACCGGAGTTCCTGCTTCGGAGTTTTCGGGATCTTGGCCACGTACTGGGCCCGCCCGAAGGTGGGTCGTGCCGGTTGGCGGCCGCTCGTCAACCACTACCATGGCATCGGCGACGAATGCGCCATCTGTGGCGGAGACTCGGAGGTGGTAGCGAGCGGCCGGCTTCTTCTGAGGGCGGGCGGCGACGGAGACGACGCCCGTTTCGGCGTCGATTGCGAAGTTCGCGGGTCGTCATCACCGGAGACGATGGCGTACCGCAGCCGGTAGGCGTCCGACACGTCAGCATCAAACGCCCTCAGCGCGGCCACGAAGTTCCCGGGCCAAGCTAGACTGCCCACGGACACCTCGTACAACGGCCGCTCGAACAACGGCGCATTGTCGTTCTCGTTCTTGACGGCGACGATCACCATGACATCGGATGCAAGGGGAGGCTCGCCGCCGTCTGTCGCCCTCACCGAGAAACGACGAAGCCGGCTTCGCTCGTAATCCAGGAACGCCGTGGTCACGACCAGCCCGCTGTCGGGTCTACGTAGAATCCCTCGCCGCCCTTCTCCCCGTCGTCCACGATCTCGTAGCGGAGCGCCCGGTCGGAGCCGGCGTCGACGTCGACAGCTCTCGCATGGACGACGGAGGTCCCGGGGCGCAGATTCAAACAGCGTGGCGGCGTAGGTTCCCTGCGCGAAGAACGGCCGGTTGTCGTTGACGTCTCCGACGATGACATCCAGGCTCGCGTCGGCGTGCGAGCCCGTCGCCAGGGAGGCGGCTCGCACCGTGAGGCGGTGGGCGGCCCGCGTCTCGTGGTCCAGCGGGCCGACGACGCTCACGACGCCCGTGACGAAGTCGACGGAGAACTGGTCGAAGGGGTCGCCGTTGACAATGGAGAAAACGAGAGGCAGGCCCTCCGGGCCGTCGCGCGGACGTGAGCGATCGGCGGGGCGGCCCGACGTCCTCGGGCACCCACGCGACGTAGGAGGGGCTCTCGAACGCCGGCGCGTCCGCAGCGAGCACCGTGACCGTGACGTCGACCGCGGACGACAGCCGAGGGTCCCGCTGTCCGTCGCCACGACGGTCACGACGAAGTCCTTGCCCGACTCGTCCGGGGTGAAGCTCTTCGTCAGCGAGACGTCGCCGCCCGAAGGGCTGATGTGAAAGCGGCCGTCGTGGTCGTCCCTCAACGAGTACCTCACCCTGGCGTTCTCGCCGACGTCCGGTCGAGGGCCGCGACGGTGAGCACGGCGCTCCACGGCGCCGCAGTCGCCACGACAACGGCGCGGTACGGCAGGCCGACGAACGCCGGGGCGTTGTCGTTCACATCTTCGACGTGCACCTCGACCGTCGTGTGAGCGACGTCCGGGCGCGCCGGGAGTCGCCCCTCACCTCCACCAGCAGCTCGTAGCGGTCGCGCTCCTCACGGTCAAACGCGACGCCGGTCGTCTCCAGGACGCCCGCCCTCCGCCTCATCCGGAACGCGCCGCTCGGGCTGAGCAAGCGGAAAGCCAGCGCTCGTCGAGGTCTCCCCCGTCGCGACGACTGTGGCCACGACGTCGACCGCTGCGGCGTTCTCGAGCACGCGCGCAGAGTACTTTGGCGGAACCCGCAGCCTGCCGCGACCACCCACACGGAGACCTTCACCGCGCGGCGCTCAAAAACCTCCCGTCGACACCTCGACCCCGAGCTCGTAGCCGGCGGCGAGGAGGGAGGAGTTCCTCACCGCGACATCCCCGGTGCGCTCGTCGACGGCGAATGCGCCTCCGACGTTTCCCGAGGCGACGCGGTAGGTCAGCGCGGCGCCGACGTCCGGGTCGTGGGCCTCCAGGGTCAGCAGGCGGACGCCGGCGCGGGTCGGCACGTGCAGCGCCGTCTCGTACGCGGCCATCGAGAACGCCGGGGGCAGTCGTTGGCGTCCAGCACGGCGACGGTCACCTCGGCCGGCACCTCAGAGGACAGACTCGGGCTGCCGCCGTCCAACGCGGCCACCCGGAAGCGGAACTCGGCCGTCGTCTCGCGGTCAGGGCGCCGGCGGTCCTGACGGCCCCCGTGTGCGGGTGAACGGAGAAGAACTTCCTGGCTTCGTGCTCCACGATCTGATAGGCGACCGTCGCACGCCCTCGCCGTCGTCCGCATCGGCGGCCCGGACGACGAGCGGGCGCCGTCGGGGTCCGTGACCGCGGTTCCCGCCGGCGCCTCCTCGCGACGGCGCCGCGGTATCGCGGGCGCTCGAAGACGGGCGCGTTGTCGTTCTCGTCGAGCACGCGATCGACACCGACGCGTCCGCCGAGAGGCTCGCCGCGTCCGTGGCCCGCACCGTCAGCCGGTACGACGGCGTCCGCTCGCGGTCCAGCGGTCGCTTGGTGGCGATGACCCCGGACGTCGGGTGGATGTCGAAGGTGCCTTGGGAATCGCCCTCCAATATTTCAAAGGTGACCATCGACCAGCCGGAGGTGCCGACCGCGAGCACGACGCTCCCGGGCGCGGCCCTTCGGCGATCTCCGCCGAGTAGCCAACTCCGCCGGAGGCGAATTTGGGGCGGGTGCCGTACACGGCGGCGGCGGCGACGACGACGACGCGGACCGTGGTATTGGTGAAGCGGCGCGGGCGCCCCTTGTCCCCGCCCTCACCACCAGCTCGTAGGCCTCCACCGCAGAGCCATCCAGCTTCCTCGCCACGGAGATGACGCCCCGCGTGCGGTGGACGGTGAAAGATTTCCCCACGTTTCCTGTCAGGGGAATTCGGAGGAATCGGATGAGCGCCAGTTCACGTCATCGAGACCAACGTGAGATGTCGAGGACAAACGACGCAGGGGAAACCGCGGCGTCCGTCTGTGATGCCGCCGCCACCGCGGAAGCCACTCGGCGGGCGCCCCATCTACGACCTCACCACCACCAAGCGACGGGGCCGACCCCGCTTCCCCTCACCGCCCCCATAAACACACCCTCACGCATTTCCCCCCATAGAGCTCTGAGGGGAGGTCTCCTGGCCGGCAGGTTTTCACCCTAAAGCCCTCGTAGGGATAATCGTCACGGTTTCCTGCGGCCAGGGAATTGAGCGACCTCCCCGATGCTGGTTTGCACCGCGGCGCTGTGACCCGGGTTGAGATTGCGTGGTCACGGCGGGGGCTGTCCAACCACCACGGTTGAAACGCACCCCCACACACGTATTGACAAACCCTAACAGTGAATCATAGTCGGCCGGTAATAAATCATTAAAACATATTCTTAGGTTTTTTCGGTAAAGTCACGTAGGTAAAACATTAAAATTAATAAAAGTAAAATAAAATAAAAATCACACTTTTCAGAACACAAGTCCGTCTTCAGGTGGATCACAGCCGATTGCTGTATAGTAATGAAGATTAGGAGCTACCACTCCGTTTAATAATGGTTGAGAGGGGGGGGGGGACCCCACCTGAAGACGGAAGCTTGTGTTGCCTCCGAAACGTCGTGATTTTTATTTTATTTTACTTTTATTAATTTTAATGTTTTACTTACGTGACTTTACCGAAAAAACCTAAGAATATGAATCCTTGCAGTCACGAAAGCTTAAATCTGATTCATTAATAACTATTCAAACCGTGTGGTTTCGACGAGAGTGTGAACGCGCACAGTGCTGTGTGTACGTACGCTCACTGCGTGTGAGTGTTTGTGAACTGTCCAGAACGTTTGGGTCATATGCTTTTTGTCAATCTGGAGATTTCCAGATAGTCGCTAACCTTGCCCCAAGTCTGTTGTTTAATGTTTATTTTTCATGACCTCCAGATGCTTGGCGTGGCTTGTGACGGGTAGCAGGTTGAGTGTTGGTTCTATCTGGAAATGTGCCCCCGGTGCAGAATCTCCCCCTGTGGGCGGGCGGNCGGTGGGAGTGGCGGCAGCGGCGGTCACCATGTCTGATGCTGTAGCTGACGTCGGCGTTGGGGCCTTCGTCGCGGTCCAGCGCCACGACGCACCACGGCGGAGCCCACGGCCGCCGACTCCGCCACGAGGGCCTCGTAGGGGCCGCCGGCGAAGACGGGCGCGTGGTCGTTGGAATCGTCGACGCTCACCGTCACCGTGGCGTACGCTCGCCTCACGGGGACCCTGCCGTTCTGCACCTGCGGGTGAGAGAGAGACGGCGGGGCGGAGCGCTCGCCCCAGACGGGAGGCTCTCGCGGCAGACAACGTCCGCGGTAGAGCGACCTGCTGGTGGCAACGTGACCGGCGCCTCGGTGTCATCCGACCGTGCCACCTCTGCCTGACACGGCCGATCGGCAAGGTTTGGCGTTGCCGAAACAAAACGCGGCGATTTGGTTACGCGGCTTGCTTACATTACTACGCAGCAAACTATCCAGCGCGCTATGGTCCCCACGCAAGAAAGTGGTCGCGGCGTCGTCGTCATCATCACCGTCGATCAGCACAGTCACGTGCACACCCGGCGCGGCGCCTCCCTCACCATGACGGTGAGCACGTGGCTCCGCTTTGCCTCTCGGTCCAGCCTCTCGGCGGCGGTGACCTCGCCGGTGACGTGGTCTACGCGGAACCGACGAAGGCTCTCCACCGCGTCACCGCCGCCCAAGCCGACGAGGAAGAAGGAGAGGCGGGCGGTGACGTCGGCGTCAGTCGCCTCCAGCCGCAGGATCGGGGCGGTGCTGGCAGACGCCTCCTCCTCCTCCGTGGCGGTCGCCTCGTAGAGGTCACGGGAGAAGCGGGGCGGTGGTCATTCACGTCCTGCACCGTCACCACCACCTAGCGGAGGGGCGCGTGNTGGTGGTGAGTCAAGTGGCGATGCGGTGGTGGTGGTGGGGTGAGCCAAGTGGCGATGCGGTGGTGGTGGTGGTGGTGGTNAGCTAAGTGGCGATGCGGTGTGGTGTGGTGAGTCAAGTGGCGATGCGGTGGTGGTGGTGGTGGTGGTCAAGTGGCGATGCGGGTGGTGGTGGTGGTGGTGAGTNAGCGGGNAAGTGGCGATGCGGGTGGTGTGGTGGTGGTGAGTAAGTGGCGATGCGGGTGTGGTGGTGGTGAGCAAGTGGCGATGCGGTGTGGTGGTGGTGAGCAAGTGGCGATGCGGGTGGTGTGTGGGTNAGNCAAGTGGCGATGCGGNTGGTGGTGGTGGGGTGAGCAAGTGGGGTGGTGAGCAAGTGGCGATGCGGGTGGTGGTGGTGGTGGTGAGNCAAGTGGCGATGCGGGTGTGTGTGNTGGTGAGCAAGTGGCGATGGNTGTGTGTGGTGGTGGTGGTGAGCAAGTGGCGATGCGGTGGTGGTGGTGGTGGTGGTGAGCAAGTGGCGATGCGGGTGGTGGTGGTGGTGGTGGTGAGAAGTGGCGATGCGGGTGGTGGTGGTGAGCAAGTGGCGATGCGGGTGGTGGTGGTGGTGGTGAGCAAGTGGCGATGCGGGTGGTGGTGGTGTGTGAGNCAAGTGGCGATGCGGNTGGTGTGGTGGTGGTGGTNAGAAGTGGCGATGCGGGTGGTGTGGTGGTGGTGAGCAAGTGGCGATGCGGGTGGTGGTGGTGGTGTGAGCAAGTGGCGATGCGGGTGGTGTGTGGTGGTGAGCAAGTGGCGATGCTGGTGTGGTGGTGGTGAGCAAGTGGCGATGCGGGTGGTGGTGGTGGTGGTNAGCAAGTGGCGATGCGGTGGTGGTGNTGGTGGTGGTGAGCAAGTGGCGATGCGGNTGGTGGTGGTGGTGGTGAGCAAGTGGCGATGCGTGGTGTGTGGTGGTGAGCCAAGTGGCGATGCGGTTGTGGTGNTGGTGGTGAGCCAAGTGGCGATGTGGTGGTGGTGGTGGTGGTGAGCCAAGTGGCATGCGGTGTGNTGGTGGTGGGAGCCAAGTGGCATGCGGNTGGTGGTGTGGTGAGCCAAGTGGCATGCGGTGGTGGTGGTGGTGGTGAGCCAAGTGGCATGGGGTGGTGGTGGTGAGCCAAGTGGCGATGCNTGGTGGTGGGGNTGAGCCAAGTGGCGATGCGGTGGTGGTGGGGGGGAGCCAAGTGGCGATGCGGTGGTGGTGGTGAGCTAAGTGGCAATGCGGTGGTGGTGTGTGAGGAATTGGCGAGAGGTGATCATGCCCCGGCACGTCTCACGCAGCTACCGCGGCAACCCTCGTGAGGTCACGTCGCCTTGACGGTCTCCACAGACAGACGCACAGACACGCGCGCGCCACCACCAGGGTGGTTGAAGCGTTGGTCCGTCAGTGAGCGCGACGGTCAGCTGGTAGGAGGAGAACCGCTCGGCGTCCAGCTTGGCCACCTCCACCACGCCGCCGTGCTCCGTCACGTGGAACCTGCGCTCCACGTCGCCGCCTGCCAACACGCGGCGCCCCTAGCGTCGTCATCGTCATCATCGTCATCACCATTAACACACCGTCACGATGTCACCGTTAACCCATCATCATCGTCGTCACCATTAACACACCATCACGATGTCACCTTCTTGGTTCTTTCGGTAAGGTCACGTAGAAGGGAAATAATAAATAATAAAAATTTTACATAATAAAATGATGCCACCGTTAACCCATCATCACGATTCTAGATTTGAAGCGTTCGTGACTGCAAGGATTCATTGATACAGCGGTCGTGCTGTGACGGTTCCTAATGAAGACGGAAGCTTGTGTTGCCTCCGAAACGCCGTGATTTTATTTTACTTTTATTTTACTTTTATTAATTTAATTTTTTCACCTACGTCACTTTACCAAAAAANCCTAAGAACGCACCGTCACGATGTCACCGTTAACCCATCGTCACGATGTCACCATTAAACACGTCATGTAGGGGTTGGATGTGCAGTGGCGCCGCGTGACCTGTGATGCTGAACCAGAGGAGTGTCCCGTGGTCTGCGTGGACAGGGCGATCACCACGGACCCCACGGCGGCCGTCTCCACCACGGTGACCGCGTGCCGGCTCCGGGCAAAGGTCGCGGGCTTCTTCGGCGGCCGGGGATTGGAGATCCACTCCACTTGGATGGTGGCTGTCGACGACAAGGTTGGCGGTTCTCCCCGGTCCCTGGCTTGGACCTGCGGGTGGACAACGGCGAGATCGGTGAGTTACGTTTCACGGTGGGGGCCCTCGTGTCGAGGTCATAGCTGCTCCGCCCTCCGTTGTTGTTGTTGGAGGGCGACTGCCTCCAACTGCCCAGTAGCAGCGTCCTTCACGAGCCTCCTCCACAGAGGCCGATCTTGACACCGCTGGTACCGGTCGTCAGCAAGTCCACTCAGCTCCACGTCCTCCTGTACCACGTCACTCCGTCTCTTCTCTAGCCCCCTCGATCCGGCCGAACAAAAGCTGATTAGGCATGCGGTGTCGTGTCTGAGAGGGAGGAGGGCGCGTGTCTGAGGGGAGGAACAGGAGGAGGGATGGGGAGGAGTGTGAGGGAGTGTGCTCAGCACCAGGATGGAGTGGAATGTCCCCGCACGGTGAGAGTTGATCTTGCTGTAGACGACTCCGTGCTCATCGGAGTAGTAATCGTTGTGCCACCGCGGACGGTGTACGACACCGCGCCGTTGCCGTCCCGTCGGCGTCGGCAGCGTAGACGCGTGCGATGGCCACCGCCTTGGGCTCCGTTGCCCACGGCGTAGACGCGCGTCAGGTTGCGGTGGAAGCGTGGGGCGTTGTCGTTCTCGTCGGAGACGCTCAGCGTCACCGCCACCCTCGCTTCACGCGGGGCGTGCCGCCGTCCATGATGGACACCTGGCGCCGGTGGGCGGGACACACAAGCACAACAACAACAACCGCCATTCGGCCACTAAGTGGCTGTGACGTCACCACGATGCTCGTGCCAGGCCAAGTGCACGTTGAGGCCACGTGAAGTGTCGAACGCCCGCCGGCACGAGGTCACGAGGCAGACCCAGCAGGTGCCACGGGTCGACTGACTGAGACGACTGGCTGATGCACAACCTGTGCCGCCTACTGTTCCCACTTGCTGTGTTTAGCCACCCGGCGCTCCGCTCGTTGTTGTGAGCGTCGCTCCTCCGCCCTCCGTTGTTGTTGGAGGGCGACTGCCTCCAACTGCCCAGTAGCGTCCTTCACGAGCCTCCTCCACAGAGGCCGATCTTGACTCCGCTGGTACCAGTCACCGGCAAGTCCACTCAGCTCCACATCCTCCTGTACCAAATCACTCCATCTCCAGTCTAGACCGTGCCTGTTTAGCCCCTCGATCCGGCCAAACAAAAGCTGATTAGGCATGCGGTGGCTGGGCATGCGGGCTACATGACCCAGCAAACGCAGCCTTGCCTGCCAGATGAGCTCACTTTGTGCAGATCTTTCAATGATTTGTGAGCTCCTCACAATCTACCCTAATTAAACCCAGGATGGATCATAGGAAGGTCAGCCTAAATGTTTCTAACCGGCAAAGATGTTCAATTAGGGAGGGGTCCACATTTCGCAAGCGTAGAGAAGGGTGGGAATGACTGGCCAAGAAGACCTGAAGCTTCGTGCAGAGCGACAGACCAGGTAGCTTCCACACAGCATTATGCAACCGATGAAAAGATAATGCCGCTCCACTGATTCGGAACGAGACCTCTACTGTCAAACTGAAGCCAGTCATGAGCACACTGCCAGGGTATGGGAAACTCTCCACTCTCTCCACAACTGCCCATCACCGATTGGGAGTTGTGGGGTGGAGTGTCCAATGGTACAAAAAACCTAGACAGGTGCTTAGTTTTGGTGGGGCTGATGGTAAGGCCCCACCTCTTAGTGACACACTCCAGTCTCAGCAGTAGCGCCTCCAAGTCCTCCTCTGAGTGAGCAGCAATCACCAGATCATCGGCATACATAACGTGGTTGAGGAATAGGGAGCCATCCCTTGATCGCCCTGGGCATCGATCAGCCTCCCATTGTATCTGTACCAGATGGAAATTCCCCGTTACAGCTATTGAAGGTCTTCTTGGTTCTTTCGGTAAAGTCACGTAGAAGGTAAGTAACAAAATAATAAAAATAATAAAAATAAAACATAATCAAATTATTCTCACGACGTTTCGGCCACAACGCAAGCAGCCGTCCTCAGGTGAAAACCAGGTCCGTCGAGGCGACAGAGTCTGAATGAAACAGCACACGAGCTTGGAGCATATATATAAGCTGGGCGCATTGACAAAGGAATTTGCATATCAAGAGGAATTTAGCATATTTATGGCAAATGCAGGAATGTGATTAGTACTGCATATGCATTATGCAGGATTAACAGCATCAAAGGGAGCTGCAGTTGCTGCTGCTGCTGCTGCTGCAGTTGCTGCTGCTGCTGCAGTTGCTGCTGCTGCAGTTTCTGCTGCTGCTGCAGTTTCTGCTGCTGCTGCAGTTGCTGCTGCTGCTGAAGGCTTCACGAACTACGTGGTTGAAATAGACGTTACACGATGTAGCCAGAAGACATCCCTGTCGCACCCCAATGTGTACAGGCAACGGCTCTGACTCCCGGCCACGTAGTTTTACCCGGGCCTGATCACCATCATGAAGGGTCAGGGACTCCCACCACTACCACCACCACAACTACCACCCCACCACAACTACCACCCCANACACACAACTACCACCCCACCACAACTACCACCCCACACACACCACCACCACAACTACNACCCCACACACACACACCACACTACCACCCCCACCACCACAACTACCACCCCNACCACCACCACCACACTACCACCCCCACCANCACCACACAACTACCACCCCACCNCCACACCACNACAACNCACACCCACCACCCCCACACCACCACCACCACTACACCCNCCACCACCCCACNACNCCCACCACCANACCACACTCCCCCACNACNACNACCACAACCCNACCCCCACACACCACCCCACCACCACCACCCCACCCCACCACACNCCCCACCACNACCNCCCCCACCACCACCCCNACTACCCCACTACCACAACTACCACCCTCACCACNACCACACCACAACTCCACCACCCCACCACCACACCACCACTCACTGTGACCCTCACCTCCAGCTCGTGCTCCGCCTGCTTCTCTCTGTCCAGCCGCCTGCTGCTGCTGGTGCGGATGACGCCTGCAACGAGTCGTCCGTTCACCGGAGGTCAACCACAACCATCCCACGCCGCCCGGCACACGCACGCGGTGGGGGGTCAACGTGGAGACGGGCGGCGGTGGGGGGGGTAGCTTGTCAGTTGACAACTTAAAGACGACAAATATCTACCCCGTGATGTCAGCCTCTGTTGGGTCGCATCGTGTCAAGTGGAAATGCGTCGATAGTGAATGTCGCTGGATTTGCTCACCAACACACACGCCGGTTAGTGCTGCACTAGCGTAATAAACGATAATTGGTTTTTTACCCTTCTATCTGGCAACAAAACTGACACCTTTTTACAAGGAGTCATGTTTGTATAGACCGCAATACCTGCAGTCATAATGCAACAAAAAACATAACTCTGATAATGTATGCACTGTCCTTGAAGTTGATTGGTCCTCACCCGAGACAGCTTTCCTTAGGAACCAATTATCATATTTTTACTGGCAAATGAGGTTCCCATAGTGTAATAAATGACTTTGACGAGACGAACGTTGACTGGCGTCTTTATTTATTTCCGTGTCGGCTGGACAGCTCCCCGCCCCTTCGTGTAATAACCGTTCATTCTTCGCTGCACGGCGAATGTTCACGTTGTTCCACGTACGCCGGCGTTGCGAAGGTCCCGCTCCAAGACTTCCCGATGGTTCCCCGCGAGCACCCTTGAGCTCCCCCCNTCAACTTTGGCCCAGACAATCCCACTTCACTTGACTGGCTTGTGGCTGATGCAGCGGAGCCTATCGAGCCAGCCGGTTGGAAACCGCCGGTCTACTCTCTTATTGCACCCGTAACGAATTGGCACGTTCTGTAGTGTATGCAAATTTCGATTTAAAGCTTTCGTGACTGCAGGGATTCATCTTCTTGGTTCTTTCGGTAAAGTCACAGCTGCTTGCGTTGTGGCCGAAACGTCGTGAGAATTATTTNATTATGTTTTATTTTTATTATTTTATTACTTCCATTCTACGTGACTTTACCGAAAGAACCAAGAAGATGTATGCAAATTATTTTGAAGGCGCCCTTCCCCCTCCATCCCAGCTTAAATAGTCGCTCCAAGCCTGGGGTGTGTCATTTAGACTCTGTCTACTCGACAGACCTGCTCTCCACCTGAGGACGGCCGCTTGCGTTGTGGCCGAAACGTCGTGAGAATTATTTNTTTTTTATTTTNATTATTTTTATTATTTCCATTCTACATGACTTTACCGAAAGAACCAAGAAGATGAATCCCTGCAGCCACGAAAGAAGCTTTAAATCGAAATGCAACGTTCTGTAGTGTGCCGTGCATCATAGTGTACCGGAGGGCTCGGGGTTCAGTGTTCAGCTTTAACCAGTGAAGCAAGAAGAGCGGCTAGATAGGCCCTGGGACTCCCCTGGATCGCTGTCCTTCTCAGGAGCGACCAGGGCAAGCCAGCGGCGTGGCCCCAGAGCCCAGAGCCAATGCTCTTATAAGAGCCGGTCTGGGACTCAGGTGCCGTGATCCCAGCTTAACCAGAGCTGGATCAGCTAGCCTCCCCTAGCTCCGTAGTGGAGGACCTGGGAGTAGACTGGCCGGATAGAGATCGTGTGATCTCCCTGTTAGACGGGTGAAGGGGCCGGTCTGGTGACTCAGGGTGCGTGATCCCAGCTTGGCCAGAGCTGGACAGCTAGCCTCCCCTAGCTCTGTAGTGGAGGACATGGGAGTAGGCTGGCCGGATAGAGACAGTGTGATCTCCCTGTTAGACGGGTGAAGGGGCCGGTCTGGTGACTCAGGGTGCCGTGATCCCAGCTTGGCCAGAGCTGGGTCAGCTAGCCTCCCTAGCCCTGTAGTGGAGGATCTAGGAGTAGGCTAGCTGTGACATAGAGTGTGTGATCTCTCTGTGAGACGGGTGAAGGGCCGGTCTGGGGACTCAGGGTGCCGTAATCCCAGCTTAACCAGAGCTGGGTCAGCTAGCCTCCCTAGCCCTGTAGTGGAGGACCTAGGAGTAGGCTAGCTGTGACGTAGAGTGTTGATCTCCCTGTTAGACGGGTGAAGGGGCCGGTCTGGTGACTCAGGGTGCCGTAATCCCAGCTTAACCAGGGCTGGGTTAGTAAGCCTCCCTAGCCCGGTAGTGGAGACCTGGGAGTAGGCTAGCTGTGACGTAGATTGTTGATCTCCCTGTTAGACGGATGAAGGGGCCGATACCCCTTCGAGTGTCGTACATCTCGGCCTGTAATCTACACTGTGGTTAATAAATAAGTGTGCCTCCAACTACGTCGTCCAAGTCTCCTGGAACCTACTACAACCGTGTAGCGTACACTTACACGACATTCTCCCCCCCCCCCCCCNCTGTTGTGCGGTTTATGGTGAAGAATCCCTGTGGGTCTCCGCTGACGATGTTGAACGCGAGGCCCCTGCTGCGGCACCCACATTGTCCAGGTCCCAGGCGTCCACTTGCACCACCCGGACGCCCCATCGGAGTTCTCCGCCACGGAGGCCTGGTACCACGGACGCGACGCCTGCGGGGGTTGTCGTTCACGTCCTGGGGGGGGGGGAGGTGTAGTGTATAGCCTTTCGATTTAAAGCTTCTTTCGTGACTGCAGGGATTATCTTCTTGGTTCTTTCGGTAAAGTCACGTAGAAGGGAAGTAATTAAAGAATAAACATAAAACATAATAAAGTAATTATCAGATAATAATAAAATAATAAAATAACATAATAAAATGATTCTCAGATAATTATTTTATTATGTTTTATTTCTATTATTTTATTATTATCTGAGAATTATTTTATTATGTTTTATTTTTATTATTTCCCTTAATTCTCAGATAATTATTATTATTNTTTTTATTTTATTATNATCTGAGAATTATTTTAGTATGTTTAATTTTTAATATTTTATTATTTCCCTTCTACGTGACTTTACCGAAAGAACCAAGAAGATATATAGGCCTTTTTCCAGAAATGTATATTAAGAATTATTCTTCGATTTAAAGCTTTCGTGACTGCAGGGATTCATCTTCTTGGTTCTTTCGGTAAAGTCACGTAGAAGGGAAGTAATAAAATGATAAAAATTAAACATAATAAAATAATTCTCACGGTGAGATTTGAATTTGGAGACCTAACATAAACACACTAAGACAATCGGTAAATATTGAAGTGAGAATAATTGTATTTTCCCCATTGATAATATAACTCGAGACAATGAGGCTGAGCCTAATTATCATAACTGCACACATTAGCATAAGCACATGCATTTTCCCAATGCAATTACACTTCGTAATTAGCATAAATTACGTGTATAATTGCATAAATATTTTCGGATACTTATAGATTTTTTTTTCCATTTAATATTATTTCGTATCAATTTTTCAAGACCTGACACATACAACAGGGGCAGAACGACGCAACGTACGTGCGAGTTTCCGTACCTGCACCTCCACGTAGACGTGCAGCGTGGAGAAGCGAGGGACGACTCCGCGGTCCGTAGCGCGAACCGCCAGCCAGTAGCCGCTCACAGCCTCGCGATCCAGCGGCTGCGCCGTGACGATCATCCCTGTCGGCGCGGAACGACACGCACGGCACGAGATGGGCGCCGGCGCGAGCCGTCAGCCGGCGTCGCGAGCCGTGAGGATGTTGATGACGGGGCGGGGGAAGAGTAGTGGTGGTAGTAGGTGTGGTTTACCATTCTCAGGATGAATGCTGAAGACGCCCAGGCTGGAGTCGTCAATGAGGGAGTACCGCACCTCCCCGTCCAGCCCCTCGTCCTCGTCCGTGGCCGTGACGGCGATGACGACGGCCCCCACGGGGCATCCTCCGCGTGGCGGCGGCCATCGCGAACTCCGCGAACCGCGGGGCGTGGCCGTTCTCGTCCACGTCCGCCACCTCCACCGTCGCCCGGCAGGCGGCCGAGGCGGCGGCCCGCCGGGTCGCCGTCGCGCGCGGCCACCTTCAGCTGTAGCGGCGGCGCCTCTCGAAGTCGAGCGGCCGCGCCACGCGCAGGGCCCGCTCGTCTCGTGCACCCAGAACGCGTCGCCCCCGTCGCCCCCTCGCCCGGCGGCAGCGAGTAGCGCACCTCCCGGCCGGCCCCAGGTCGGGATCGCGAGCGTCCAGCCAGCCGAGGACGGCCCCACGGGGACGTCCTCGGGCACGCGGAGACGGAGGGGCCCGGCGGGCAAGCAGGCGCGTGGTCGTCGACGTCCCCCACCGTCACGGTCACCGCGGCGACAGAAGAGAGGCGGCTCTTGGGCGCCAGGTCCGACGCCTCCACCAGCAGCGCGTGGCCGGCCTGCCGCTCGCGGTCCAGCGGCGCCGCCACCAGCAGGGCGCCCGTCTTGGCGTCGACGCGGAAGAGGTCGGTGCCGGACAGCAGGCGNTAGCGCACTGCGCCGCGCGCCCTCGTCGCGGTCGGCGGCCTCCAGCCGGAGCACCTCGTGGCCTGGCCGCGCGCTCTCCGGCACCCGGGCCGCGTAGACGCTCCGCGAGAACTCCGGCGGGTTGTCGTTGACGTCCAAGACGGTGACGCGGAGGGTGGCGCTGGCCGAGCGCCGCGGCGTGCCCAGGTCGCGGACGACGACGTTCCCGAGGTAGGACGCGGCGGCCTCGCGGTCCAGCGGGAGCAGGACCCTCACGACGCCCGTCTCCGCGTCGACGGCGAAGCCGCTCGCCCCGTCGTGGTCCATCAGTGTACAGCAGCGTACCCTCGAAGCCGTCGTCGGGATCCGTGGCCTCCATTCGGGACCTCAGCCCCGACGGGCAGGTCCTCGCGGACTTCGACGGTGACTGCCGGGGCGGCGAACGCCGGCGTGCCGATTGACGGCGCTTGCGGCGACGGGGCGGTTTCTCCGTTGGTTTGCCCGGTGGATCCTCTCGGCAATCTTGCGGGCGATCCCTGTCTCGGCGCATCGCCACGACGGCGCACGTCCGGGAGCGGCGTCCACGACCGAGACGTTCAGGTACGCCGTCTCCGCCAAGAGCTCCCCGTCGGTGGCTGTGAGGCCCAGACGGAAGGCCCCGCCGGCCCGACGGCGACGTCGGCGAGGGAGCGTGCCAGCGTCACGACGCCGAGGGCGCCGTTCATCGAGAAGAAGCCGCCCTCGTTCCCGGTCGCGATGCCGTAGAACGTTGGCCGGAGCTCGTCGGCATCGATGGCCGACGCGGTGAAAATCTTCTGGCCTGGCCGGAGGTTCCGGGGATCTCACGACGCAGTCCACAGACTCGAAGACGGGCGCGTTGTCGTTCACGTTGCGACGTGGACCGTCACGGTCACCTCGGCCTCCCGGCGGAACGGAGTCCCCAGTCCGAGGCTCGCACGCGCAGCCAGTAGACCCCGCCGTCTCCTCGTGGTCCAGCGGCCCCGTCGTCACGACGATGCCCGTGCGGGGTCAACGGCGAAGGGGCCGGGCTCGGTGTCCGCTAGGCCGTACGTCACGCGGCCGTTGTCGCCCTCGTCCTCGTCAGCGGCGTGCACGATGATTACGAAGGCCCGCCGGGACGTCTTCGCTCAAAGAGGCGGAGTAGTTGTGCCGCTCGAACGCCGGGGTGGTCGTTGTAGTCCACGACGTCAATCGCGACCCTGGCGACGCGCGAGCCGGCGTCGGTCCCGACGTCGAACTCGAAACGGCGTCTGTCGACCGCCGTCAGGTGCTTACGGACGGAGACGACCCCGGTGGCGGGGTTCACGGCGAAGAAGTCGCCGTCGGCGCCGCCTCGGACGACGTATCGGCAGCTCCGCGCGCCGCAAGAGGCTCTGACCGCGAGCACGACGGCGCGGGCGGAGACCGCCGCTCGACGGCGCCCGCGTAGACGCGCCGCTCGAACGCGCCGGCGCGCGCCCCCCGGACCGTAACCGTGACGGGCTGCGAGTACCTGGGCGGCCTCCCCCCGTCGCGAGCCTGCACGGTGAGGTTCACCCCAAAGGGGAAGTCCGTCCAGTCCAGCCGTCCGAGAGCCTCACCGCGTAGGCCGAGGCAGGGCCGGCGCCGTCCGTCGGGGCGACGGAGAACGCCTGGAGGGGATTGCCGGCGACGATCTCCACCGCGCGGATCTCCCCCTCGGGCCGGCGTCGTGGTCCTCCGCCGCCAGCTCTGCGTACGCGGCGGCGGCGTGGTTGGCGATCGATGCCCGCGGCTCGCGGCTCACGACGACCGCGACACGCGGGGCGTGGGCGTTGGCCCGGCTCACGTTCACCGCGACGCGTGCCGAGCTGTTCAGCCCACCGCTGTCGACGGCCAGCACCGTCAGCTCGTGCAGTGCCACGTCGCCGGGCTCCACCAGGCTCCTGGCGATCATCACCGCGCCGCTCATCGGGTGCACGGCGACCACGTCCGAGCGCTGCGCCAGCGAGTAACGGAAGCGCCTGTTGGGGCCTTCGTCGGCGTCCGTGGCGGCGACGCGGAGGACGACGGTGCCCGCCGGGGCGTCGTCGGCAATGCTCGCGGCGTACGACGCCGCCGAAAACAGCGGTCTCTGGTCGTTGCGGTCCATCACCTGGACGAAGACGGTGGCAAACGCCGAAGCGTGGCCGTTCTTGGTAAAGGCCTTCACCCGCAGCGTGTAGGCGCCGCGCCGCTCGCGGTCCAACGGCACGTTCCCGGCGCGGATGCGCAGGAAGCGAAAGTCGCCCACGACAAGTCCCTCCGCCTTAAACGCGGCCGCCTCTCCCGGACACGATGGCGTACCGGGCCCCGGAGGCCGAGCGGTGGACGTAGATCCCCATCTTGTCATGGCTCTCCACGCACGTGCCGGGCGCCGAGTTCTCATAGATGGAGGCGTTGTAGGATAGGCTGGTGAAGCGCAAGGGAGGCTTCGGCCGGACCCGTCGCCCGGCGAGGCATCTGCTGCACGGGGCAGCAGCAGCAGCAGCAGCGGGAGGAGCACCGAGACCATCGTGTCGGGCGTCAGGCTCCGCGCCCGAGAGCCTGACGACTACACGGAGCCACGGTCGGAGAGGTGGGCGCCGCCAAAGTCCGAGTTCATTCGGCGCTCCCAATGGGGTGTCGGTCCTCCTCCTCTAACGTGTCAGATCAAGACCAAATACAAACAAAGGCAAGGCTCATTCCTAACAGCGTGCTTTCAGCCGCACCGAACCTCACAACAATAATATTCAGGGCCTACCTTGGCTCCTCCCACCCTCAACCAGTATATATACAAATACTGTTTTCTTCACCGCATCAAAGGGACGATGGACGGGGCCATGTACCGTCAAATCTTGGGTGAGAACCTCCTTCCCTCAGCCAGGGCATTGAAAATGGGTCGTGGATGGGTATTCCAGCATGACAATGACCAAAAAAACACGGCCAAGGCAACAAAGGAGTGGCTCAAGAAGAAGCACATTAAGGTCCTGGAGTGGCCTAGCCAGTCTCCAGATCTTAATCCATAAAAAATCTGTGGAGGGAGCTGAAGGTTCGAGTTGCCAAACGTCAGCCTCGAAACCTTAATGACTTGGAGAAGATCTACAAAGAGGAGTGGGACAAAATCCCTCCTGAGATGTGTGCAAACCTGGTGGCCAACTACAAGAAACGTCTGACCTCTGTGATTGCCAACAAGGGTTTTGCCACCAAGTACTACACTGTAAAAACCGAGACTAAGGTTAATTAATGTTTAGTAAATATATAAGAGTAGCCTATACATAAAAATAAAGACTATATGCAGTTTGTAATCACATTGAACTGAATTCAACACATTTCTATTATTTATTAATTGTATTTTACTCAGTTTTGTTCGAATAACATCAGCCATCAATAACTGAGTAGAATTTTATTGTATTTTATACTAATCGGGAGGTTTTTGAATTTAATAACGTTACACTTCCGCCCCAACTCAAGGCGTTTTTTCACGCCACGTGCATGTCAACCATCTTCTTCCACAGACACGTTTCAGGGACCGCCGTTCTCCCAAAGGTAAGACATGTTTAATTATTTTAACGAACAATTTTTTAACAAACTTGTGGTAGCAGTTGAACATTGTTTTACGTTACTGCAAGTTACCAGCATGCCAATTTAACTGGCTGTAACGTATATCAGAATTAATTAGCACAACTCTACATTTGAAGCTTTCGTGACTGCAAGGATTCATACTCTTAGGTTTTTATTTTCGGTAAAGTCACGTAGGTAAAAAATAAAATTAAAAGTTAATAAAAGTAATAATGGGAATAAAATAAAATAATAAATCACGACGTTTCGGAGGCAACACAAGCCTCCGTCATCAGGTGGGACCGTCACAGCTAAAATTATTGCATCACTTGATGCAGTAATTTGCATCAAGTGATGCAGTAACAGCTAAAATTACTGTGACGGTCCCACCTGATGACGGAGACTTGTGTTGCCTCCGAAACGTCGTGATTTATTATTTTATTTCCATTATTACTTTGATTAACTTTTAATTTTATTTTTTACCTACATGACTTTACCGAAAGAAAAAAACCTAAGAGTATGAACTAGCACAACGTTAGGCCTTTCGAAGTCAGTCTGATTCGACTAAAAGCACGAGACTATAATTTTTGTTCCGCACACGAAAAAGTAACGTGCGTGATTAAAACTAGACCATATTCATTCGGATCACGGCGCGTACCGAACCAAAAGTCCTGTATAGTACCTGCCAAACTCGGAAGCAACGGTGTTCCTGCGGTGATGTGCAATTCACTGACGCGCAAGAGCCCTGCAGATCAGAAGTTTGCAAAGAGTGTAAAATAGCCTAGAAAGGCCGAAGTGAACTACCTCCCCCGTTACCCGGTAGGAGAGGATGAAGAGAGTCAAGGACAAGAGCGGATTCAGTTGCACTACGAGACATCTCCTTTACCAGTGGCAAAATATAGTAGTAGGTTTATACCCTTTAAACTGGTACAAAACTGACACTTTATACAAGGCATCATGTTTGCAATAACCACAACACAAGCAGTCAAAATGCAAACAAAAAGAAACAACTCTGATGATGATAATAATATGCACTGTCCTAAATATAAATCACTTTTCCTTGTAAAATCTATTTGGATTTACACTATTTTTGTTAGGCTATATAACTCATCATTTGGCATGCTATTACTAAATCCAACACATTTTAACTGTTGCTTTCAATACCATGTACTTATTTTTTATTTTAAAAAATAGTTAATTATTCAATACTTTTTATTTTTTTAAGTAACAATGGGTCACATATTTTACAGTGTAAGTGATGTTTTGCAGAGGGGGTCAAATACTTATTTCCCTCATTAAAATGCAAATCAATTTATAACATTTTTGACATGCGTTTTTCTGGATTTTGTTGTTGTTATTCTGTCTCTCACTGTTCAAATAAACCTACCATTACAATTATAGACTGATCATTTCTTTGTCAGTAGGCAAACGTACAAAAGCAGCAAGGGATCAAATACTTTTTCCCTCACTGTACGTGATAGTAGCAGTGGTAGTAGCAGTGGTAGTAGTGCTGGCAGTGGTGGTCGTAGTAGTGGTGGTGCTAATGACAGCAAGTGATAGTAATAGTCGTGGTGGTAGTAATGGTAGTGGTGGTGGTAGTGGTGGTGGTAGTAGGTGGTGGTGGTGGTAGTAGTGGTGGTGGTGGTGTGGTAGTAGTAGTGGTGGTGGCTGTGGTGTGGTAGTAGTGGTAGTGGTGGTGGTGTGGTGGTGGGTAGTAGTGGTGTGGCTGTGGTGTGGTGTGGNAGTTGGTGGTGGCTGTGGTGTGTANTGGTAGTGGTGGTGGCTGTGGTGTGGNAGTATGGTTGGTGGTGGTGGTGGTGGTGTGTGGTAGTGGTGGTGTAGTGGTAGTGGTGTGGNTGTGGTAGTGGTGGTGGTGTGGTGGTGGTGGTAGTGGTGTGGTGGTGGTGTGGTGTGNTGGTGGTAGTAATGGTAGTGGTGGTGTGTGTAGTGGTGGTGGTAGTGGTGGTGGTAATGGTAGTGGTGNTGGTNGTGGTNGTGGTGGTGGTAGTGGTAGTGGTAGTGGTGTGTGTGTGGTAGTTTGGTAGTGGTGGTGGTGTGGTGGTGGTGTAGTTGGTAGTGGTGGTAGTTGGTGGTGGTGGTAGTAGTGGTAGTGGTGGTAGTTGGTAGTGGTGGTGTAGTTGGTAGTGGTGGTAGTGGTAGTGGTAGTGGTAGTTGGTGTAGTTGGTAGTGGTGAGTGACGTAACCACTTACCTGCAGAGAGACAGAGGCGGTGGCACGCTGAGTGAGTGTGGGTCTCCAAACGCGTTGTAGTGTGGGGGGAGACGGGGGGGGGAGACGGGGGGGGGAGACGTGGGGGGGGGAGACGGGGGGGNAGACGGTGGGGGGGAGACGGGGGGGGGAGAGACGGGGGGAGAGACGGGGGGGAGGGGGGGNGAGACGGGGGGGGGGGAGANGGGGGGGGGNAGACGTAACCACTTACCTGGGGGGGGGNAGACGTGGGGGGGGGGAGACGTGGGGGGGGGAGACACGGGGGGAGACGGGGGGGGAGACGTGGGGGGGAGACGTGGGGGGGGAGACGGGGGGGAGAGACGGGGGGGGACACGGGGGGGGGGGGAGACGTGGGGGGGAGACGTGGGGGGGGNACGGGGGGGAGATGTGGGGGGACGTGGGGGGGAGACGTGGGGGGGGNAGACGGGGGGGGGGGAGACGGGGGGGAGATGTGGGGGGGGGAGACGTGGTGGGAGACTTAAAATGTCACTGCTCAACAATTGTGTGCGTCGCCAAGCGTGCAGCAGTGTGTGTGTCTGACCTGGGACCGCTCGCTCTGCGTGTCCCCGTTTCACCTCCCAGAGTGGTGACACAGCTGCATGTCCCAGTTTCACCTCCCAGAGTTGTGACACAGCTGCGTGTCCCGGTTTCACCTCCCAGAGTTGTGACACAGCTGCGTGTCCCGGTTTCACCTCCCAGAGTGGTGATACAGCTGCGTGTCCCGGTTTCACCTCCCAGAGTGGTGACACAGCTGCATGTCCNAGTTTCACCTCCCAGAGTGGTGACACAGCTGCATGTCCCAGTTTCACCTCCCAGAGTAGTGACACAGCTGCGTGTCCCGGTTTCACCTCCCAGAGTGGTGACACAGCTGCATGTCCCAGTTTCACCTCCCAGGGTTGTGACACAGCTGCGTGTCCCAGTTTCACCTCCCAGAGTGGTGACACAGCTGCGTGTCCCGGTTTCACCTCCCAGAGTGGTGATACAGCTGCGTGTCCCGGTTTCACCTCCCAGAGTGGTGACACAGCTGCGTGTCCCGGTTTCACCTCCCAGAGTGGTGACACAGCTGCATGTCCCAGTTTCACCTCCCAGAGTGGTGCACAGCTGCGTGTCCCGGTTTCACCTCCCAGAGTGGTGGCACAGCTGCGTGTCCCGGTTTCACCTCCCAGAGTGGTGATACAGCTGCGTGTCCCGGTTTCACCTCCCAGAGTGGTGACACAGCTGCGTGTCCCAGTTTCACCTCCCAGAGTTGTGGCAGTGTCGTTACTGTCGGGAGCGGGGTTGCAAAATGCCTATTTATTGCAAATAAATCCAAACGATGCGATCGAAATCAGGGGTTTCGATTGGATCATTCGGGGGCATGTGCCACCTGACCCCACTGGTTAAGCGACATCATTGTTGGGAGGAATGTAATTAATTATTGTTAATTGTGGCACGTGCGTGCGGATTAAGGGGCACGCAGCATCAGCAGCAGATTGCGCATCGCTAAAATGATTTTGTTGTAACCAGGTAAGAACTCATCTTCTTGGTTCTTTCGGTAAAGTCACGTGTATATAGATAAGCTCCTAGCTTGGCAGTGTCTCATTCTTCACCTGAAGACGGCTGCTTGCGTTGGAGCCGAAACGTCGTGAGAATTATTTTTATTATGTTTTATTTTTATTATTTTATTACTTCCCTTTTACCGAAAGAACCAAGAAGATGAATCCCTGCAGTCACGAAAGAAGCTTTAAATCGAAAGGTGAGAACTCGCGAGTTCAAGAATGTCTCATTTGCACTCGCTTTGTAGCGCATCGGATCCCTCCAGTTTAAATTAAATATCAGATTTTTGCTGCTAAATTCACATGGTGAATTCAAATGGACGTTGGTTCCGTGAATGTTTATACCAACAACAGGGGAGCGTGTGTGTGTCGAGGGGTAACCCTGTCATTAAAGCGCCCTGTTCACGGTCAGAAAGACACGAGTTCGAATCCAGATTGGGGGTCTGCTCAGCCGACAGCGGATGACAAAACGAGTGCCACTGTGTGAGCAGCCTGCAGTTGCCAGCAACCACAGGAGGCAGCTTCGTGTTGATTTGTTTAACCAGCTGACCAACACGTGGTGGGAGGGAGACGTGGAGGGGGGGGNAGACGTGGGGAGGGAGACGGGGGGGGAGACGTGGGGAGGGTGGAGAGGTTGGGGGGGAGACGGGGAGATGTGGGGAGCGAGAGGTTGGGGGGAGGGAGATGTGGGGGGGGGAGACGGGTGGAGGGAGACGTGGGGGGGGNAGATGTTGGGGGAGGAGACGGGGGAGGGACTGGTGGGCCTGGGAGGGGGAGGGAGTCAGGGGGAGGAGGGAGTCAGGGGGAGGAGAGGGAGGGGGAGAGGGAGGAAGGGGGAAGGGAGGAGGGGGAGGAGAGGGAGGGGAAAGAGGGAGGAAGGGCGGGAGACGCATGATCACGTCCATCCCCATCATCACCATCAACATCATCACATCCACGATCACCACCATGACCACCACCATCACCCTCATCACTACCACCACCACCATTACCACCATCACACCACCATCACTATTACCACCACTACCCCATCACCACCACCATCACCACCCCATCACCACCCCATCACCACCCCATCACCCCATCACCACCCCATCACCACCATCACCACCCCATCACCACCATCACCACCCCACCACCCCATCACCACCCCATCACCCCATCACCACCCCATCACCACCATCACCACCCCATCACCTCCATCACCATCACCCCNATCACCCCATCACCACCCCATCACCACCACTACCACCCCATCACCATCACCACCATCACCACCCCATCACCACCATCACCACCAATTCACCCCATCACCCCATCACCATCACCACCATCACCACCATCACCACCCCATCACCACCACACCACCCCATCACCACCCACCCCATCACCACCCCATCACCACCATCACCACCCCATCACCCCACCCCATCACCCCNATCACCACCACCCCATCACCACCCCATCACCACCCTCTCACCACCCCCATCACCACCATCACCACCCCACCACCCCATCACCACCCCNATCACCCCATCACCATCACCACCCCATCACCACCACTCTCACCACTCCCATCACCATTATCACCACCATCACCACCACTCTCACCACCACCATCATCATCACCACCCCATCACCACCCCATCACCACCATCACCACCACATCACCACCATCACCACCATCACCACCCCATCACCACCATCACCACCATCACCACCACCCCATCACCACCATCTCACCACCACTCTCACCACCATCACCACCATCACCACCACCCTCACCACCAATCTCACCACCATCACCACCATCACCACCATCACCACCACCATCACCACCACCATCACTAACGCATGCATCTCTATCCCCAGGTGTGTTGAGGACCAAGGGTCGCGGCGATTTGCCCCCCCCCCCCCACCGCCCGCGTCACATGGACGCGGTCCCCCAGGCTCCCGCTAACCCCCCCCCCCAGCGTGGCTGATGTCACGGCATGGGGCGGCCATGACAGGTGTCGTGTGGAGTTGTTCTTTTTGGGGGTTTGTGCATTTCTGTGGCCGCACTCCCCTTGTTACAACCCCGCGGTTGGTCGCTTGACCCCTAGCTCCTAGCTTTTAACCCTTAACCACTGTTAACCCCTAACCGTTATCCCCTAACCGTTATCTCCTAACAGTTATCCCCTAACCGTTAACCCCTAACCATTATCCCCTAACCGCTAACCTCTAACCAATAGCCTCTAACCCTTAACCGCAAACTCCTAACTACGCTCACCTCTAACCCCTGTTAACAGCTAACCCCAAATCCTAGCCCGCAATGCCAGGTGTATCCATGAACCCCGTGCTCTGGGCCGTTGATCGGGGGGGGGGGGGGGCCCCTGAGCATGAACGTTGCCTGAACGTTGCCCTCCTTGTGAGAGACTGGACGAGCGAATTAGACGTTGCCTGAACGTGGCCTGAACGTTGTCTGAACGTTGCCTGGACGTCGCCCTCCTTGTGAGAGACTGGACGAGCGAATTAGACATTGCCTGAACGTGGACTGAACGTTGCCTGGCCGTTGCCCTCCTTGTGGAAGAGTGGGCATCACGTGGGTGTGAGGCTGCCTTGGAGCAGGTCACGAGTTCATGGAGGGGGTGGAGAAGGGGGAGGGCACGGGGGGGGGCACGGGGGAGGGGCACGAGGGGGGGCACGGGGGGGGCACGGGGGGGTATAGCCAAGCCAAGCAAATATACAACCGTTGTGTTTTGAATTACAGACGAATAAACTCCTTTGAGGCCCACACTGTTTATTGTCTTTTCTCCGACACGGTCCCTAACACACAAGAGGTCTACGGTCCCCTCACCCACTACCCTAGCGCCCTCCGGCTGGAACCTAGGGGAGGCTAACTGACCCACCGCTGGCTCGGTAGGTCCCGACCCCTGGTCACACTGAGCCTTGCAGCCCTTAGAAGGCCTGCCAGGCTTGGCCCAGGGTCCCAGCTGTCTTCAGCCCAGGGGCTTCGGTCTTCGTGTAGGAGAACTGCCTCGCGCTCTCAGCGCTCGCCCTTTCATACCGGTACGTGGCTGCCCTGTCCAATCCCACGCTCCTTTGTGGAACCCTCCGATTGGTCCTTCCAATCTGTCGTTTTGATCCGTGTTGACCTCTCCTTGACCCGGCCGTTTCCCCAGGGAGGTGACGCTACAGTGGCACTGCAGGTTACCGAGTAGTGAGCAGCTGTCACCTCAACCGTTATTGGCGTTTCAAATACCAGATACACAGACACGTGAGTGATACAAAGATGACGATCTCCGTAGAACCTCAACAAACTTTTGTGGCAAGTGCTTCTATACACAAATACAAAGATCCCCCAAATAGCCTTAACATGCCGTCGGGGCAAGAGCTGTTGGCGAGTAGCACCCATGAATTCCGGGTGGGTGGACAGCATCACGCCCGTCCTGCTGCCTTCATCTCCCCAGTGCTGACGTCTACACACACTGAAGCGGATATTCATTTTATGCTGAGTCGACCTAGAGGAGGCTTAGGACCGGTTCAGATAATCGTCACTGGTGTTGGTGGCCGTGAGCGGGAATCGGCCTCTGGTCGCCAGCTTCGTAGCGCAGCGACGCTGACTACTGCTACTAATGCTATTACTGCTGCTACTACTGCTGCTACTATTGCCGCTGTTACTGCTGCTACTGCTGCTACTATTGCTGCTATTACTGCTGCTACTACTGCTATTACTGCTGCTACTGCTGCTACTATTACTGCTATTACTGCTGCTACTACTGCTACTATTGCTGCTACTACTGCTGCTACTACTGCTACTACTATTACTGCTACTATTGCTGCTACTACTGCTGCTATTACTGCTACTATTGCTGCTATTACTGCTACTACTGCTCCTATTGCTGCTATTACTGCTGCTACTACTGATCCTATTGCTGCTGCTACTACTGCTACTATTGCTGCTACTACTGCTGCTACTACTGCTCCTATTGCTGCTATTACTGCTGCTACTGCTGCTACTATTGCTGCTATTACTGCTGCTACTACTGCTACTACTGCTACTACTGCTGCTACTACTGCTACTATTGCTGCTACTACTGCTCCTATTGCTGCTACTACTGCTGCTACTACTGCTACTATTGCTGCTACTACTGCTCCTATTGCTGCTACTACTGCTGTTACTACTGCTCCTATTGCTATTACTGCTGCTACTACTGCTATTACTGCTGCTACTGCTGCTACTATTACTGCTATACTGCTGCTACTACTGCTACTATTGCTGCTACTACTGCTACTGCTGTTACTGCTCCTATTGCTACTACTGCTGCTACTACTGCTACTATTGCTGCNACTACTGCTCCTATTGCTGCTATTACTGCTGCTACTACTGCTCCTATTGCTGCTACTACTGCTATTGCTGCTGCTACTACTGCTACTACTGCTACTATTGCTACTACTGCTCCTATTGCTGCTACTACTGCTACTACTGCTCCTATTGCTGCTATTACTGCTACTACTGCTACTATTGCTGCTACTATTGCTGCTATTACTGCTACTATTGCTGCTATTACTGCTGCTACTACTGCTCCTATTGCTGCTACTACTGCTACTACTGCTCCTATTGCTGCTACTACTGCTGCTACTACTGCTCCTATTGCTGCTACTACTGCTGCTACTACTGCTCCTATTGCTGCTACTACTGCTACTATTGCTGCTACTACTGCTGCTACTACTGCTCCTATTGCTGCCACTACTGCTGCTACTACTGCTACTACTGCTCCTATTGCTGCTATTACTGCTACTACTGCTACTATTGCTATTACTGCTACTATTGCTGCTATTACTGCTACTATTGCTGCTATTACTGCTGCTACTACTGCTCCTATTGCTGCTACTACTGCTGTTACTACTGCTACTATTGCTGCTATTACTGCTGCTACTACTCCTATTGCTGCTGCTACTGCTGCTGCTACTGCTACTATTGCTGCTACTACTGCTCATTTGCTATTACTGCTGCTACTACTGCTCCTTTTGCTGCTGCTACTACTGCTACTATTGCTACTACTACTGCTACTATTGCTACTACTGCTACTACTGCTACTATTACTGCTACTACTGCTGCTGCTGTTACTGCTACTATTGCTACTACTGCTGCTACTACTGCTACTNCTGCTCCTATTGCTGCTATTACTGGTGCTATTACTGCTACTACTGCTATTACTGCTGCTACTACTGCTACTATTACTGCTGCTACTACTGCTACTATTGCTGCTATTACTGCTGCTACTGCTGCTACTGCTGCTACTGCTGCTACTATTACTGCTGCTACTACTGCTACTATTGCTGCTATTACTGCTGCTACTGCTGCTACTATTGCTGCTATTACTGCTGCTACTACTGCTGCTATTACTGCTGCTACTACTGCTACTATTGCTGCTACTATTGCTACTATTGCTGCTATTACTGCTGCTACTACTGCTACTATTACTACTACTACTGCTGCTGCTACTACTGCTGCTATTGCTACTACTGCTATTACTGCTGCTACTACTGCTACCATTGCTGCTATTACTGCTGCTATTACTGCTGCTACTGCTGCTATTACTGCTACTACTGCTGCTACCACTATTGCTGCTATTACTGCTGCTACTACTGCTACTATTGCTGCTATTACTGCTACTATTGCTGCTATTACTGCTACTACTGCTGCTGCTACTATTGCTGCTATTACTACTGCTACTAGTGTTGCTGCTACTATTGCTGCTATTACTGCTGCTACTACTGCTACTACTGCTGCTGCTACTACTGCTCCTATTGCTGCTACTACTGCTGCTACTACTGCTACTATTGCTGCTACTACTGCTCCTATTGCTGCTATTACTGCTGCTACTACTGCCTATTGCTGCTATTACTGCTGCTACTACTGCTACTATTGCTGCTACTACTGCTACTATTGCTGCTATTACTGCTGCTTACTACTGCTACTACTGCTACTATGCTGCTACTACTGCTACTATTACTACTACTACTACTTTACTGCTATTACTGCTGCTACAACTGCTATTACTGCTGCTACTATTGCTGCTATTACTGCTGCTACTACTGCTCCTATTGCTGCTACTGATGCTACTACTGCTGCTATTACTGCTACTATTGCTGATATTACTGCTGCTACTACTGCTCCTATTGCTGCTATTACTGCTGCTATTACTGCTGCTACTACTGCTCCTATTGCTGCTACTGATGCTACTACTGCTGCTATTACTGCTACTATTGCTGATATTACTGCTGCTACTACTGCTACTATTGCTGCTATTACTGCTACTATTGCTATTATTGCTGCTACTACTCCTCCTATTGCTGCTACTACTGCTGCTATTACTGCTGCTACTGCTGCTATTACTGCTACTACTGCTACTATTGCTGCTATTACTGCTACTACTGCTGCTATTACTGCTGCTATTACTGCTGCTACTACTGCTACTATTGCTGCTACTACTGCTGCTGCTACTGCTACTATTGCTGCTATTACTGCTGCTACTACTGCTACTATTGCTGATATTACTGCTGCTACTACTGCTACTATTGCTGCTATTACTGCTACTACTACTGCTACTATTGCTGCTATTACTGCTGCTACTACTGCTACTATTGCTGCTATTACTGCTGCTACTACTGCTACTATTGCTGCTATTACTACTGCTACTGCTGCAATTACTGCTACTATTGCTGCTACTACTGCTGCTGATACTGCTACTATTGCTGCTATTACTGCTGCTACTGCTGCTACTATTGCTACTCCTGCTGCTGCTGCTACTACTGCTGCTACTACTGCTACTCCTGCTGCTATTGTAACGGGTTAATGTAGTGACATAAGAAGGGAGGGGCTGCTGGGGGCTCTGGGTCCCTGGGAGGGCCAGGCGCTTAATCCCCTTGGCGCCAGGCGTGGGTTCTCAGGCGGGTCAGACGCTTCCTCTTGGCGTCAGGCGTTGGGTTCCCAGGCGCTTAATCCTTTTGGCGCCGCCAACGGGGGGGGGGGGGCTGTGTGTGCTCTGTGGGATATCTGGGGGCGCACACGGCCCCACCCCTCGTTGGGCTAGGCATAAAAAGGGGAGCTCCCTAGACGATAGGGGCCAGTTGTAACTCAAGACCCAAGACCCACGACCAGCCATCTGAAGACCCTGGGATGTTGTGAGAGCGGGTGGTGGGACTCTGGAACTCCCGACTCTACGACCTTGTGAGGGCGAGTTCCAGAGCGTAGCCAGAGTAGAGTATCTAGGCTGGGTATCTAAGCTGTGTACCTAGGCTGTAACAGAGTATCAGGACTGTTGGAGAGTTGGAGTACTGTTGGAGTGGAATAAAGAAGTACATCTACAAGTGTCTCCGGAATCCGTTACATTTGGCGTCAGAGGTGGCAATGGAGACAAGAAGTAAGCCACGTACCTTCAGTCCTGACGGCGATGTTGAGGAGCAAGCGGCGACGGGCAGCCAACTCGGGCCGACAACAACGCCGCACCACCGGCTGAGCAGGCGTCCACCACACCTGCCGATCCTCCTCCAGCGTCGGGAGCAGCAATGGAGGAAACGCTGCTTCGCCTCACCGAGCTGCTCCACGCCACCGTCTCCATCCTGGACGACATGCGTCGCTCACAGGCGGAGGCAGGAGGGAGAGAGGCAGCGCAGCAGCCGCGCCATCCCGCCGGCTCCCACACAAAGATGGCAGCCGTTCCCGCCGCAAATACATCCGGGTGTGTTGTCACTTCTGCCGGGGAGCAATGACCGCTGGGAGCGACGTCACTTCCTGGCCCAGCGTGTGCCAACCCGACGACGCCGCGTCATCAGCGCTGCGTCCCTCACCGCCGAGTGACAGCGCTGGGAACGCGAAGCCAGCTTCAACCGGGTTGCCAGGCAACGAGCGCTTGGCTCACGTCCAGCAACGCCTGCCGGAACTCAAGGCATTTTCTTCAAAGGGGGGTGAGTGGCAGCGTTCGAACGCCGGTTCGTCTCTCTTATAGAGACGTCCGGCTGGTCGGAGTATGAAGCGCTCCAGGGCCTCCCGGCCATGCTCGACAACGACTCCCTCGCAGCACTCCTTGCGGTGCCACGGGCGAAACGTGCCACGCTCACGGATGCCCTTCATCAGATACGGCTGATTTATGGCCCGTCCGAAGCACGTCACCGCTTCGATGCGAGAGGAAGAAGGCCTCCGAGTCAGCGATGGGGTACCGCAGCGCGCTGCTGGCCATGGCGCGGGTTGCCTACCCTCGCATGGATGAAGACGCTGTGGAGTCACTCGTGCTGCAGAAGCTCATGAGTTTGGCACGCCAGCTTCGAGTTGCCATGCCGACAGCCGACGACGACTTCACGTCGCTACGTGCTGCCAGGTGCATCCAAGCACACCTACATTGCGATGAGACACGACCATCGCCGCCTGCGCAGGCCCACCTGATGCACAAGCCTATGACGTGCATTCGGGGCCTCATCAGGCCTTCGCAGCAACAGAAAATCGCGGATCGTCCAACTGGCGATCCCAGCGAGATCACCACCAGCGGACCGGCCAATCTCGCGCCAGGACGGGGCGTCCATCGTCTGCCACAACTGTGGCCTTCGGGCCATGTGGCGTCCGGCTGCCGGGTCCCCCGACGCCGGACTTCAGAACCTCCGGCGCCTCGGCCACCACCGTATCCTCGCATACCCAGGCGAGTCACGACACCTCGCACTCTCGGCCCCCACTTACAACAAGCACGCACCCTCCCACCACACAGGGGGTCATGCTTCGGAGGAGGGGGATTCGGGCCCATCATTGAACAACCGGCCGCTCGGACCGGGTCAATGGTTCGAGTTGGCCCATAGGGTCGTTGCCGCGGCGGCAGGGTCCTCTGCCGTAGTGGGTTCCATCGAGGGCGTTGATGTTCGTATGTTGATCGATACGGGTGCGTCGGCGACCATCATTTCAGACATAATTTATAACATTCTGCCCGATACATGCCGTCCCTTGCAGCCAGTTGATGTGCCATGCTATGCCGCAAATGGGGGTTCGTTGGGCATCACCGGACGGATCAATGCTCAGATCCGCATTGCTGACGTCCAATTAGTTGGCCCCATTTTGGTCTCATCAACCCTCGCCGTTCCGTGCCATCTCGGAACAGATTTCTTGGGGAAGATGCCCATTAAAATTCTCATTAACAAAGGGTGTATTGAGCTCCCCTCCGGCCGACGCATGGCCTTCCTACTCACACCCACTCGGTTGCACTCCGCATCTACAACGGTGCAGGCGTTGGCGGCGTGCACAATTCACATTCCTCCCGGCTCTCAGATGTTAGTTCCCCTCCGGTTTCGTAAACCCTTGATTACGACGCGTTCATGGGGGTGCTGTGATCGGGCCTTCGCGTTCAGCTGAGCGGGTGTCGGACCTCGTGTGTGCACAAACGCTCGTGCGAAGCGACCACGACCCCTTTATCCAGGTCCTTAACGCGGGATTGGAAACGGCCGTTATCTGTCAGAGAATGGTGCTTGCTCACGCGACGCCAGCCCCGCCAGAAGATGTGATCGTGGGTCACGTAAGGGGCGAGTCCTCTTCCGTTGCCAAGCCAGGTCCTGACACAGGATGGCTCGACGCGCTTTGCTCCACTTCTGCCGATTTGTCACCATTACAGCATGCTAAATTACGCACGCTGCTGAGCGATTTCGCCGACGTTTTCAGTCAAAGCAAATTCGACATTGGCTGCACTAAATTGCTAAGCCACCACATCGACACGGGTGATGCCGCTCCAATTCGTCAAAACCCATTCCGGTTGAGCCCGGCCGAAAAGGAACATGTACGGGTGGCGTCAACAATATGTTGGCGGCCGACGTCATTGCGCCATCAAATAGCCCATGGGGGGCGCCGATCGTTCTTGTTAAGAAGCACAACGGGAGCCTCCGCTTTTGTGTTGACTTCAGGAAACTTAATAAGATTTCTGTGGCCGACGCCTACCCGCTTCCCAGGATGGACGAGTCGCTCGATGCCTTAGCAGGTGCACACTACTTCTCACCTTGGATCTCCTCTCGGGGTTTTGGCAGCTTCCCCTTGATGACGCATCCAAACCAAAGACGGCCTTTCGCACGCCGCAGGGACTGTTCCAATTCAACAGACTTCCCATGGGTCTTCACTCGGCCCCGGCGACGTTCCAGCGCCTGATGGAGCTGGTCCTCGCTGGGCTCCAGTGGGATTCTTGCCTAATCTACCTCGACGATGTAATCGTGTTCAGCAAAACTTTTGACGAACACCTCACGCGATTGAAGGCAGTTTTCCTTAAAATGCGAGCGGCTAACCTCAAATTCAAACCGCAAAAGTGCCACCTCATGAGGGATTCGGTTCGTTATTTGGGCCATATTGTCAGCCGCTCGGGAATTGCCACGGACCCCGAAAAGACAAATTGCGTGCGCTCATGGCCAACTCCTACCTCTGTTGGGAAGGTGCGGAGTTTTATCGGCTTCGCCTCATATTATCGACGATTTGTTGCGGGATTCGCATCCATCGCGAAGCCCCTCCACGCATTAACGGCCAAAGGGGTCAAATTCCGCTGGGGAGAGTTAGAACAGGCATCGTTCAATGCCATCCGAAAAGCACTGGTCGATGCTCCTACCCTGTCTTATCCAGATTTTACCACTCCGTTCATTCTGGATACAGACGCCAGCAACACCGGAATTGGAGGGGTGCTGTCGCAAATTGTCAATGGAGTGGAGCGCGTCGTCGCCTATGGCAGCAGGGTGCTGTCGCCCGCGGAGCAACATTACTGCGTGACGCGCCGCGAATTGCTTGCTATCGTTTTTTCATAAAGCAGTACAGACCATACGTGTATGGCAGGCATTTCACAGTACGCTCCGACCACGCGGCGCTACAATACGCCTTGCGAGTGGACCAACCATCTGGACAGCTCTCGCGTTGGCTCGAGATCCTCCAGGACTTTGCGTTCACTGTCATTTACCGCAAGGGGATTCAGCACGAGAACGCCGACGGGTTGTCGCGACTGCCGAACAATGGGCGCTGTGCTTGTTTTTTGGGTGCGGGGCGTTGTAGGCAGCCTGACGGGGTACCGCCCCCATCCCTTGCGGCCGCGGCCGGGGATGGGGTCGGGGACCACGGGGCTCCCTCCACGCAAGTTCCGCAGGACGCATTGCTGGGCCTCGGGTTGGATGACTGGGGACGTCTTCAGATGGAAGACGTCTCCCTCCTCAAATTGAGACGCCGCGCTAGGGATGCCGAGGGTCACAGGGGGCAGGGGGGCCCCGTATCATATGTCATCCGGGAAGGCGTCCTCATGCATTGGGATGGGGGGTCCCATCCCACACATTGGTGGTGCCCACTCCCTGCGGGGCGGCTTGTGTGGGAAACCCACAGTCGCCTCTTGCACTTGGGTGTTCAGAAAACACTAGCTAAAATCCAATTGGAATTTTTCTGGCCGGGCATGGCAAACGATGTAGCTGACCTTGTGCAAGGTTGCACAGAATGTGCACGGCGGAAACCACCTGCTAGGCCGTCCTGCCCGCCGCTCCAATCCATTAAGGTTTCCCGGGTCAATGAGATCGTCGCATTGGATATTTTGGGTCCGTTTCCCGCTACTCCTCGGGGTAGTAAGTACCTTTTGGTTGGGTGGAATAATTTACCCGATGGGCCATGGCCTGGCCACTCCCCAACCAGTCTGCAGCAGCCATTACGGAGGCTTTTTTCCAGGGCTACGTCCTGGATAAGGGTGCTCCCGAACGCCTGCTGACCGACCAAGAGAAAATTTTCTCTTCCACCCTGTTGCGGGATGTGTGCAAGCTGCTAGGGACACACACCGCCATATCACCCCAGACTGACGGTATGGTCGAGCGATTACATAGGACACTTACCTCCATGCTAAGCCACCAGGTGTCTGAGTCACAGACTGATTGGGATCTCCACATACCTGGTGTCTTGGCCGCCTATAGAATGGCGCCCCATGCTGCCACGGGNTACTCGCCATTCTATCTTATGTATGGTAGGAGGTTTGCCCCCAAATCGACGTACAATTGCACATTAAACAGCCCGCACCTAAGGCTAAGATTGCCGACCACATCCGTGCTAATGTGCGTCGTCTCGTGGATGCCCGGGAGGCTGCTCAAAATAACTCGGAAGCCGTCAGCTTGCCAACGAGCGGTTGCGGAACCTCCGCACGCCCCGCCACGTTTGGGTAGAAGGGGACCGCGCCTGGCTCCACTGCTCGCAGGTACCATTGGCTACTTCCTCAAAACTGCTTAAGCCTTGGAGAGGCCCGGTTGTTATTATTCGCGTTCTCCGCCCGTAGTGTGTCAGGATCCAGCATGGCAAGCGACGTTGGTTCGTGCACCCGTCACGTCTAAAACCTTACATTTAACCCTACACACCTCCTTCACTTCTCCGGGGCCGAGAGCGCGACATGTCTGACGAGCCGCGCCGCGATGATGCTGCTTCTAACTCTCGGGCAGGTCCCGCTGTCCCGCCCTCAGGTGCCTTGGAATGAAACCCGCCACGGCCGACCCAGCGGGAACAAGCTTGCCTGCGGGATCAGCGACCCAGGACACAAGCGCAACCGCGGGTCGTCGGTCCCCTCCCGCCTCCGTCGCGACCGATGGACCTGCCACTCGGACTCGCTCAAAACTCAAACGATTTTCATGACCCCCGCCCACGAACTCTCGTCCCAATGCGACGCCACTCACCTTGCCATCATGTATAGTGGCGATTGGGGCGTGCGTTCATCCTGCATATATGTGTTTATACAGTGTTGTTCTGCATCGGTGGCCTGGAGTTTTTTTTTATATACGCGTGACCACAGGAGGGGGAGAGGCGCTTTCTTCTCATTTTTTTTTNCTTAATTTGTCACACACTCATTCTGATGGGTAACAACTAATTTATTGTACAATTGTATTTTTTTTGACAGCCGGGTCGGCTGGAGGCTACGTAGAGGGGGTAATGTAGTGACATAAGAAGGGAGGGCTGCTGGGGCTCTGGGACCCTGGTGGGCCAGGCGCTTAAGCCTCTTGGCGTCAGGCGTTGGGTTCCGAGGCGCTTAATCCCTTGGCGCCGCCAAAGGGGGGGGCTGTGTGTGCTCTGTGGGATATCTGGGGGCGCACACGGCCCCACCCTCGTTGGGACTGGGCATAAAAGGGGAGCTCCCTGGATGATCAGGGCCAGTCGTAGCTCAAGACCCAAGACCCACGACCAGCCATCTGAAGACCCTGGGATGTTGTGAGAGCAAGTGGTGGGACTCTGGAGCTCCCGACTCTACGAACTTGTGAGGGCGAGTTCCAAAGCCTAGCCAGAGTAGAGTATCTAGGCTGGGTATTTAGGCTGTGTACCTAGGCTGTGTACCTAGGCTGTAACAGAGTATCAGGACTGTTGGAGTGTTGTATTGTAATAAAGAAGTTACAAGTGTCTCCGGAACCCGTTACACACACACTAGCAATCTAAAGCACGCAGTAAATTCAAAGAAGCAGTGTTCTAAAGCCAACAGCGGTCAACCTTAATCTTCGCAGACACTTCACCACGGCCAATGTGCCAATATAAATTCCGCAACATTTAATGCTGCCTTGTGAAATACAACACAACTCAATTAAATTGTCATGTCGATGCTCATTTCAGATTAAGACCGGTCGCACAAAAGCACCATTTCAGGAGACATTTAAAGTCCGACTTAACAGACATGTTTTACCTTCACCCATTAGACTAAAGTTCAAAACTTTCTTTAAAATTATAAACCTCTAAAGTGTTCAACCAAACGCGGTGTATACTTGTGTACACACCATAAACATTGCAAGAATCGCGTATCAATTAACAAAACCCACATGCAGACTTTTTGGTTCTTCGGTAAAGTCAAGTAGAAGGGAAATAATAAAACATCATAAATTACAATTCTCACACGTTTCGGCCACAACGCAAGCAGCCGTCCTCAGGTGAGAATAGGTCTGTCGGAAAGACAGCGTCTGAATGAAACACCCCAGGTTTGGCAGCGTATATTGCTGCGTATATTGCTGCCAAGCTTGGTGGTGTTCATTCAGACGCTGTCTTTCCGACAGACCTGTTCTTCACCTGAGAACGGCTGCTTGCCTTGTGGTGAAGAACAGGTCTGTCGGAAAGACAGACGCTGTCTTTCCGACAGACCTGTTCTTCACCTGAGGACGGCTGCTTGTGTTGTGGTGAAGAACAGGTCTGTCGGAAAGACAGACGCTGTCTTTCCGACAGACCTGTTCTTCACCTGAGGACGGCTGCTTGCGTTGTGGCCGAAACGTCGTGAGAATTGTATTTTATTATGTTTTTATTCTTTTATTATTTCCCTTCTACGTGACTTTACCGAATAACCAAGAAGATGAATCCCTGCAGTCACGAAATAATCTTTAAATCGAAACCCACATGCAGTCCTTAACGTAACGTTTCTTCAGACCCAACAACATTTTTTTTTAAATCAAACAAACCCCGATATGTGTACGCTCCGGTGGGAGCTGTGGTTCTCTGCAACCTGCAACAACAACAGCAGCAGCAGCGAGTGGCATTGGCGACGTCAAGAAGCAACACGACAGATCGTGGTCAAACCCCGCAAAGGGCCGGATTGTCACTCGGAGAATTGGCGATTGTGGCCGAGATTTCTCCGCGCCATTCAATCTCTAACATGGGGCACGAGAGCGTTGACAAGCGACTGCCATTTGAAACAAACTCCTCCACATCTTGACCTCAGCGGGTGAGACCCACGCAGCTGTGTGAGCGCTCTTTGATTTAGAAGTTGTTCACGATATAATACGCAAATTATATCACACTGGTCAACAAAACAAAACAACAACATGTAGTTCTGGCCTGGACTTTTGCAGCTGTTCTGGACTAAATTCAGGGTGCCGATTTCAAATCTGATCTCAGATTTGCTCCGTCGCATCTCATTTTTATGCTATCGGCATACCCGTCAAATGGTCTCTCTCTCATCCTCCACGGAGCAGCGTGTTCTCACGAGGAGAACCTCACAAGCAACATCAACAGACTTCCGTTATCGTGTTGCAGCCGGAAAGACAGCGTCTGAATGAACACCACTAAGCTTGGCAGCGTATATTTAAGCTGGGTTAGAGGAGGAAGAGCGCCTTGACAAAGGGACTCACATATCAACAGAGGAATGTAGTATTTTTATAGGAAATTCAGATATGGGATTAGTCACTACTTGTGGAATGTGTAGGAGGTGGGCGGGGGTTTTCAAAGTCATATTATGCAGGATTAGCAGCATCAAAGGGAGGGAGTAGGGGTAGCATTAATAAAGGGAAGGAATCATATTCTTAGGTTTTTTTCGATAAAGTCACGTAGGTAAAAAAATTTAAATTAATAAAAGTAAAATCAAAAAAGCTTCCGGAAGCTTGTGTCGTGATTTTTATTTTATGTAACTTTTATTAATTAAAAAAAATTTTACCTACGTGACTTTACCGAAAAAACCTAAGAATACGAATCCTTGCAGTCACGAAAGCTTCAAATCTAGAAAGGGAAGGAATGTTAATAGTATGGGAGCTGCGCAACTAAGCCACCACATAAAAAACTAAAATATAAACTACATCAGTATCATCAATATACTAAATATACTCTCCAATAAGCCGAGCTACCGTCACCGTGGTCGTCACCTGTCTAGGTTACACTCGGCCGGAGGAAGAGACTGCCCGCCCCCCCCACCGGCGACTTTGGGCGCACACGGCCGCCCGTCCCCCCCCACAGGGCCCGCGTCGGCGGGAGCGGCGAGCGAGCGACGTGGGGAGGTCCGCCCCGAACGTCGCCACGTTCAGGCGCCGCTGCTCCGCCAACGTCACGCGGCAGTTCCTGGCGGGGCGGAGGAGGAGGAGGGGGAGGGGCGGGGGTGGGGGGTGAGCTAGGCTGGTCAGAGGTCGCAGATGGGTTTTGATTCCTTACCCGTACCCGGCCGCACCAGGGTCGCAAACGGGTACCCGTACCCTACCCGTACCCTACCCGTTACCCGTACCTACCCGTACCCTACCCGTTCCCTACCCGTACCCTACCCGAAATGAGTGACAAACGGTGACTCACCAGTGACTCACGGCCTACCCGTACCGGCCGCACCAGGGTGGCAAATGGCTACCATTGGAACCTCATTTGCCAGCAAAAAATATTATAATTGGTTTTTTACCCTTTTATCTGGCAAACAAAACTGACACCTTTGCATAGACCACAATACCTGCAGCCATAATGCGTCATCTGGTCCAACCCATGTGAACTAGGCTCTAAGGAAAGCTGTCTCGGGTGTGGACCAATCAACTTCAAGGACAGTGCATACATTATCAGAGTTGTCTTTTTTGTTTGCATTATGACCGCAGGTATTGTGGTCAATGCAAACACGACTCCTCGTAAAAAGGTGTCAGTTTTGTTGACAGATAAAAGGGTAAAAAAACAATGATCATATTCTGCTACTGCTGACAAATGATGTTCCAATGGTCTAAACCCGACATCAGAGAGGTCTCTGCACGGCTCCACGCCATCCTGCGTCTAGACAAATGTTCGTCTGGTGCCCAGTCAAAGAGTTGCACGTCCTTCTCTTATTCTCGGGGCTGGGATTTTTTCCGAATCAAGTGCAACTACGCAATTCACGCGGCGTGCAAATTTTTTTGGCGCGCCGATTCAAGTTAACGTCACACATTTTTGCGACGCCCAAACTTTCCAGATGTGCCAGGAACGGCACAAACAATTTGCCCAAGCTCTGTCATCCTATATTGGGATGGTTAGGCCAACTCCGTTTGTGAGTTTCTATACACGAGGTGGGGGTGGGGGGGAACAGCAACACCATCTCCGCACAGACGGAGACGGAGCCCGCTTGCTGTACTGCCGCCTCCCCATCGCCTCCCCAGCAGGCGTTGCACTTGAAGGTGAGGAGATCCAACAAGAACACACACACACCACGAGCGAGCGGCAGAGGCGGCCGTTACCTCCGCCGTCTTTGGAAATGTTGTCAAAAAGCTCCTGGTTTTGTCGTAGAAGCAGCCGTCCAGGAAGACGGGGGAGCTCGTGCGGGGACCCCTCAGCTTGTCCGCTGCTCAAGGGAGACGCAACGGCAGAAGTGAGGGGGTGGCCTGGACAATTAAACACACAAAGATCCGCCCCCCCCACCCAACTCAGACTCCACTGGTCAACACACATTCAGACGCTGTCTCCTCGACAGACCTGGTCTTCGCCTGAGGACGGCTGCTTGCGTTGTGGCCGAAACGTCGTGAGAATTATTTATGTTTTATTTTTATTATTTTATTATTTCCCTTCTACGTGACTTTACCGAAAGATCCAAGAAGATGGTCAACACACTTTTACTGGCATAAGGTATTCCAACAGTTTTAAGGTAATTTAGTTAGTCAACATCTCCTAGCCACCGTGATGATGATGAGAGAAACACACAAACTCCAAATATACAGCAGCAGGCATCGTCAGGGTTGGGATCGAACCCACGCCCTCCTGCACACAGGCGAGGTAGTTAAATCTCATAGCCACCATGTGATGATGACAAGTTTCAGCGGTACCACATTGAGAAGTGTGTCAAAATTGAGTGACAAGATTTCTATTCTATGAGATCTCTTTTACCAGTGGCAAATATAGTAGTAGGTTTTTACCCTTTTAAACTGGTACAAAACTGACACCTTTATTCAAGGCATCATATTTGCAATAACCACAACACAAGTAGTCAAAAAGCAAACAAAAGAAGCAACTCTGATAATGATGATAAGGACAGTGCATATTATTATCATTATCAGAGTTGCTTCTTTTGTTTGCTTTGTTGACTACTTGTGTTGTGGTTATTGCAAACATGATGCCTTGAATAAAGATGTCAGTTTTGTACCAGTTTAAAAGGATAAAAACCTACTACTAAGATTTCTATTGTGACGATACAGCAGCGGAGGACGAAGTGAGTTGTTGAGTGGCGGCAGCGTGTGAGTGAGTGAGTTCCCCACCCCAGTGTGACGCAGCTTTACCAAGTTTGCAGTGGGTACCACATTGGGAAGTTTCTAAAAATTGAGTGACAAGATTTCTATTTTGACGATACAGCAGCAAAATTAAAATTAATCGAATTTTTTTTTTTTATTTTTTTATTTTACTTTTATTAATTTTAATTTTTACCTACGTGACTTAGTTGTTGATCAGTGGCGGCAGCGTGTGAGTGAGTGCCCCACCTTCTCTCCGCTTGGCCTCCCTGCCCGGAACTCCCTGTCCAGCGCCTCGCGGTCCAACTTCGCGTTGGCGCTCGCAAAGTCAAACTCCGCGTCCAACTCAACGCACGGCTCCGGGGCCCACGGGGAGTCTGGGCGGCAATCCGCTTCGTGCTCCGACACCGTCGCTGCTGACGCTGGGGGACGTCTGCACCCCCGCTCCACCGTGGCGCTCTTCCTCGCGGCTGTGGGAGATAGTGCAGCTGCGTGTGAGTGTGTGTGTGAGTGTGTGTGAGTGTGTGTGAGTGTGTGAGTGTGTGTGTGTGAGTGTGTGAGTGTGTGTGTGTGTGTGAGTGTGTGTGTGAGTGTGTGTGAGTGTGTGAGTGTGTGTGAGTGAGTGTGTGTAGGCTGGCCTGCCTACGATCCATCCTGGGTTTAACCAGGCTGGATTGTGTGAGGAGCTCACAAATCCTTGAAAGATCTGGGCAAAGTCCATCAGTGAGCTCCTCCGGCAGGCAAGGCTGCGTTGGCTGGGTCATGTAGCCCGCATGCCAGCAACCGCATGCCTAAACAGCTTTTGTTCGGCCGGATCGAGGGGCTAGACGGGCGCGGCACGGGCTGGAGAAGAGATGGAGTGATGTGGTACAGGAGGACGTGGAGCTGAGTGGACTTGCCGATGACTGGTACCAGCGGTGTCAAGATCGCCTCAGTGGAGGAGGCTCGTGAAGGACGCTACTGGGCAGTTGGAGGCAGTCGCCCTCCAACAACAACGGAGGGCGGAGGAGCGACGCTCACAACAACGAGCGGAGCGCCGGGTGGCTAAAGCACAGCAAGTTGGTACAGTAGGGGCACAGGTGGTGCATTAGCCAGTCATCTCGGTCAGTCGACCCGTGGCACCTGGGTCTGCCCGTGACCTCCTGCCAGCGGGCGTTCGACACTTCACGTGGCCTCAAGGTGCACTTGGCCTGGCACAAGCATCGTGGTGACGTCACCGCCACTTAGTGGCGAATGGCGGTTGTTGTTGTTGTTGTGTGAGTGTGTGTGAGTGTGTGTGTGAGTGTGTGAGTGTGTGTGTGTNAGTGTGTGTGAGTGTGTGTGTGAGTGTGTGAGTGTGCGTGTGTGCGTGAGTGTGTGCGTGTGTGAGTGTGCGTGTGTGCGTGAGTGAGTGTGTGCGTGAGTGTGTGAGTGCGTGTGTGTGTGTGCGTGTGAGCGTGTGAGTGTGTGAGTGTGTGCGTGTGTGCGTGTGTGTGTGAGTGCGTGTGTGCGCGTGTGTGTGTGCATGTGTTTTCACTATAAATCCTTTATATGCGTGGCATCGGTTTTATTTTATTATTCAATTCTGTTTTTCTTGAGTAAGAGTTTCATTTTTATCACATTGGTATTTTAAATTAAATATTAATTTTTTTAACGAACATTAATTGTCACGCACAACGAGTCTGTGTGCAAATGTCAGCTCGATCGGATCATGGGAAGTGGGTTAAAAAACGACCAAAAATTTGCATGGTCGTAAGCGCGCAAGCAAGCAAGCTAACTTAATATAAAGGATTTAAACAAGTATAACCCGTAAAAACTAAGTTTTTCACTATAAATCCTTTATATGCGTGGCGGCTAGAGTCCTCTCGTCCTCTGGCTTGAGATGGCTGCCACCTATGGGTCAGATGATTGCGTGGCAGCATTAAGAAATTGGTAATTAAATATATTTTTGTCCTAAAAAGTGTAAAATTTGGAAAAAAAATTTCACGAACATTACTTGTCACGCACAACGAGTCTGTGTGCAAAATATCAGCTCGATTGCATCACGGGAAGTGGGTTAAAAACGACCGAAGATTTGCACGGTCCGAAGCGCGCAAGCAAGTGAACTTAATATAAAGGATTTAAATAAAAAACATCGGATTTCCGTACGACGTCAGGATAAGCTCCGTTAGCGAGCACCTGCAAAGGCTGTGGCACAAGAGGGGGCGGCGGCGGTCGGTACAATGCCCGGCCACCTTTGCATCCCCAGCGTTTACCGCGCCGCCCGTACCTGTGGCTCCTCCGCGCGTGCCGCCCCGTGGCCGCCGCGGGCTCCGTGCTGCGTGTCCCGCACGAGGGGCGGGCTCCGTGCTGCGTGTCCCGCAGGGGCGGGCGCCCCGTGGTGGCGAGGAGGACTGGACGGGGGCGAGGGTGGGTGGTCACGCAGCGACGGGATCAATCGTAGCCTGTCCAGCATCTTACGCACCACCATCGGAACCTCATTTGCCGGTAACAACAAATATGATAATTGTTTTTTTACCCTTTTATCTGGCAACAAAACTGACACCTTTTTTNAAAGTTGTGCGCCTTTTGGCGTCATCTGGTACAACCCATGTGAGACTGGGCTCAAGGAAAGCTGTCTAGGGTGTGGACCAATCAACTTCAAGGACAGTGCATTCATCATCAGAGTTGTGTTTTTTGTTTGCATTCCAACTGCAGGTATTGCGGTCTATGCAAACACGACTCCTCGTAAAAAGGTGTCAGTTTTGTTGCCAGATAGAAGGGTAAAAAACAATTATCATATTTTTCTACTGGCAAATGAGGTTCCAATGGTGTAAATGCTTACCCGAGCTCTCATACTCTGATGGTGCATTGTCTTTGAGTTGTGCGCCTTTTGTCGTCATCTGGACCAACTCCATGTGAGACTAGGCTCTAAGGAAAGCTGTCTCGGGTGTGGACCAATTAATTTCAAGGACAGTGCATACATTATCAGAGTTGTGTTTTTTGTTTGCATTCCGACCGCAGGTATTGTGGTCAATGAAACACGACTCCTTGTAAAAAAAGGTGTCAGTTTTGTTGCCAGATTACAGGGTAAACAACCAATGATCAGAGTTAAATATCTCGGTGGGGTCCTGCCCGCTAAAGTAACCAACCAGTTTGGCGGCGAAGAGAACGGCTGCCCCCTCTCACCTGCACGACGGCCAGGTGGGGGTGCAGAGCGGAGAGCGGGCACCCCAACTCCGCCAGGTCCTTGATCTCGCTGGCACGGAAGATGATGTAGTCGTAGATCTCCTCGCGAGGGGCGACGGCTCGCTCGGCGGGGCGACCCTCCGTGCCGCACACACGCACTGCGCACGCACAAAGACGACGCTAACGCCGCTAACGGTGCCGTGGTGGTGGTGGGTGTGTGGGCGACACTGTGGTGAGAAGTGAACCACCTCGCCTGGTGTCTATCGGAGGTCGTGCGTTTCATCCCAACCCTCGTGGTTTTTGTCTATCACATCGGGTTTTTGAATGATGTAAATATTGATTTTCAAAAAAAACTTGGAAGAAAAATATTAAGTGAATGTGGATATCTAGTAAAAGATATTGTAAACACACTATCCTAAAATACAGCACCGTATTTTAACAGAAAGCAATCATGACTTTTTTCGATTTAAAGCTTTCGTGACTGCAGGGATTCATCTTCTTGGTTCTTTCGGTAAAGTCACGTAGAAGGGAAGTAATAAAATAATAAAAATAAAACGATAAAATAATTCTCACGACGTTTCGGCTACAACGCAAGCAGCCGTCCTCAGGTGAAGAACACAACTTTAAGATCCTTCAACAAACTCCGGGATAATCGAGTCTCTCACCTTTCTGAAGAGATGCCACGACTCTAAGCTTAAATAGACGTTCCAAGCCTGGGGCGTGTCATTCAGACTCTGTCTTCTCGACAGACCTGTTCTTCACCTGAGGACGGCTGCTTGCGTTGTGGCCGAAAAGTCGTGAGAATTATTTTATTATGTTTTATTTTATTATTTTATTATTTCCCTTCTACGTGACTTTACCGAAAGAACCAAGAAGATGAATCCCTGCAGTGGGGCTGGGTGGGGAGGGGCTGGGTGGGAGGGTGGGGCTGGGTGGGGGTGGGAGGGGCTGGGTTGGGAGGGCTGGGTGGGGAGGGTGGGGCTGGGTGGGGCTGGGTGGGAGGGGCTGAGTGGGGAGGGGCTGCTCACCCCGTGGTGCCCTTATAAAACTCAACGTTTCACCTACTCACGCCGCCTTGTGCTGCCCGCCCTCACAGTCGGCCATGTTTGCAGAACACAGCACGCCCCACGCCCTGGTCACCGTCGTTGACCCTGGCCAACGTGTTCCTAGCAGCTCCCTCCGCAGGAGCAGGGAAGTGTTTAAACCCTCACCCCTTTGACCCGTGACCCCCCCCACCCCCCGTGCGTGACCTTTGGCCAAGGCGACGGTGCAGTCGTCTGAGTTGACCCCGCACAGGGTGCCCTCGTAGCGGATGCCGGCCATGGAGATCAAGCTCGTCCTGCTGCCAAGCACAGCGTCCACGTGGCCATGATGATGATGCTGCTGCTGATGCTGCTGCTGCTGATGATGCTGCTGCTGATGCTGCTGCTGATGATGCTGCTATGATGCTGATGATGATGATGACGGATGATGATGATGCTGATGATGCTGATGATGATGCTGATGATGCTGCTGCTCCTGCTGCTGCTGCTCGTAGCCGCCGCCGGCTCTAGCTGCGGGAGACGACGAGAGGGGAGGGTGGGGCCGGGCAGGAGGAGGGGGGTCATGGTGGTGGTGATGGTGGTGGTGATGGTAGTGATGGTGGTGGTGATGGTGGTGATGGTGGTGATGGTGGTGATGGTGGTGGTGGTGGTGATGGTGGTGATGGTGATGATGGTGATGGTGGTGGTGATGGTGGTGATGGTGATGATGGTGGTGGTGATGCTGGTGGTGGTGGTGTGGTGATGGTGGTGGTGGTGGTGATGGTGATGCTGGTGGTGGTGGTGGTGATGGTGGTGGTGATGATGGTGGTGATGTTGTTGATGGTGGTGATGTTGTTGTTGGTGATGATGGTGTTGATGATGGTGATGATGGTGTTGATGATGGTGATGNTGGTTGATGTTGTTGATGATGGTGGTGATGTTGTTGATGATGTTGTTGTTGATGATGTAGTTAATGTTGTTGATGTTGTTGGTGTGTTGTTGTTGTTGATGATGTAGTTAATGTTGTTGATGATGTTGTTGGTGTGTTGTTGTTGTTGATGATGTAGTTAATGTTGTTGATGATGTTGTTGGTGGTGATGATGATGTTGTTGTTGATGTTGTTGGTGGTGATGATGATGTTGTTGTTGATGTTGTTGGTGGTGATCACCACCCACGATGCGCCCCGCGTGTTCACGCCGTTTGAACTGAGCTGCTCACTGAGTCGCGTCGTGCAAAGGGCGCCAAATTGTGGGGGAGGGGATTTTTTCCCTCTTCCTGTCAACGGGGGTATTATTTATTTATTCGTTAATTTCTTTTCTTGTATTTTATAACATTTTTATATTTATTATTTTATTATTAATATTGTGTTCTCTATCTACGCGACTTTACCGAAATAAACAAAGAATTGCGCTCAACGTCTGTCGGGTCACTTGAGTTCACCCCTCGCCCGCCCCCTCGCCCGCCCCCCCCGCCCCCTCCCTTCACCCTCCTGGTGGTGGTGGGGGTGGTGGTGGTGGGGTGGTGGGGGTGGTGGGGGTGGTGGTGGGGGTAGTGGGGGTGGTGGTGGTGGGGGTGGTGGTGGTGGTGTGGTGGGGGTGGTGGGGTGGTGGTGGGGGAGGGGTGGGGCTGGGTGGGGAGGGGCTGGTCACCCGTGGTGCCCTTACAAAACTCAATGTTTAACCTACTCACGCTGATGATGATGATGCTGCTGATGATGATGCTGCTGCTGATGATGATGCTGCTGCTGGTGATGATGCTAATGATGATGATGTTGCTGCTGTTGATGATGCTGCTTTGATGATGCTGCTGATGATGCGTGCCCAGCGAGGCCCCAGCGTGCCGGTGAAGGGCACCCCTCCGCCCACCCGAAGTGGTATGACGACGGAGTGATTGAGAGACTCAAGAAGAGGAAGATGCCCAGAATTGGGCTCGAGCCCGGGGAGGCCCCGGCTCCAGGAGGGTCGGCGGAGGCGGCAAGGGAGGCCGGCGCCGATGAGACGGGTGACCGTGAGGGCCCTGAGGACGATTGGGACGAGGAGGAGTATCCCCGAAAGCGCGCAGGGTGGAGGGACGGGAGTAGGCCAGGAACGTATACACCCAGTGACAGCCTCCGATGGATGAAGCAGGTGTACGGGGCTTGGAACATTCATGTGCGGGACAGGTTCCCCGACAGGGGGGCTTTCATCAAGGTGGCACGGACGGTGGTCAAGGACCCACACAGATACTGCTTCAACCGGCAGGAGGTCTACCGGTTGAAGGCGATGATGACCAAAGTGAGGAAGCTACCACCCCCCCCCCCACCAGGAGAGGAGGGTGTGGAGGAGCAGGAGGGGCCCTGCCAGGCGAAAGGGCGTCAAAGCCCAGACTGACATCGGACACTGACTGTGCGGCGGTGGCGATGGTGCGCGAGTGGCGTGTGGTGGATGTGGTGCCGACGCTGCGCGTTGCGTGGCGGCGCGTGGGCCGGGTTATTGAAGGCGTTGTGTGGCCATAAAGGCCGGTGTACCAAATACATTGAAAATGCTCCAGCACAATTGACAGTCTCTCTGTGTCTCTGTCTGTGTCTCTGTCTGTGTCTGTGTCTCTCTGCGTGTCTCTCTCGGTGTCTCTCTCTCACTGTGTCTGTGTCTCTCTCACTGTGTCTCTCTCCGTGTCTCTCTCACTGTGTCTCTCCGTGTCTCTCTCACTGTGTCTCTCTGTGTCTCTCTCCGTGTCTGTCTCTCTGTCTTTCTCACCGTCTCTCCGTGTCTCTCTCCGTGTCGCTCTGTCTCTGTGTCTCTCTCTGTGTCTCTCTCACTGTCTCTCCATGTGTCTCTGTCTGTGTCTCTCTCACTGTGTCTCTCCGTGTCTCTCTGTGTCTCTCCGTGTCTCTCTGTCTCTGTGTCTCTCCGTGTCTCTCTCCGTGTTCTGTCTGTGTCTCTCCTGTGTCTCTCTCACTGTCTCTCTGTGTCTCTCTGTGTCTCTCTCTGTGTCTCTCCGTCTCTCTCACTGTGTCTCTCTGTCTCTGTGTCTCACTGTGTCTCTCTGGGATTCTGTATGTGTCTCTGTGTCTCTTTGTCTCTCATTGTGTCTCTCTCTGTGTCTCTGTCTGTGTCTCTCTCACTGTGTCTCTCCGCGTCTCTCTCTCTTTGTGTCTGTGTGTCTCTCTCACTGTCTCTCTGTCTCTGTGTCTCTCTCTGTGTCTCTCTCACTGTCTCTCTGTCTCTCTGTGTCTCTCTCCGTGTCTCTGTCTGTGTCTATCTCAATGTGTCTCTCTGTGTCTCTGTGTCTCTTTCACTGTGTCTCTCCGTGTCTCTCTGTGTCTCTGTGTCTCTCCGTGTCTCTGTGTGCGGGGCGCGCTGGAGGGAGCGTGCGGGGCGCGCTAGAGACGACGCTGCTCCGCGAAGGAGACCAGCGGGGTGGTGCGGAGACAGAACCTGAATCAAAGACCAACGGAGACCGGCAGTGCCTGACGGAGTCTTTTATTACACCACTACTACTAGAGTGGCAGCCTAGCACGCGCTGCGCACACAAACACACACATTGCCTGTGCTGCACACAGCCTCACTCGGCTGCTGGGGGCTCCGTGTCTGTAGCACCGATGAAGGCAATCTCCTCCCCTTCCACCACCTCCACCACCTCCTCCACGTGCAGCAGCTCCATCATCCCCACGGTGACATCGTCGCCATCGTCGCCGCCGTCATCGTGGCGAACCCCGGCCAGCACATTGCTCACGTAGCCGCTGGAGGGAGCGGAGAAAGTAGGTGAAGACGATACGTACGTACCTAGCACACGAGCGCGTATGTACCTAGCGCGCGAGCGCGTGCGTGCCTAGCGCGCGAGCGCGTGTGCACGTTGAACTCGTTATTCCGCACCGTCCGTAGACAAACCGTTTCTAATTGGGAGATTCGCGTGACGGTGGTTTAAGATGTCACGCGACCACGGGGAAACGGACGCGGCAAACTCCAAATATCCAGAGGCAGGCGTCGTCAGGGGTTGGGATCGAAGCCACGACCTCCTGCGTGCCAGGCGAGGTGGTCAACATCTCATAGCCACCAGCGCCGAGTGATCGTGCAGGAGCCAGGCGGATGGCGTCGCCGCCACGCCACGGGGGCAGCTTTCATCCGGCGGTGTCCACGGGGGGGGGCGAGCTCCTAAAATTACGATTGTTTCTGCTCCACCGCGGTGGTGGTGGTGGCAGTGGTGTTAGTGGTGGTGGTAGTGGTGGTGTTGGTGTTGTGGACCCCCCTAGTGGAGCATCTTCGCCGGTTGGAAACATTTAGGCTGGCCTGCCTACGATCCATCCTGGGTTTAACCAGGCTGGATTGTGTGAGGAGCTCACAAATCCTTGAAAGATCTGGGCAAAGTCCCATCAGTGAGCTCCTCCGGCAGGCAAGGCTGCGTTGGCTGGGTCATGTAGCCCGCATGCCCAGCCACCGCATGCCTAAACAGCTTTTGTTCGGCCGGATCGAGGGGCTAGACGGGCGCGGCACGGGCTAGAGAAGAGATGGAGTGATGTGGTACAGGAGGACGTGGAGCTGAGTGGACTTGCCGATGACTGGTACCAGCGGTGTCAAGATCGGCCTCAGTGGAGGAGGCTCGTGAAGGACGCTACTGGGCAGTTGGAGGCAGTCGCCCTCCAACAACAACGGAGGGCGGAGGAGCGACGCTCACAACAACGAGCGGAGCGCCGGGTGGCTAAAGCACAGCAAGTTGGCACAGTAGGGGGCACAGGTGGTGCATTAGCCAGTCATCTCGGTCAGTCGACCCGTGGCACCTGGGTCTGCTCCGTGACCTCCTGCCAGCAGGCGTTCGACACTTCACGTGGCCTCAAGGTGCACTTGGCCTGGCACAAGCATCGTGGTGACGTCACCGCCACTTAGTGGCGAATGGCGGTTGTTGTTGTTGTTGTTGGTGTTGTTAGCGTTAGTGGCTACCTGCAGTCGGAGACGGTATCCTTCTCGGGGCGTTTCCTCCTCGCTCTCTACTGGGGAACGAGAAAATCAAGCAGAACGTGACAAACACGACACGCGAACGCAAACCAAACACATGCGCGCCGTCGGCACGTGCAAAGTATAGCAATGGTTAACAAATCTATTAAAATCAGTACATAGATACAAATACATTTGTTGTATCTTACCGGGTAAGCCCCCGCTGTGCAACTACGTAACTTGAGTAGAAGCTACAGCGGCTATCACAAGTGTCGGCTCAACTCGGTGGCTCATCGTCGTCATCATCATCGTCGTCGGGCGGCAAATGAATATCATCAGCCAAATGACTCTGAACGCGCAGAGACACGCAGCAGGAAGTGTCAGGGTCGGGATCGAACCCACGACCTCCTGCGTAATAGGCAACCTTCTCAGCCACCGTGATGATGATGATGAGAGACACGCAAACTCCAAATATACAGCAGCAGGTGTCAGGGGCGGGGATGTAACCCATGACCTCCTGTGTACCAGGCGAGGTAGTTAACATCTCCTAGCCACCGTGATGATGATGATCATGAGAGAGACTCGCAGACTCCAAATATACAGCAGCAGCAGACGTCGTCAGTGTCAGGATCCAAGCCACGACCTCCCAAGTACCAAGCGAGGGAGTCAACATCCTCGCAACGCCACCGCCACGCTCACCATCAACATCTCATAGCCACCGCAACGCCACCGCAACACTCACCGCCACGTTTGCCGGCGCTCCGTGTGCCCCACGCGGTGCACACCACGAAGGGGAGGATCGCCAGCACCGCTATGGCCGCCATGAAGCTGATGGAGGCGCTGCCGCCACCGGCGGGGAGCGTCGCCTCGTCTCCCGTAGACACCACGGACGAGGGTCGGGAGGTGGTGGTGGTGGCGGTGGTGGTGGCGGCTACGATATTGGGGAGGCACGGGGAGATACGAGGAGACGCGGGGAGACACGGGTAGAAATGGGGAGACAGAGACACGGGGAAACAGAGAGACACAGTGAGACAGATACAGACAGCGAGAGACACAGACAGACAGACAGAGACAGAGAGAGACACAGACAGAGAGAGACACGCATATAAAGGATTTATAGTGACAAACGTTTTTACGGGTTAATTTTTTGAGCGGTCGAGGTCACAAGACGGAACGGGAGCGGCGGCGGCGGCGCGAGGAGCGCGAGAGAGCAGCGCAGAAAGCCGACGGAGAAGCACTCGGGCCAGACACAAGCATTAGCTGCCAAGGCACCAGCACCAGCAGGGAAAACTCTCAAGAGCCATGGCTACGCACCGTCCTCGAGTGCGCCCGCCTGGACGGGCGGCGACGCGGGCCCCGGGCCGACCGCCGTGTGTGCCCGCACCGTCACCTCGTACGGGGCCCGCTCGCTCAGCCCGCGCAGCGTCACGCTCCTCCGCTCCGCGGGCTGCAGCGGCGTCTGGCGCCAGCCACCAACCCCGCTCGGCCGCCCTCCGAGCCGTCCTCCCGGCCTCCCCGTCCTTCCCGTCGTCCCCCTCCCGAGCCGTCTGCGTCGGGTGCGTGCGCCGCGCCTTGGCCGGGCGGCAGCTTCCTGTAGGCGACCGTGTAGCCCGTGATGGTGCCGTGCCGGCCGTGTGCGGGCGGCGGCTCCCAGCTGACCAGCACGCTGCCGGGGCTCAGGGAGACGCACGACGTGTTTTGTGGGGGTGCCGAGGGGGCTGTGGGTCGGGTTGGGATTGTGGTGGAGGTGACAGGGGCGAGGGGGTAATGGGGAGAAACATCAGAAACCGCTGCGACATGGATGTGAATAACCCAGGGGGTGAAAAACGCAAGTTAGTCAATGACTCGTGCTGCAAAGCGGGAGCTTTACAATTCCAATGATGTGAAAAAAAAAACATTAAAACCTCCGTAGGCGTGGGGGGTACGCGGCGCGTACCTGACTGCTTGGTGCGCTCCGTGACCGTGAAGGTGGCGGGGCCCAGCCCGGCGCGGGAGCGCGCCGACAGCTGGAAGCGGTAGACGGTGTCGGGCTGCAGGCGCTCGAGCAGGAACGTCACGGCGAGGCTCCAGCGTCACCACCTCCTGGCGAGCGATCAAGGCGGGGAGGTTGCGACGGTCACTGTCGTCATCGTCAGCGGCGCGTCGTCGTCATTGTCCGCTCGAGCGGTTGTCCGTGCGAACAGGGTTCACATACAAACATCTTTTATCATCACCACTGCCATTATCATAATCGTCGTCGTTATTGTCATTGGCGTCGTCACCATCATCATTGTTGTTATCATCATCGTCGCCGTCGTCACTATTGTCTTCACTTAATTGCACTTTTGAGTGTGTGGTCTCCCGTGTAAAAATAATTGATAATAACAGAGCCCTCAATTTCCCCATCAGAGCTTCACCGAATCGCAAGACTCGTCCACAAGGGGTGGGGCTGGGTGGGGAGGGGCTGGGTGGGGGTGGGAGGGGTGGGGCTGGGTGGGAGGGTGGGTGGGGCTGGGTGGGGAGGGGCTGGGTGGGGGTGGAGGGGTGGGCTGGGTGGGAGGGTGGGGTGGGGCTGGGTGGGGAGTGTGGTGGGTGGGGCGAGGTGGGGTGGATGGGTGGGCTGGGTGGGAGGGGCTGGTCACCCCGTGGTGCCCTTATAAAACTCAACGTTTAACCTACTCACGCCGGCTTGTGCCCGCCCTCAGTCGGGCATATTTGCGGAATACACCACGCCGCCGTTGACCCTGCAGGCCATTGACCGAGCAACCCGAGTTCCTACCAGCTCCCTCCGCAGGACAATGTGTTAATCGGCACTCCCCATTCTGTTAGCGGGTAGCTGCCCCTTCTCGTCAACATGGGGCAGAAGCGCCACCACGCCAGGGAGTCGACGACTCTGGCCCCGAGGGCCGATGACACTCCCTGGGAAGGGGACCCCGGGAGGGGGGACCGGGGGATGATGTCACCTTCCAGGAAGTTCTGGGAGGGAGGGGTGTCTAGGGCGGAGCAAGCCACGGAGCAGTACACAAGCCGGACCTCTCAAGGGTCCGGCTCAGTCGTCACACCGGTGCTAAGAAGGGGCTGGACTAGGGCCTGGACTCCAGGCTCTACTGCCCTTCTCAGGGCCGGGGCTGAGTGGAGTGTGGTCGGTGGTGAGACCCTGGGGCTCCCCTCTCACGACGTCCTTCTCAGGGCCGGGTCTGAGCGGACCAGAGGTCAGGACTGGTACGTGTAGCCCGGAGGCCGTTCACCTCCGTGGGTGTCGGGTGGAAGGGGCCGTTACCCCTTCGTGTCAGGGACCTGCACCCAGATTGTGAATCAATATCGTGTTGCCTCGCAACAAGAAGAAGTTCTCACATTATGTACCCACTGCAATAGGACACCTGTGAGTGTGTACGATGGCAAAGTCCACGCGTCTCTACAACGACAGCACCCTTCAAGGTGCATCTAATGAACGGGGGTGTCTCGACGATTGGACTCCCCCTGTGAGTGTGGCCGATGGAACGACCCACACCTCCTCCTCCTTGTCGTTCCCCCCGTGGCGGACGTAGAGCTCGTAGCTGGCGACAGCGCCGTGGTGCGGAGGGTCCAGCGTAACAGAATGCTCGATTCGGACACCGCTTCTGCTGTCAGCTTCACCGGCTGACAGGAGCTGTGGGACAAAAAGTCATCACGTACAAATGTCTGTTATTTAACGTGTGTGACGTACAGGGATTCTGCCGTGGCAAGATGTTGAGTTTTATCATCATCAGCACAATCCATGTAGGTGTCCACTGCAGTTTCGTCATGTGGTCAGACAGAGGAAAGTGGAAACATTTTCACGTATATGCATACTCCACTTGAAATCCAGGTCACCGGTTCCATATCTCGAGTTCGACAGCTGAAGCCATGGGCAAGTCCAACCAATGTTTGAACCTGTTCTGGGCCTCATACCGCAATGATATTTTGCAAAATGGATGTTTTCATTAACGTGCATCTCACAAGATTACATTCGTGTTTACACATACGCAGCAGTATTAAAGGTATACACCGCAGTTAGTCAGTGCCATATCGTGTGTGCAGTGGGGTCCAGTGCAAGTCCCCTCCCTCTTCTAAGCCGTCTGGGCAGCATCACAAACAACCTGGCCACCATTACCCCTCTAGAGGGCGTCTCCTTCTCGAAGCGGCGGCCCTTCGACGCTTGCTTTCCCTAGCGTCGCCACGCCGCGTGTGCGCGCACGTGTGCTCCTTGCCTGCGACGGTGGTCTCGACGTAGATCTTGTCGGACAAGGGCCCGTCGCCAGCGGACGTGAAGGCGAGCACGCGAAGCACGTGCGGCGTGTTGGGCGCCAGGCCGCCCAACAAGGCGAAAAAGTCATCGCCGCCGACGACGCTCTCCAGCCAGGTGCTCTCGGGCCGCACGGGTTCGACGGCGCAGTAGACACGGTAGCCACGGATCACCCCGTTGGGCACCTTGGGCTGGCGCCACGCTATCAGCAGGATGGGGGTGCGGCCCAGCATGTACGCGTGCACGTTGCGCGGCGGCCCGACGGCGCCTGTTCGCCGGTGCGCGCCAATGCCGGCGGGCTGGGCGGCCCGCGCCCCATCCCGTTCACCGCCAGCACCCGCAGCTCGTACATCGAGTCGGGCTCCAGGCCCGCGAGCGTGTGCTGCGTGTCGGGCACGGCGTCCGTCTCCCGGAAGGGGCCCTCCGACGATTGCAGCTTGTACTGCGGCGACAGCGGGGTTGGGGGCGGGCGGTGGTGGAGATCGCTCGCTCGACGCACGCGTTTATATCCGCGTAAGATGCGCGGGCGCCGGGGTCGAATTTCACAGCAAGATAAGCACCGCTGCACTACCGCTTCCCACCACAACCGCATACCTAACAACAACAACAACCGCCATTCGCCACTAAGTGGCGGTGACGTCACCACGACGCTTGTGCCAGGCCAAGTGCACCTTGAGGCTACCACGTGAAGTGTCGAACGCCCGCTGGCAGGAGGTCATACCTAACACACGCGCGCACACACACTGCCTTTGCAACTCGAGCATACGGCTGTATCCGCGCGCCCGCAGCACAGAAGATGAAGTCGGTAACTTTTTGGCTGGGTAATGTAGGAATCATAACTGAGAAACCATCGAGTTTCCTGCGGATTCATCTTCTTGGTTCTTTCGGTAAAGTCACGTAGAATGGAAGTAATAAAATAATAAAAATAAAACATCATAAAATAATTCTCACGACGTTTCGGCCACAACGCAAGCAACCGTCTTCAGGTGAAGAACAGGTCTGTCGAGAAGACAGCATCTGAATGACTTTCCGACAGACCTGTTCTTCACCTGAGGACGGCTGCTTGCGTTGTGGCCGAAACGTCGTGAGAATTGTATTTTATGTTTTATTTTTATTATTGTATTACTTCCCTTCTACGTGACTTTACCGAAAGATGAATCCCTGCAGTCACGAAAGCTTTAAATAGAATTTTTTCCTGCGGATGTTAACTACCTCGCCTGCTATGAATGAGGGAGGGTTCGATCCTGACCCTGACGCCTGCTGCTGCTGTATATTTGGAATTTGCGTGTCTCCGTCACGGTGGTCGCGTGGATTTTTCTCCGGGTCCTCCGGTTTTTCCCTCCACATTTAGAATCGGCGTGCGTTCAAGAGCACTTGGCCGCTATACATTTCAAGCCACTTCGCTGAACTATCATCCGTGACCAGGTCACTTCTGAAAAAGAGCTATACAGCTCAGTGGGCTAAACTCCAAACATACAGGCGTCAGGGCCGGCATGGAAACCACGTTTCACCAGCAGGATGCCCAATGGTTCGGCGTGCTGCAAGCCGTCCTCACCTGGATGACGTAGAAGAGGACAGGGTCAGGGCCGAGCAAGTCCCATGTCAGCGTCACGCTGGTCGACGTCGTCTCCGTCACCGACAAGCCCAGGGTCGTCGGCAGGCCTGGGGGAGGTGGGCAGGGTAGAGGGGGCGGTGGGGGTGATGGAGCGGTGGTGAATCGGATAAGGGAGAGGCAATTGGCTACGATTGGCCAGTTGGAGATAGGGTCAGAATGCAGAGTTGGGACATGGATGAGGAGGGAATTAATTTCCGTTGTGTGCAATGTTTGTTGTGATTAATCATACAAACACAAGATCCAGGTCCGATTCAACACAGTACAGACATTCTAGATTTGAAGCTTTCGTGACTGCAAGGATTCATACTCTTAGTTCTATCGGTAAAGTCACCATGTAGGTGAAAAAAGAAATTAAAATTTATAAAAATAAAGCAATAAAAATCACGACGTTTCGGAGGCAACACAAGTCTCCGTCTTCAGGGGAAACCGTCACAGGAAAATATCTGTATCAAGTGATGAAAAATATCTGTATCAAGTGATGAAAAATATCTGTGTCAAGTGATGAAAAATATCTGAATCAAGTGATGAAAAATATCTGTATCAAGTATCACTTGATACAGATATTTTGCTGTGACGGTTCTGCCTGAAGACGGAAGCTTGTGTTGCCTCCGAAACGTCGTGATTTTTATTCTTTTATTTTTATTAATTTTTATTTAATTTTTTACCTACATGGTGACTTTACCGAAAAAACTAAGAGTACAGTACATACAATTCGTGATCTGATCCCATCTGTGAAGGATGTGATCCCTGACACGCAATACCCCGGCGTCTACAAACCAAGCTGTGTCTGCAGCAGTAGTTACATTGGGGAAACTAAGCGACATTTCTCAGACCGTGTTCGCGAACACAAGGCGGATCTGAAACACGGTAGGACCAACACCTCAGCCGTGGCCGATCATCGTTTTAACGCTGTGGTGGGCTCACACGTGACATTGATTTCTCCAAGACGAAGGTACTCTGCAAACCCACTGGCTATCAGCAAACATTTGTTCATGAAGCCATCCAGATATAGAAACAGACACAATTTGAACCGAGAAGATGGGGGTACAAACTGAGCAATCATTGTAATGACGTTATTAACCAGGTAAAGTCATCACTGGCTGCGATGCTTCCATTCCGACTCTCTGAGTTACATTACCTTGTTAAATGTCTTCACATTAACCGGCTAAATGTCTCACTAACACAGCTACTGCTCATAATCAACGTTTTTGGGGGTTAGATCGCGTTATTTATAAATGTGTCGTAACCCTCCACCACCCGACACGGCCAATCAGTAAAAAAGTGTCACGTTGACAAAAGACAATTAGTTCACTGCTTTAGCCCACCGGTGTGTTGAAGCGTGAAACCACAACAATTTACAATTTGAGTAGCACGACGTTTCGCTGGTAATTGCATCCAGCATCATCGGGCAATTCGCCAGAATGGTGAGGCTCTCCTGTGTCTCCGTTCTTATATAGAGCAGCAGCAGCAGGGTGACGTCATCATTAACTCATCAGGTGCCAAGATTCAAGGGGGGTTATTGTAATTATATACTAGATTAGTAATCAGGCTATTGTTACGATGCGAGTTGTAGATTAGTAATCATTTGGAATGTGTTTTATTGTGATTATGCTACATTAGTAATCAGTGTTTGTTTCTGATTGGCCGTGTCGGGTGGTGGAGGGTTACGACACATTTATAAATAACGCGATCTAAACCCAACAACGTTGATTATGAATATTGGTCGCGAAAGCCTGCTACGTGTTAAACAGCAACTGCTCCCTTCTCCTTGATGTTCAAGCGGCTGAATGTCTCTCATTAACACAGCCGCGGCTGCGGGAGCAGTATGTTTTTTATCAATCTGTCCGCCGCTCGCTCCGCTCCACGCGAGCACACACAGTGCTCGTGATGAATCACGACTATTCTTTGTTCTTTCGGTAAAGTCACGTATAAAGATATAATAATAATTAAATAATAGCATATTACGACGTTTCGATTGCAACACAACCAATCATCATCAGGTATAGTGAAATAGCGACATAAAATCTAACCAGAAAACTATAGACAGACATATAAGCAGACAGATATCACCAAGATACACAGAGAGAGTGACACAGGTACAGAGAGGGAGATTGTCTCTGTGGGGTGGCCTTAAATAGACAGGGGGGGGCGGAGGCAGAGAGAGGGAGGGGGTTAGAGTCAAAATTTACATGTCAATGAGTACGAAGAGACGCGTAGTAAAGTACGCAGGCTTAGAGGGAGAAAGAACACACTAAATTAAATAACCTAGCAAAGTATCGAAATGTTACGTAAAACGACACAGAGTTAAGAATGAATCACGATCTCCGTGGCCGCCTCTGCCTTCTCGCTCCGCTTGGGCTGCTCAAAAGCGGTTGTGTCTCGTGTGATGATGGTTAAGGCGGTAGGGGCTCTCGACTCTCGTGCGTGTTTCGTGCGACACCAGGCCACGTCGCATCCAGTCACGCTCCAATACACCCTCCGTTGGATAGATGTTGGAGAGGTGTTTTTTTTTTAAGACGCAAGAACAAAACGACGCGTCGTTTACCAAAATGTTTAAAATACGGTCGGCCACATCGTTAGGGTAAACATCCTAGAACATATCTTCTTGGTTCTTTCGGTAAAGTCACGTAGAATGGAAATAATAAAATAATAAAAATAAAACATAATAAAATACAATTCTCACGACGTTTTGGCCACAACGCAAGCAGCCGTCCTCAGGTGGAGAATAGGTCTGTCGGGGAGACAGCGTCTGAATGACCTGTTCTCCACCTGAGGACTGCTGCTTGCATTGTGGCGAAACGTCGTGAAAAATATGTAAATATTTAATTATTTTTTATTGTTTTATTATTTCCATTCTACGTGCCTTTACCGAAAGAACCAAGAAAATGAATCCCTGCAGTCACGAAAGCTTTACATCGAAAAAAAAAAGATGTAGATGATGATGTTGATGATGATGTTATTAATGTTAATGATGATGATGTTAATGATGATGATGATGTGAATGACTGTCTTCTCGACAGACCTGTTCTCCACCTGAGGACGGCTGCTTGCGTTGTGGGCGAAACGTCGTGAGAATTATCTTATTATGTTTTATTTTTATTATTTTATTACTTCCCTTCTACGTGACTTTACCGAAAGAACCAAGAAGATGAATCAGACATGTGACTGTGTGACGGGGGGGGGTGAGAAATGTGACGTCACATCAAAATACGCACTACAATGACAATAGTTTAAAGCGATTTGAAGCATGTTTTATTTGGGGGGGGGGCAGAGCTTTGTGACGTCATATTTGAGGGGGGGGGTCTGACTTTTTGTGACGCCGAGTGACGAAGGGGGGGGGGTAAAAAAAAGTCTAAAATCGCGTGACGTCATTTATGGGCGGCCCCTTGGCAGAATTCCCAATCAAGCTGCACAAGATTTGCTGATGTGCATGGACGTGTGTGTGTCTGAGTGTGTTAGTGTGTGTGTGTCTGTGTGTGTCTGAGTGTGTTAGTGTGTGTATGAGTGTGTTAGTGTGTGTGTCTGAGTGTGTGTGTGTGTCTGTGTGTCTGTCTGAGTGTGTTAGTGTGTGTGTGTCTGAGTGTGTTAGTGTGTGTATGAGTGTGTGTGTATCTGAGTGGGTTAGTGTGTTTCTGAGTGTGTTAGTGTGTGTGTGTATGAGTGTGTGTGTGTATGAGTGTGTTAGTGTGTGTCTGAGTGTGTTAGTGTGTTAGTGTGTTTGTGTCTGAGTGTGTTAGTGTGTGTCTGAGTGTGTGTGTATCTGAGTGGGTTAGTGTGTTTCTGAGTGTGTTAGTGTGTGTGTGTATGAGTGTGTGCTGGGAGCGGTGGTGTAGCGATTAGCAAGCTGCACTACGAACCCGGCCACACAGTTCCATTCCCACTCACGGCCAACACCAGTGACAATCATCTGAATCGGCCCCGGGCCTCCACTAGGTGGACTCAGCCTCAAACGAGTACCTGGTGTGGTGTGTAAACATTGTCACTGGGGAGACAAAGGCGGCCGGGCGTGGTGCTGGCCACCCACCCCTCGTGTGCCGTGCCGGCCTTCATAGGTGCTCGCTAACAGCACTTGCCCCAACAGTCTGTTGAGGCTACACGGGGATCTTTGTCTTTGGGCGAGCAAAGAGAGGCAGGCATGGGGGCAATGGAGAAGGCGGCAATGGAGACGTTCAGACAGGGAGACAGACGGAGTGGCCGGGAGACTGACAGAGACCGCCGGAGGCTCCAGACAGACTTCAGACACAGGCAGAGACGAGACAACCATCAGGCAGACAGGAGGAGGTGGAGGAGGAGGATAGACAGATGGCAATGCGACACGCACGTGCGGAAAAGCTCGTCACAACCAGTTAACAATCAGCAGGAGAAATCACTCCGCAGAAATTGGTCCTGTAAAAATTAACCCGTAAAAATAAAGTTTTTCACTATAAATCTCCTTTATATGCGTGGCATCGGTTTTATTTTATTATTCATTTCTGTTTTTCTGGAGTAAGAGTTTCATTTTTATCACATTGGTGTTTTAAATTAAATATGAAAAAAAAATTCCTAAAAATTGGAAAATTTAGGAAAAAAAATTTCAGGAAAATAAATTGTCACGCACAACGAGTCTGTGTGCAAAATGTCAGCTCGATTGGATCACGGGAAGTGGGTTAAAAAACGACCGAAAGACTTGCACGGTCGTAAGCAAGCAAGCAAGCGAACTTAATATAAAGGATTTAACAATTACAATTAATTCCCCCCCCAACCCCCATCGCTCGTGGCTTACTGGGTGGACGAACAAATTTATGAAGACGCAAAACCCTTTGTGTGTTTTTCACACCCGCCAAGCATTCGATGGGTTCGTAGCACCGATGCCAATCGACATAACACAGCTGGCGAGCGAAGCGATGGATCCACGATGTGTACACGAGTTTAGTTGCTGGGTAGTGAAGTGTTAAGTTCTAATTGCTGATGCCTCAGACGTATAGAAAATGGCTATTCCCACAAACTTTGCATCTGTGACCAGGACTTTGCGTGAAGGAATGACACAATGGACAGCGCATTTTCTCATTGACAATAGGTCGATTTCAAAATATCAATGTCCTGGTCACAAAAGCAAAGTTTGTGGGGCAGAATAGACATTGTCTGTACTTTGGAGGCATAGGCAATTAGGAAATAACACTTACTACCCAGGAACAAAAACTTGTTTTGCTACACCTGACCGTAGCCATGGACTCAACATTGGGGGGGGGGCAAATTTTCCAGGGGGTCCCAACAAAAAAATCTAAATTTGAAAACTAATTTCGTGCATAAAATATTTTAAAAAATCACCAATGAGATGGACTTTTATGTATGTTTGACAATGTCTAATAGTGTCTTGTATTACATTGCTCTGTTTATACTTTTTTTTTNACCATTTCTTGTTTCATTGTATGTAATGGCAGAGATTAGGGATTAAAAAAGTACAACCACAACCACATTCATATGAACAAAAATCTATGCATTCATTTATATGAAGACAAGTCCACATATTGTGGCCAAGGTTTAGCAAATTGTTGTTTTTATTTTTCTCTCTCACAGCTCCGTCAACGAGCCCTTCCCCCCTCCCCTCGCGTGACGCGTCAGACTGCGATGCCCCCCTCTCGCCCCCCCTCCCCCTCTCGCCCCCCTCCCCCTCTGCCCACCCTCCCCCCTCTCGCCCACCCTCCCCTCCTCCCCCACCTCCCTCCCCCCCCTCTCGCCCCCCCCTCGCCCACCCTCCCCCTCCCACCTCCCCTCCCCCCTCTCCCCCCCCCTCTCACCCCCCCTCTCGCCCACCTCCCCCCTCTCACCTCCCCTCTCGCCCCCCTCCCTCCCTCCCACCTCCCCCTCCCTCCCTCCCTCCCCCCNTCTCACCCCCCCCCCTCTCGCCCCCCCCCTCTCAGCCACCCTCCCCCCTCTCGCCCCCCCACTCTCAGCCACCCTCCCCTCCTCTCACCCCCCCTCTCACCTCCCCTCTCCCCCCTCCCTCCCCCTCTCGCCCACCCTCCCCCCTCCCTCCCCCCTCTCGCCCACCCTCCCCCCTCTCACCCCCCCCCTCTCGCCCACCCTCCCCCCCTCTCGCCCCCCCCCTCTCAGCCACCCTCCCCCCTCTTGCCCCCCCTCTCAGCCACCCTCCCTCCCTCTCACCCCCCTCTCACCTCCCCTCTCCCCCCTCCCTCCCCCTCTCGCCCACCCTCCCCCCCTCTCACCCCCCCCCCTCTCGCCCACCCTCCCCCCTCTCGCCCCCCCTCTCAGCCACCTCCCCCCTCTTGCCCCCCCCTCTCAGCCACCCTCCCCTCCCTCTCACCCCCCCTCTCACCTCCCCTCTCCCCCCTCCCTCCCCCTCTCGCCCACTCTCCCCCCTCTCACCCCCCCCCCTCTCGCCCACCCTCCCCCCTCTCGCCCCCCCCTCTCAGCCACCCTCCCCTCCCTCTCACCCCCCTCTCACCTCCCCCTCTCCCCCTCCCTCTCCCCCTCCCTCCCCCTCTCGCCCACCCTCCCCCCTCTCGCCCCCCCCTCTCAGCCACCCTCCCCCCTCTCGCCCCCCCTCTCAGCCACCCTCCCTCCCTCTCACCCCCCCTCTCACCTCCCCTCTCCCCCTCCCTCCCCCTCTCGCCCACCCTCCCCCCCTCTCACCCCCCCCCTCTCGCCCACCCTCCCCCCTCTCGCCCCCCCCTCTCAGCCACCCTCCCCCCTCTCGCCCCCCCCTCTCAGCCACCCTCCCCCCCTCTCACCCCCCCCTCTCGCCCACCCTCCCCCCTCTCGCCCCCCCTCTCAGCCACCCTCCCCCCTCTCGCCCCCCCCTCTCAGCCACCCTCCCTCCCTCTCACCCCCCCNTCTCACCTCCCCCTCTCCCCCCTCCCTCCCCCTCTCGCCCACCCTCCCCCCCCCTCTCACCCCCCCCCCCNTCTCGCCCACCCTCCCCCCCTCTCGCCCCCCCCTCTCAGCCACCCTCCCCTCCCTCTCACCCCTCCCTCTCACCCCCCCTCTCACCTCCCCTCTCCCCCTCCCTCCCCCTCTCGCCACCCTCCCTCCCTCCCACCTCCCCCCTCCNTCCCTCCCACCTCCCTCCCCCCCCTCTCACCCCCCCCCCTCTCGCCCACCCTCCCCCCTCTCGCCCCCCCCTCGCCACCCTCCCCTCTCGCCCCCCCCTCTCAGCCACCCTCCCCTCCCTCTCACCCCCCTCTCCCCCCTCCCTCCCCCCTCTCCCCCTCCCTCCCCCTCTCGCCCACCCTCCCCTCCCTCTCACCTCCCCTCTCCCCCCTCTCTCCCCCCTCCCTCCCCCTCCCTCCTCCCTCCCCCCCTCTCGCCCCCCCTCACCCTCCCCGCCCCCCCCNTCTCACCTGTGGCCGCGGTGCTGTGGGCGCAGGCGGTGAGAGCGAGAGAACAGGCGACACAGATGCCGGACGGGAACAACAACCCCCGAGGCGCCATCATCATGATCACCATCACCACCACCACCATCATCACCATCACCACCATCACAGTCTCCTCCTCCTCCCTCCTCTGAACGACACGGCGGACGTGGCGATGATGGCGGCTCTCCACACTCCTCCTGCTGCTGCTGCTGCCTCCTGCTGCTGCCTCCTGCTGCTGCTGCCTGCTGCTGCTGCTGCTGCTGCTGCTGCTGCCTCCTGCGGGAGATGAACCTGCAGGGCCGCCTCGTGCCGCGTCTCGCTATTTATACCCCGCGGGGTGAGGTGGGGGCTGGGGGGCAGATGTGGGGGGAAGGGGCGGGGCTAACAGGTGTGGGGGGGGTGAGGTGGGGGCTGGGGGGAGATGTGGGGGGAGATGTGGGGGGAGGGAGGGGGTGACGGGCGGGGCTAACAGGTGTGGGGGGGGAGATGTGGGGGGTGACGGGGCGGGGCTAACAGGTGTGTGGGGGTGAGGTGGGGGCGGGGGGCAGTGGGTGGGGGGAGGGGCGGGAGAGGGGCGGGCTGGGGTGAGTGAGTGGGTGGAGATTCGTCACCACCACCACCAACCAACAACAACCACCACCACCAACAACAACCGCGAAGCCGCCTCTCACGACGTCTGCACGCCGCCATTACACGAAGAAGTCGACACCGCGGCTCCTGCTGCTGCTGCTGAGAGCCGAGGCTGCTGTTGTTGTTGTTGGTGGTGGTGGTAGCCTTGACAGGCTGTTGGGCAAGTGCTGTTAGCGAGTAGCAGCACCTATGAAGGCCGGCACGGCACACGAGAGGGTGGGTGGCCAGCACCACACCCGACCGCCTTTGTCTCCCCAGTTGGCGATGTTTACGCACCGCACCAGGTACTCATTCGAGGCCCAGTCGACCTAGGGGAGGCCCGGGACCGGTTCAGAGAATCGTCGCTGGTGTGGGTGGCGGGAATGGAACTGCGAGTGGAGCGGGTTCGTAACGCCGACGCGCTCACCGCTCCCGGGCCTCCCCTAGGTCGACTCAGCCTCAAATGAGTAACTGTTGTGGTGTGAACATCGCCACTGGGGAGACAAAGGCGGCCGGGTGTGGTGAATCCGAGTCCTGGGCGAACCCGGGTAGTACGGTTAGTTCTGAATCAACCGAGTAGAGGTCACAGCAGATACCTGCTGGCATTGACTTGATATCAAACCTATGTCGGGTCTAAATTTCGATGTAAAGCTTTCGTGACTGCAGGGATTCATCTTCTTGGTTCTTTCGGTAAAGTCACGTAGAAGGGAAATAATAAAATAATAAAAATAAAACATAATGAAATAATTCTCACGACGTTTCGGCCACAACGCAAGCAGCCGTCCTCAGGTGAAGAACATGTCTGTCAGATGCTGTCTTTCCACCACCATCATCACCATCACCACCCTCACCACCACAACCATCACCACAACCCTCACCACCACCATCATCACCATCACCACCACCATCATCACCACCACCATCATCACCACCACATCATCACCATCACCACCATCACCACCATCATCACCACCATCACCACCATCATCATGAGAGCTCGGGGTAAGCATTTACCCTATGAGATCTCTTTTACTTGTGTTGTGGTCATTGCAAACATGATGCCTTGAATAAAGGTGTCAGTTTTGTACCAGTTAAAAGGGTAAAAACCTACTATTATATTTTGCCACTGGTAAAAGAGATCTCATAGTGTAAATGCTTACCCCGAGCTCTCAATACTCTGATATTGCACTGTGTTTGAGTTGTACGCCTTCTGGTGTCATCTGGCCCTACACCAATGGGGACTAGGCTCTAAAGAAAGCCGTCTCGGGTGTGGGCCAATCAACTTCAAGGACAGTGCATATTATCATCCTTATCAGAGTTGCTTCTTTTTGTTTGCTTTTTTGACTACTTGTGTTGTGGTCATTGCAAACATGATGCCTTGAATAAAGGTGTCAGTTTTGTACCAGTTAAAAGGGTAAAAACCTACTATTATATTTTGCCACTGGTAAAAGAGATCTCATAGTGTAAATGCTTACCCCGAGCTCTCAATACTCTGATATTGCACTGTGTTTGAGTTGTACGCCTTCTGGTGTCATCTGGCCCTACACCAATGGGGACTAGGCTCTAAAGAAAGCCGTCTCGGGTGTGGGCCAATCAACTTCAAGGACAGTGCATATTATCATCCTTATCAGAGTTGCTTCTTTTTGTTTGCTTTTTTGACTACTTGTGTTGTGGTCATTGCAAACATGATGCCTTGAATAAAGGTGTCAGTTTTGTACCAGTTAAAAGGGTAAAAACCTACTATTATATTTTGCCACTGGTAAAAGAGATCTCATAGTGTAAATGCTTACCCCGAGCTCTCAATACTCTGATATTGCACTGTGTTTGAGTTGTACGCCTTCTGGTGTCATCTGGCCCTACACCAATGGGACTAGGCTCTAAAGAAAGCCGTCTCGGGTGTGGGCCAATCAACTTCAAGGACAGTGCATATTATCATCCTTATCAGAGTTGCTTCTTTTTGTTTGCTTTTTGACTACTTGTGTTGTGGTCATTGCAAACATGATGCCTTGAATAAAGGTGTCAGTTTTGTACCAGTTAAAAGGGTAAAAACCTACTATTATATTTTGCCACTGGTAAAAGAGATCTCATAGTGTAAATGCTTACCCCGAGCTCTCAATACTCTGATATTGCACTGTGTTTGAGTTGTACGCCTTCTGGTGTCATCTGGCCCTACACCAATGGGGACTAGGCTCTAAAGAAAGCCGTCTCGGGTGTGGGCCAATCAACTTCAAGGACAGTGCATATTATCATCCTTATCAGAGTTGCTTCTTTTTGTTTGCTTTTTTGACTACTTGTGTTGTGGTCATTGCAAACATGATGCCTTGAATAAAGGTGTCAGTTTTGTACCAGTTAAAAGGGTAAAAACCTACTATTATAATATAATAAAATACAATTTTAAAATACTAAAAATAAAACGTAATAAATACTAAAAATAAAACATAATCAAATAATACAAATTTAACGTAATAAAATAATAAACATAAAACATAATAAAATAATTCTCACGACGTTTCTGCCACAACCTGAGGACGCACCTGAGGACGGCTGCTTGCGTTGTGGCCGAAACGTCGTGAGAATTATTTTATTATGTTTTATTTTTATTATTTTATTATTTCCCTTCTACGTGACTTTACCGAAAGAACCAAGAAGATGAATCCCTGCAGTCACGAAAGAAGCTTTACATCGAAATATAATATTATATGATCGTATTATTTTATTTTATTATATTACTTTATTATATTATTATATTATTTTATTGTTTTATTTTTATTACTTTATTACTTCCCTTCTACGTGACTTTACCGAAAGAACCAAAGAAGATGAATCCCTGCTGCAGTCACGAAAGAAGCTTTACACCGAAAAAGACGACAAGAAGAATCATGCGAATGCACGACGCGCCGTTCCTGTCCCGGGAGAGTCGGCATCTTAAAGAAATCCGCTCGAAAAACTCCGAGACGGTCGATCTCCTTCGTAACGTCTCCACCTCCTCCTCCCCGCAAAGTCTCCCTCCCCTCCCTCCCTCTTGACCCTCCCTCCTCCCTCCCCTCCCTCCTCCCTCCCCTCCTCCCTCCTTTTTTTTAAACGATCAAACGAGAAAGATGCTCAGTCTTTCGGCACTTTACTTCGTTCATCATGTCGTTTGTTTGTTGTTATTATTATTTTGTTTTTTTTATCAAAGATATAACGCGGGTTCCCAATGTAACATTAGTCCCATTGTGTGTTACTGTGTTCATAGACACCGATAAGAAAACAAATCACCCTCAAAAACCCATCACCAGATTCCCTGCTGCTGCGCTACCAGCACCATAGCGGCGAAGGCACCTCCCTCCCCTCCCTCCCTCCCCTCCCCTCCCTCCCCTGCCTCCCCTTTTTTCGTACCATTCTTTCATTAAATTTCTTCTAAATCCCTAAGCAAGCTTGAACATTACAGTAAATAAAAAGATCAGCTGCAATACACAGTAACTACTTACTGCAGACCTTGGCATATCAGGTGACCAAACACAGCACTGAGTGAACAACCATCACACGGGATGGTTGGTACCCAAAGCATGTAGTACCTAGGTAAGCAATGGCAGTGAGCACACTCTCATGGGGAGCCAACCCAACGCCCAGTAAGATACACCAGACTGCTAAGGATGGCCAAACAGGCAAAAAAAAACCTCTTACAAAAAAACTTCGGAAAGTACTGCTCTCTCCTTTCCACAAGCAGGTACACAGCATAAAATAAAATCAACAAACATTCTCAAAATTCGGCGCATATACACACAAATTACATAGGATCTGGTTGTTGTACATTAGGTCTACTCAGATTCTATTGGCCGCTGTGATACAAAATACTCCACTATTAAGGCATTTATGGTTACAATGTTCCGCTATCCGCAGCATTACATGTTAGTGGAGTTGTCGTCAGGTGTGTTTTGTTTCCACGTATTTATTTGGCCCAGGAAATACCTGACCCTTTTCCTTTCCTTTCCATCTGACAGTTTTCCCTGTCTTTTGAAGCCCCGATCAGCATGGAGTAGGGAGGTTATTATTGCCTCCACATTTCGCCACCTTGATAGCGCTGCAGCCACCCTTTCATCTGTGCCACGTACTTCTCTAGAAAGTCCCATAGCTCTGACTGCGAAAATATTGGTGCCCCTTCGGTCAGCTCTGCCGATGTCAGGCTCACCCCACTTCCTGTGCTGAGGGTTTCTTCCAACTCCTCTTCTTGGCTTCCCCCTTCAGCCCCAGGCTTTGAGGATTTTCAGTCACCGTGGTGTCCTCCGTCAATGTTTTATCGGGCGATGACGCTTGCCCCTCAATTGACGGCCTTCCTTCGTCCTTGTCTTGGTCACCCACAATTTGGTCAGTGGGGTCCTGTGTGGGCTCCTCCGTGCTCTTGGCTGCTCGCGTTTCCTGGGAGCCCTCGGCCCCCTCGCTGGGCGCGTCGTCGAGGTCTGAAGTGCGACCCTCTTCACTTGTGTTCTTCGCCACTTCACAGATTGAGGTTTCCCCGCTTCCATCTCAGGCTCCAGATTTTCTTCAGGCGTCTTGCGCTTGAGCTTGGTTCTTGCACGGGGCTTCTTCCCTCTGTGTCCCACTTCTAGGGCATCTGGGATGGCGAAGACCCCTCTTGCCACCAGTGCTCTCCGCATCTCCCCACGGCGTCGGTGCGATGTCCGACTCCAACTCTGGGAGATCTTTAAAGGGACTGACCTCATCCCACTGGTCTCTGGAGATAATGAAGCCGAGTCCTCCGTAAATTTCCTCTTCAGAGGTCCGCTGTCGATGACGGCTGGGTGGCTGGCTGAGCCTCGGTCTCCATGGCAGTAGCTGGGGTTGGAGCGGGGTCTACCGCCACCTCGTGTGATCTCCGTGGTGAGGGACCCTCTCCTGAGTCACTTGTTGGGTGTGCTTCCTCATCACCCTTTTCCACCGTTGTCTCGCCGTTAGATTGGGCATTTCTGTCATCGGGCAGTGTTTTTTAATATGCCCCTCAGCTTTGCAAAGTTGCATTTTAGCACGTCCTTGCAGTAAAACAGCCTATGGGCCCTTCCTCCATTCATGACCACAAAGGAGCCCTCTTCAAGCTGCCCATTGGGCACCAGCATGTAGACCTGCCTTCTAAAAGACAAGACATGCCTCAAGGCAGGATTTTTGAGGCCCAGAGGCACACGCTGAAGGTTGGAAGTCAGCGTGCCCAACTTAGCCAGGTATCTTGGATGTCTTTATCGGGAATGTAGGGGGGGACGTTGGATACGATCACGCGTACCGATGGTGATGACATTGGCTCCAAGGTAAGGTGCCAATCGCCAACCGTCAGCCCCTTCTCCATGGCGGCATTTGCCACCTTTTCAGACTCCATGAAGAAAACCACTCTTCCGCTCACCTTGGAGGCGTACCTTATCGAGCCCCCTGGCACGATGCGCGCAGCGCATCCACGTAAACTTCAATTGGAACATCGTGAGAAGCCGGGCAGCGGATCCCAGCCTCCCGTGGAGGCTCCGGGTGCTGCTGCAGGCACCTTGCAGACCCCAGAGACGGGCCTTGCGTAGGTGCGGTAGCTTTCGCATACGTTGTTGCGGGTCGGGTGGACATCTTCACGTGTGTGAGATGTCACACAACTACGAAAGCAAACCTCTCTACTTTCTAAAGTCAGGAAAAAATACCAAAAAAAACAAGAAACGTAAATTTTTTTATATAAAGATGGTCAAATCTGTGTTATGACCACCTTCTGCTAATTATTGTTACTTCTGCCCACCCAAAGCTCCCCTGGAGAGAGTACAATTATTTAAGTCCTTGGTTTTTTTTTNACAAGGGGGGGAAAAAACGAAAACGTAGGAAAAAAGCACACCAATAAAAATAAAATAATGTAAACACGCTCACAGCACAAAACAAGAGGGGATTCTAAAGGGGATGTTGCCCTGCACCCACACCGGCCGGTGTGGTACAGTGCGAACACGGGTGTGAAACACGTGGGAGCACACCAGACAAAGGAACGAAAAAAGACACGAAACACACGAAAAAGAATCACAAAACTCAAAGATTACTAAAGGAACTCAAGATCGAAAAGAAAGAGAAAAGCGTGATTATGAAATCAACTATCAAAATAAAAGTGGAGGATTGTGCGGAGAAAACAAACACACCTTTACACTGCAGTGAGCGCAGCCGCGCACTGAACAGTGAAAACAACACAAAAGAACAAAGAAGAAAGAGAAAGGAAGTCTAAATTAACAAACAAACTGATCACAAATGTGTATAAAGCAAGACACTGTTGGTGAAAAGAAATCCCGAAAAAAGGTGAGAAAAATAAAGATTTTAGAGGTAAAGGCCGGAGCTCTGGTGAACGCAGCTCTCTCCCTCCTCCTCCCTCCTCCCTCCCTCCCTCCCCTCCCTCCTCCCTCCCTCACCTCCCTCCCTCCCTCCGCTCTCTCGCCTCCCACCGCAGGATGGACGACTGCCCCCCGCATCGACCCACGACCCGCCCAGCACCCGCACCTCCATCGGCTCGGCGGCGACGCCCTCCGACGGCCTCCTGGCGGCGCTGCGACGGCCCCGGCCCCGGGCGGGCCGACGGGCCCCGGCGGGCCGAGGGCGCCCCGGGCAGGCCGAGGGGCGCCCCCCGGGCAGGCCGCCCTACGAGCGAGCGGACGGCCGTGCGATGGAGGAGAGCGGCGTGTGAGAGCGCCGCTCGCAAGGCAGCGGCGGCGGCGGGGCTCGGGCCTCGGGGCGAATCCGGCGCGGTTCCGTCGGCATTGCCCGATCGCCACTTCCCCGTCTCGTGCGCCCGATATTAGGAAGCCACTGGAGCTAGAAGTTTTCGTGACTGCAAGGATCCGTACTCTTTGGTTCTTTCGGTAAGGTCACGATTGAGAACTAATTTCTCTAGAAGTGATTCTTGTGTTTGGTTTGTTGTCCTTCCAACGCATCTCCAATGAGCACGGCCGACTACGTGCGGTGCGAAAGAAACTCCACACACGTGCGCACGCCATTTGAGTTGGTCTGTCAGCAAAAACCGTATACGTCGCGTCCGACATATTATACGTACGACGTGTCGCTGGAGATTACCGCCTGCGTCGTCATCACCGCCGCCGCCACCACGTGTTTAACAAACGCTAGTTCTCGCGCGAGCTGAACTTTAGTAAAATTGTCGCGTGAAAGAAGACGCGTAGGCGTTGGACAAAGTTTGTTTTTCTATGCGGAGACAGAATGGAGTTGCGCTCGTTGCTTTCTCGCGCTAGACGCCCCGTCTCGTAGCAGCGGCCCCTTGGTGGAGGGGGGGGGCGGGGGGGGGGCGAGCGAGAGACCGCGATTGGTCGGCAGGGGTATTTGAGAATAGTTGTACGTATACACTTTTTTTTTACGATGCTTTTCATCGTAGAGAATGTAGCGCTCCCTCCCCCTCCCGCCCTAGTGCAATGTTATTGGCGCGAATCGGTAAATGGTATTCTTAGGTTTTTCGGTAAAGTCACCGTGTAGGTAAAACATCAAATTAATAAAATAAATAAAATAAAACAAAAATCACGACGTTTCGGAGGCAACACAAGTCTCCGTCATCAGGTGGACCGTGATTTTTGTTTTATTTTATTTTTATTAATTTTGATGTTTTACCTACACGGTGACTTTACCGAAAAAACCTAAGAAAACACAATACTCTGGTAATAAATTAGCAGAGTATTGTGTTTTTGTTTGCAAAAAAGGGGAAAAACCCTATTGGTATATTTCGGTACTGGCAAAGAGGTCCCATGATGGTTTGGGGCCGTCTGATCCCTTGAGGCTCGATTGTATTAGAGAATAGTTGTACGTATGTAATGCGGGCGCGGGCGACCTCCCGGATGTGACGTCACGGAGAGGTGGAGTTAGGTGACGTGGGAGCAAGGTTAAGGTTCTTAAGAGATGAGACCGGAAGAGGAGGGCAGAACGAGTGAGACTGGACCAGAGTAAGGCCACGTGGGCAAAGCCAGAAGGGGTGGCACGGCGGCCAGCGGTGGCCAGCTAAAGGAACAGCCAGCGGAGCTGAGAGAGAGAGACAGCAGTGGGGCTGCTGGAGAGAAGGCGGTCGGGGAGCCGCAGTGAACACAGCCGGCGAGGCTGTGTGTGAGGGAAAGGCTACAAGAGCAACGAGAGGAGAGAGAGAGGCTACGAGAGCGACGAGAGGAGAAACTGCAGAGAGAACAGCCAGTGGGGCTGCGTGAGGATAACAGCCAGCAAGGCTACAACGACGACGGGAGCCCAACAGAGGAACTGTTGGCGTGACGGAGTTAACAGCAGTATCAGTGTCGGTATAGAAGTCTAATAAAAGGACAGTCGTGTGGGTTACGAGGAAGGACCGAATAAAGGACACCAAGCCAGACTTCGTGGTCGAGTCCTTTATTACATTGGTGTCGGAAGTGCAACGGCATGTCGAAACAAGTGAGAAAAAAAATGTTCCAGCGCCAGCATCGGCTTCTTCGTCCGAAGACGAAGACTTCCCTCCAAACATGGATCCTGCCGGGGTGGTGGAGGAGTGCCCTGCTGAAACGAGTGCGGGGACGGGAGTTGAAGATGTAGCCGCAGTGTCAGGGCCGCCGACAACATCAGACGCTGATCTGCGATGGCTGCAGGTGGCGGAGCAACTGGAGACTCTCAAGGATGTCCTGGGCCAATTGTGTCATCTCGTCACCCCAAGGACGGCGACGGAGAGAGCGGAGAGTGCTCCACAGGCCGCCACGGTATCTTCACTCCCGGCGCCATTGGCCACGCGGCAGGAGGCCGCCATCTTGCGCGTTCCGCGGCGGGAAACCGCCATCTTGACCACGCCGCGGTTCGACGCCATTTTGAATTTGCCTCCGGAGGAACCATCGGCGGAGGGCGGAGTAAAGCGGAGTCGGAGTCGCCATCTCACCACGGTCAAAGAATTCGCCATTGGGGGCGACTGGAGCGCTTTCGCCTGCAGATTTTTGGCGGCGGTCCGTTCTGCGAGATGGACCGATGCTGAGGCCTTAGAAGTGTTACCGACTCTTCTGGACGACGAATCTGTTCGTTTTTTTCGCTCCATTAAGGCCGAGAAGAAGAGGACTTTATACGGAGTTTTTCAAGAAATGGCCGACGCCTACGAGCCACCTGACGACGCGCATCGGCGATTCGCTCAACGACAACGAGCGCCCGAGGAGTCGCCTGTGGCGTACAGGGGTGCGGTGCTTGATTTGGCTATGGCCGCGTATCCAGATACAACACCTGACCTGCTCGAGCCTCTCATCTTGGGCAAGATGCTCGAGCTGTCGCGGGATCTTGGGATTCCCATGCCGGTGTGCGGGCATGAGAAGCTCACCTCCCGGGCGGCGGCGAAATGTCTCGATGCGCAATTCAACCTACGACGGTGGAAACAAGTTGCGGCGTGGACAGGGGGGCCCGTTGCAGAGGGTGGCGCTCTGGGATGGACCCTACGAAGTCGGTATACGTGCCGGATGGGGGGGCCCTCAGGAGCTGACGGCCGCCTCGGGGCCATGGTCAAGCCGCGGTGGACCGGCCTCTCGTGCTGCACCACCGATACGAGGCCGGCGCGATGCAAGGCCTGCGCTTCGGCGCAACGACGCCGATTGTTTCCGCTGCGGACGGAGGGGCCACTACGCAAAGGACTGCTGGGCCCGCATCCCGGGTCCGCCGCAACAGGAGGCCTCATTACCGGCCAAGCCGCCCAAGGATCCACCGAAACAGGCAAGTCGGCACGCACCAGACACCCGGCAAGGCTTTACACCTCACCCATCACCTTCGTTGTGCGGTCATAGTGTTGTTGTTAAAGAGAGACCTTCGACGGGGCCTTGTCGCTCTGTGACGCAGTGGCGCAAATTGGCACGGAGGGTTGTCGCGGCCGCTACGGGTTCGTCCACCGTGCCGGGGTCTATACAAGGGGTGGACGTGCGCATTTTGGTCGATTCCGGGGCGTCCGCGACTATTATTTCGGATGTCATTTTTCATCTGTTAGGCATTCCACCCGGGGCCGTGCGTCCGGTTTACGGGTCGTGCGTCGCTGCGAACGGGGGTAGTATGGGCATCGTGGGCCAGGTGGACGCTAAAATATCTATTGGGGATGTGTCGGCCTCGGGCGTTGTGTTGATTTCAAGATCCTTGGCAGTTCCTTGTTTATTGGGCACTGATTTTTTGGCTAAGATGCCTATTTTGATCAAAATTAATGAGAATTGTATTGAACTGCCGGGTGGCCGTCAAATTTCGTTTCTGCCGTCGCCCTGAGGGCGACCTGCTTCGGCCGTACAAGTGCAGGCGCTATCCGTGGCATCTGTTGACATTCCACCTGGTTCACAGATGCTTATTCCCCTGCGGTATCGGAAGCCCCTGCCAGGTCGGCTGGAGCGGTTGGATCTTGTTGTCACCTTCAGCCTCGATAACGGCCGGGTTGGCGCTGGTTGGAGCGCAGACCATCGTCCGGCCAGATCAATTACCGTTTTTGCAGGTGCTCAATGCGGGTACTGAAAATGTTTGCGTCCCGGCCGGCACGGTTGTGGCACATGCCACCACGGCATTTACGGCTCACGATTGTTCGCATAGCCAGGGAGTGGTTGCTGGTGTTTCCGAGCCTGTGGCTTCGGATGACCGCTGGATTGCTAGCATATGTGACGGAAATTCTTCCCTGTCTGTGGATCAATGGGGTGCGCTTCACAAATTGTTATTGACGTATTCTGATGTGTTCAGCTCCAATGATTTGGATTTGGGACGCACCTCGTTGCTTCACCATCACATTGATACAGGCGACGCTGCCCCTATTCGGTTGAATTCGCACCGAATGAGTCCCGCCGAGCGAGAACACGTTCGGGGGCAGTGGAAGATATGTTGGCTGCGGATATTATATCGCCGTCAAACAGCCCATGGGGCGCGCCTGTGGTTTTGGTTAAGAAAAAGGATGGCAAATTGCGATTCTGTGTTGACTTTCGAAAATTGAATAAGATATCGGTGGCAGATGCGTATCCCCTGCCGCGTATGGACGACTCCCTCGACGCATTGTCGGGGCTAAGTTCTTTTCTACACTGGACCTCTCTTCGGGATTTTGGCAGCTTCCCCTTGACGAGCCCTCACGGGAGAAGACCGCATTCCGTACGCCGCAGGGGTTGTTTCAATTTAACTGCCTTCCGATGGGGCTGAATGCGGCCCCTGCCACATTTCAAAGGCTCATGGAGCTCGTTTTGACGGGGTTGCAGTGGGAGACATGTCTCATATATTTGGACGATATTATCGTCTTCAGCCGCACATTTGATGAACATTTAAGGCGGCTGGAGACGGTGTTCGCGAGGATGCGCTCCGCGAACTTGAAATTTAAACCAAAGAAATGTCACCTACTGCAACGGTCCGTCCGTTATTTAGGGCACATCGTGAGTGCTGAGGGGGTGTCTACGGACCCGGAAAAAACGGCGTGCGTCCGAGATTGGCCAACTCCGGCCACCGTGGGGGATGTACGTCGCTTTCTGGATTTGCCTCGTATTATCGAAGATTTGTACCGAATTTTGTGACCATCGCGAGGCCCTTGCACCTCCTTACGGGTAAGGGACGTAAGTTTGCGTGGGACCGCCAGAAGAGGCGGCCTTTCAGAGTCTGCGTAATCTGTTGGCTACCGCCCCAACATTGGATTATCCGGATTTCAATCAACCGTTCATTCTTGATACGGATGCGAGCGACACAGGTATTGGCGCGGTGTTGTCTCAGTCTAAAGGGGCATAGAGCGCGTCGTTGCGTATGGTAGCCGGGTCTTGTCGCCCGCGGAAACCCGCTACTGTGTCACTCGCAGGGAACTCCTAGCCGTTGTTTTTTTCCTACGTCAGTTTCGACCGTACCTGTACGGCCGTTCCTTTATCGTACGTACGGATCATGCGGCCTTGCAATATGCCCTTAAAATGGATCAACCTTCCGGCCAGCTGTCGCGTTGGTTGGACACGCTACAAGAATTTTCATTTCAAATTCACCATCGTAAAGGGGTGCGCCATGCGAACGCAGACGCACTTTCTAGATTGCCGCAGCGCTCCCCTTGCAAATGTGCGTCGGGGACGCAGAGATGTGCGCCCAGCCTACCCCCCCCTCAGCCGGTGGTATTGGCTGTGGAGAAGTCGGATGCTCCTGTGGAACCGGGCCGACTGATGGGGGTTTGAATCTGCCACGGTCTGTTTGGATAAGGGAGCAAATGATGGATGAGTCGTTAGTGTCCTTGCGGAAGCGATCCAAAGTGGAGATTGGGGGTCCGGTTACGGAGGGTGCGCCGGAAACCGCGGTCCGAGATGGTCTGCTTATGTGGAGGGAAAGTCTCCAGGAACACTGGCGTCTAGTAGTGCCTGCGTCCCTACGATACGAGTTGATTAGAACTCTCCATTGTGACACGCTATTACATCTGGGTGTGCAGAAGACCTTGTTGACGTTGCAACGTCATTATTTTTGGCACGGCATGGCGACGGATGTCGTGGGGCACGTCCGCGCGTGCCCTGACTGTGCCCGGCGTAAGCCACCTAAACATCCTTATGTGCCACCCTTACAGTCAATTCAGGTGTCTCGGGTCAATGAATTGGTGGCACTGGACATTTTGGGACCTTTCCCACCTTCGGCGAGGGGTAATAAATATTTGCTGGTCGGGGTTGAGTACCTCTCCCGTTGGCCGATGGCCTGGCCGTTGCCCGACCAATCGGCCGCGGCCATTACCGACGCCTTTTGTTCGGATATGTTATGGACAAGGGTGCGCCGGAGAGACTCCTTACGGATCAGGGCCGAAATTTTTCTTCTAAGTTATTGGCGGAAGTATGCGCGGGCCTAGGGACTAAGAAGGTCCGGACATCCCCATACCATCCGCAAACGGATGGTATGGTTGAGCGGCTAAACCGGACATTGTCTGCCATGCTGTGCCACACGGTGAGTGAGCAACAATCGGATTGGGACCTGCACATCCCGGGGGTGCTTTCGGCGTACAGGATGACTCCTCATGCGGCTACGGGTTATTCGCCGTTTTACCTTATGTATGGTCGGGAAAATGTGCCGCCAATGGATGTGCAGATGGGAACCGGTGTAAGGGGACCTTGTAAACCGCTTCCTGACTACATTCAGGACACTGTTCGCCGGGTCTCGGAGGCGCGGGAGAGTGCCCGTGTGGCTACGGCCAAAGCTCAGGCCCGGAATGAGAGGTATGCACGGCGTTCCAAGGGGGAGTGCCCCTGGAAGGTTGGGACCTGGCCTGGCTCCATTGCCCGCAGGTGCGGCCGGGTACCTCTCCCAAATTTCACAAACCTTAGCAAGGGCCCGTCCGCCTCATTGAGGTTCCTAACCCTCAGTCGGCGCGTGTTCAGATTGGTTCTCGCCGCTGGTTTGTTCACACGTCGCGCTTGAAACCGTATGTTGCTCCCCTACATGATGCTTCATCTCCCAATGTTGCCTTGCCGGGGTCTGTTGCTGCCGACTCTCCCCGCCTGCGTCCATTGATCTTGCTAGAGCGCCTGTCGTACCTGTTCCAGGTAGGCCGGCCTTGACACCGGAGGGTACGAGGCGCCCTGCTCGGAGGGTGCCTGCCAGATCTGCGGGTCCTTCGAGCCCTGCAGCCCTTCCGACCCCGCTGCAGACACATCCGCGGGACACGCCCAAGACTGATCCTTCAGGGACACGGGACGTTGGTGGACTTCCAACAGCGACAGGGGGATTTCACCCTGTCGCTCCTCAAACTCAATCACGTTCCCGTTCCGCGGATGGGCCGCCGACCGTCCGGGACGGGCCGGCGACCCGCACACGCTCTAAATCCCTTGTGTTTCGTTGATTGTTATGTTGCGTTGTTCTTACTGTGTATTTATTGCCTGCTTCTGCTACGTTATTTGATTGTTGAGTTGTGTTGATTGTTCTTACTGTTATATTGCATGCTTGGTGTCCTTTGGTGTGTTACGCTCGGGTTCGCCCGCATTACTGTTGGTGTTGTTCAGCCGAGGTCGGCTGGGTTTTTCTCCACGGGGAGGGTGGTGTAATGCGGCGCGGGCGACCTCCCGGATGTGACGTCACGGAGAGGTGGAGTTAGGTGACGTGGGAGCAAGGTTAAGGTTCTTAAGAGATGAGACCGGAAGAGGAGGGCAGAACGAGTGAGACTGGACCAGAGTAAGGCCACGTGGGCAAAGCCAGAAGGGGTGGCACGGCGGCCAGCGGTGGCCAGCTAAAGGAACAGCCAGCGGAGCTGAGAGAGAGAGACAGCAGTGGGCTGCTGGAGAGAAGGCGGTCGGGGAGCCGCAGTGAACACAGCCGGCGAGGCTGTGTGTGAGGGAAAGGCTACAAGAGCAACGAGAGGAGAGAGAGAGGCTACGAGAGCGACGAGAGGAGAAACTGCAGAGAGAACAGCCAGTGGGGGCTGCGTGAGGATAACAGCCAGCAAGGCTACAACGACGACGGAGCCCAACAGAGGAACTGTTGGCGTGACGGAGTTAACAGCAGTATCAGTGTCGGTATAGAAGTCTAATAAAAGGACAGCCGTGTGGGTTACGAGGAAGGACCGAATAAAGGACACCAAGCCAGACTTCGTGGTCGAGTCCTTTATTACACGTATACACTTTTTTTTNACGATGCTTTTCATCGTAGAGAATGTAGCGCTCCCCCCCCCACACCCCTAGTGCAATAAATGTTATTGGCGCGAATCGGTAAATGGTATTCTTAGGTTTTTTCGGTAAAGTCACCGTGTAGGTAAAACATCAAAATTAATAAAAATAATAAAATAAAACAAAAATCACGACGTTTCGGAGGCAACACAGTCTCCGTCATCAGGTGGGACCGTGATTTTTGTTTTATTTTTTTTTTTTTATTAATTTTATGTTTTACCTACACGGTGACTTTACCGAAAAACCTAAGAATATGAACCTTGCAGTCACGAAAGCTTAAATCTACGGTAATGGTACTCCGGAGAGAGAGAGAGAGCGTGGGTAGCGTGGGGTGGGTGGTGGTGGTTCCGATAGATGTGCGATCACGATTTAAAATGTTTAAACGCGTAGCTCGGTAGCGCATGTACGCGCGTGCCTCTCTCGCCCCGCCCTCCACCCCGACGCGCGATCGGCTGACGGTGGAATCGGCGGGGTGAGTGAGCAGCGAGCGAGCTAGTCGGGCAAAAAAGGTTTGTTCAGTTGTCGGGGGTTCGGATTAGAGAATCAAATCTTTAAAATCCGCCGTTTTTTGCTTTTTTATGTTTTTTTGCGCATTTTGACCTCGCGGCGATCGCGAGCTAAACGAGGGGGCGTGGCTTGCTGGGGTGGGCGGGCATGGCGAGGGGGGTTTCCTGCCTTCGCGAGTCACGAATTGGCTTGTCGCAGGGACTCCCTCTACTCGCGAGCGAATTCGTCTTCCGGAGGTCTGTCGGTTTGTCAGCGAGCCGGTGTTTTTTTTAAATCCTTTATATTAAGTTCGCTCGCTTGCTTGCTTAGGACCATGCAAATCTTTCGGTCGTTTTTTAACCCACTTCCCGTGATCCAATCGAGCTGATATTTTGCACACAGACTCGTTGTGCGTGACAATGCATTTTCGTGAGAAAAAAATTCCAAAATTTTACACTGTTTAGGAAAAAATATATATTTAATTACCAATTGTTTAATGCTGCCAGACAATCATCTGACCTAGGTGGCAGCCGTCTCAAGCCAGAGGACGAGAGGACTCTAGCCGCCCCGATTCCACGCATATAAAGGATTTGTAGTGAAAAACTTTGTTTTTACGGGTTTTCTTGTTTACGAGCCGAACGGTGCCACGTTCCGCAAGATAACGGCGCGGGACTTGCCGTGTCGCTGTGGAGTTTCGTGTCAAACTGAGGGGGTGGGGGGGGGGGGGGACCCGCATTGAATAGAGAAGGGGGAGGAGTGGGGGGTATTTGCCTCTTGAGGTCTGGAAGTTTTCCGGCCTTGCCTCGGGCAAAGCCTGTCAGCGTCGCACGCAATGACGCCGTCGCCTCGGCCAACAAGGTTTGTTTTAGATTTGAAGCTTTCGTGACTGCAAGGTTTTTCGGTAAAGTCACCACGTAGGGGAGACAGCGTCTGAATGCTAATCCTGCATAATGCATGGGCATAAGCAGTACTAGTCACATTCCTGCATTTCCCATAAATATGCTAAATTACTCTTGATAAGCAAATTATTTTGTCAAGGCGCCCAGCTTATATATATGCTCCAAGCCCGTGTGCTGTTTCATTCAGACGCTGTCTCCCCGACAGACCTGGTTTTCACCTGAGGACGGCTGCTTGCGTTGTGGCCGAAACGTCGTGAAAATTATTTTATTGTTTTATTTTTCTTATTTTATTATTTCCCTTCTACGTGACTTTACCAAAAGGACCAAGAATACAAATAAAACCCTCAAGGCCGTTCTGTGTCTCTCGTGTCTCTCGTGTCTCTCGTGTCTCTCGTGTCTCNCGTGTCTCTCCGTGTCTCTCCGTGCGTTTGCTGCGCGTAGAGCGACCCACGTCACAGACTCGCGCGCTGTCTTCCTTTCTCTTCGCCGCCCGCCCTTCTCTGTCTCTCCTCCTCCTCTCGTCTCCTCCCCTGTTCTGTAGATGCCACTGGTTCTTCACGTTCTGCAGATGTAGATGCCACTGGTTCTTCACGTTCTGCAGATGTAGATGCCACTGGTTCTTCACGTTCTGTAGATGCCACTGGTTCTTCACGTTCTGCAGATGTAGATGCCACTGGTTCTTCACGTTCTGTAGATGCCACTGGTTCTTCACGTTCTGCAGATGTAGATGCCACTGGTTCTTCACGTCTGATGTAGATGCCACTGGTTCTTCACGTTCTACAGATGTAGATACCACTGGTTCTTCACGTTCTGCAGATGTAGATGCCACTGGTTCTTCACGTTCTAGATGTAGATGCCACTGGTTCTTCACGTTCTAGATGTAGATGCCACTGGTTCTTCACGTTCTGCAGATGTAGATGCCACTGGTTCTTCACGTTCTGCAGATGTAGATGCCACTGGTTCTTCACGTTCTACAGATGTAGATGCCACTGGTTCTTCACGTTCTAGATGTAGATCCACTGGTTCTTCACGTTCTGCAGATGTAGATGCCACTGGTTCTTCACGTTCTACAGATGTAGATGCCACTGGTTCTTCACGTTCTACAGATGTAGATGCCACTGGTTCTTCACTTCTACAGATGTAGATGCCACTGGTTCTTCACGTTCTACAGATGTAGATGCCACTGTTCTTCACGTTCTACAGATGTAGATACCCTGGTTCTTCACGTTCTGCAGATGTAGATGCCACTGGTTCTTCTCGTCTGCAGATGTAGATGCCACTGGTTCTTCACGTTCTAGATGTAGATCATGGTTCTTCTCGTCTGAGATGTAGATGCCACTGGTTCCGTCTGCAGATGTAGATGCCACTGGTTCTCGTTCTGCAGATGTAGATGCCACTGATTCTTCACGTTCTACAGATGTAGATGCCACTGATTTTCGTTCTGCAGATGTAGATCCACTGGTTCTTCACGTTCTGCAGATGTAGATCATTGGTTCTCGTTCTGCAGATGTAGATGCCACTGGTTCTGCAGATGTAGATCACTGGTTCTTCACGTTCTACAGATGTAGATGCCACTGGTTCTCGTTCTACAGATGTAGATACCCTGGTTCTCGTTCTGCAGATGTAGATGCCACTGGTTCTTCACGTTCTACAGATGTAGATGCCACTGGTTCTCGTCTGCAGATGTAGATCCACTGGTTCCACGTCTGAAGATGTAGATGCCACTGGTTCTTGTTCTGCAGGTGTAGATGCCACTGGTTTTCTCGTCTGCAGATGTAGATGCCACTGGTTCTTCACGTTCTGCAGATGTAGATGCCACTGGTTCTTCACGTTCTAGATGTAGATGCCACTGTTCTTCACGTTCTACAGATGTAGATATACCACTGGTTCTTCACGTTCTGCAGATGTAGATGCCACTGGTTCTCGTTCTGCAGATGTAGATCCACTGGTTCTTCACGTCTGCAGATGTAGATGCCACTGGTTCTCGTTCTACAGATGTAGATGCCACTGGTTCTTCACGTTCTGCAGATGTAGATGCCACTGGTTCTTCACGTTCTGCAGATGTAGATGCCACTGGTTCTTCACGTTCTGCAGATGTAGATGCCACTGGTTCTTCACGTTCTGCAGGTGTAGATGCCACTGGTTCTTCACGTTCTGTAGATGTAGATGCCACTGGTTCTTCACGTCTGAGATGTAGTGCCACTGTTCTTCACGTTCTGATATGATGCCACTGGTTCTTCACGTTCTACAGATGTAGATGCCACTGGTTCTTCACGTTCTGCAGNTGTAGATGCACTGGTTCTTCACGTTTGCAGATGTAGATGCCACTGGTTGTTCTGCAGATGTAGATGCCACTGGTTTTCACGCTCTGCAATGTAGATGCCACTGGTTCTTCACGTTCTGCAGATGTAGATGCCACTGGTTCTTCACGCTCTGCGATGTAGATGCCACTGTTCTTCACGTTCGCAGATGTAGATACCACTGGTTCTTCACGTTCTGCAGATGTAGATGCCACTGGTTCTGCAGATGTAGATGCCACTGGTTCTTCACGTTCTGCAGATGTAGGTACACTGGTTCTTCACGCTCTGCAGATGTAATGCCACTGGTTCTTCACGTTCTCAGATGTAGATGCCACTGGTTCTGCAGATGTAGATACCACTGGTTCTTCACGTTCTGCAGATGTAGATGCCACTGGTTCTTCACGTTCTACAGATGTAGATGCCACTGGTTCTTCACGTTCTACAGATGTAGATGCCACTGGTTCTTCACGTTCTACAGATGTATATACCACTGGTTCTTGCAGATGTAGATGCCACTGGTTCTTCACGTTCTACAGATGTAGATGCCACTGGTTCTTCACGTTCTACAGATGTAGATGCCACTGGTTCTTCACGTTCTAGATGTAGATGCCACTGGTTCTTCACGTTCTACAGATGTAGATGCCACTGGTTCTACAGATGTAGATACCACTGGTTCTTCACGTTCTGCAGATGTAGATGCCACTGGTTCTTCTCGCTGCAGATGTAGATGCCACTGGTTCTTCACGTTCTGTAGATGTAGATGCCACTGGTTCTCTNGCTCTGGAGATGTAGATGCCACTGGTTCTTCGTTCTTGCAGATGTAGATGCCACTGGTTCTTCACGTTCTGCAGATGTAGATGCCACTGATTCTTCACGTTCTACAGATGTAGATGCCACTGTTTTNCACGTTCTGCAGATGTAGATGCCACTGGTTCTTCAGATGTAGATGCCATTGGTTCTTCACGTTCTGCAGATGTAGATGCCACTGGTTCTGCAGATGTAGATGCACTGGTTCTACAGATGTAGATGCCACTGGTTCTTCAGATGTAGACCACTGGTTCTTCACGTTCTGCAGATGTAGATGCCACTGTTCTTCAGATGTAGATGCCACTGGTTCTTCACGCTCTGCAGATGCCACTGGTTCTTCACGTTCTGCAGATGTAGATGCCACTGGTTCTGCAGTGTAGATGCCACTGGTTTTCTCGCTCTGCAGATGTAGATGCCACTGGTTCTTCACGTTCTGCAGATGTAGATGCCACTGGTTCTTCACGTTCTGTAGATGTAGATGCCACTGTTCTTCACGTTCTACAGATGTAGATACCACTGGTTCTTCACGTTCTGCAGATGTAGATGCCACTGGTTCTTCACGTTCTGCAGATGTAGATGCCACTGGTTCTTCACGCTCTGCAGATGTAGATGCCACTGGTTCTTCACGTTCTACAGATGTAGATGCCACTGGTTCTGCAGATGTAGATGCCACTGTTCTTCACGTTCTACAGATGTAGATGCCACTGGTTCTTCACGTTCTGCAGATGTAGATGCCACTGGTTCTTCACGTTCTGCAGATGTAGATGCCACTGGTTCTTTACGTTCTGCAGATGTAGATGCCACTGGTTCTTCACGTTCTGCAGTGTAGATGCCACTGGTTCTTCACGTTCTGTAGATGTAGATGCCACTGTTCTTCACGTTCTGCAGATGTAGATGCCACTGGTTCTTTACGTTCTGCAGATGTAGATGCCACTGGTTCTTCACGTTCTGCAGTGTAGATGCCACTGTTCTTCACGTTCTCAGATGTAGATGCCACTGGTTCTTCACGTTCTACAGATGTAGATGCCACTGGTTATTCACGTTCTGCAGTGTAGATGCACTGGTTCTTCACGTTCTGCAGATGTAGATGCCACTGGTTCTTCACGTTCTGCAGATGTAGATGCCACTGGTTCTTCACGTCTGCAGATGTAGATGCCACTGGTTCTTCACGTTCTGCAGATGTAGATGCCACTGGTTCTTCACGTCTGCAGATGTAGATGCCACTGTTCTTCACGTTCTGCAGATGTAGATACCACTGGTTCTTCACGTTCTGCAGATGTAGATGCCACTGGTTCTTCACGTTCTGCAGATGTAGATGCCACTGGTTCTTCACGTTCTGCAGATGTAGTGACACTGGTTCTTCACGTCTGCAGATGTAATGCCACTGGTTCTTCACGTTCTCAGATGTAGATGCCACTGGTTCTTCACGCTCTGCAGATGTAGATGCCACTGGTTCTTCACGTTCTACAGATGTAGATGCCACTGGTTCTTAACGTTCTACAGATGTAGATGCACTGGTTCTTCACGTTCTACAGATGTAGATGCCACTGGTTCTTCACGTTCTGTAGATGTAGATACCACTGGTTCTTCACGTCTGCAGATGCCACTGGTTCTTCACGTTCTGCAGATGTAGATGCCACTGGTTCTTTATGTTCTGCAGTGTAGATGCCACTGGTTTTCTCGTCTGCAGATGTAGATGCCACTGGTTCTTCACGTTCTGCAGATGTAGATGCCACTGGTTCTTCACGTTCTGTAGATGTAGATGCCACTGATTCTTCACGTTCTACAGATGTAGATACCACTGGTTCTTCACGTTCTGCAGATGTAGATGCCACTGGTTCTTCACGTTCTGCAGATGTAGATGCCACTGGTTCTTCACGCTCTGCAGATGTAGATGCCACTGGTTCTTCACGTTCTACAGATGTAGATGCCACTGGTTCTTCACGTTCTACAGATGTAGATGCCACTAGTTCTTCACGTTCTACAGATGTAGATGCCACTGGTTCTTCACGTTCTGCAGATGTAGATGCCACTGGTTCTTCACGTTCTGCAGATGTAGATGCCACTGGTTCTTTACGTTCTGCAGATGTAGATGCCACTGGTTCTTCACGTTCTGCAGTGTAGATGCCACTGGTTCTTCACGTTCTGTAGATGTAGATGCCACTGGTTCTTCACGTTCTGTAGATGTAGATGCCACTGATTCTTCACGTTCTACAGATGTAGATGCCACTGGTTCTTCACGTTCTACAGATGTAGATGCCACTGGTTATTCACGTTCTGCAGTGTAGATGCACTGGTTCTTCACGTTCTGCAGATGTAGATGCCACTGGTTCTTCACGTTCTGCAGATGTAGATGCCACTGGTTCTTCACGTCTGCAGATGTAGATGCCACTGGTTCTTCACGTTCTGCAGATGTAGATGCCACTGGTTCTTCACGTCTGCAGATGTAGATGCCACTGATTCTTCACGTTCTGCAGATGTAGATACCACTGGTTCTTCACGTTCTGCAGATGTAGATGCCACTGGTTCTTCACGTTCTGCAGATGTAGATGCCACTGGTTCTTCACGTTCTGCAGATGTAGGTGCACTGGTTCTTCACGTCTGCAGATGTAATGCCACTGGTTCTTCACGTTCTCAGATGTAGATGCCACTGGTTCTTCACGCTCTGCAGATGTAGATGCCACTGGTTCTTCACGTTCTACAGATGTAGATGCCACTGGTTCTTAACGTTCTACAGATGTAGATGCAACTGGTTCTTCACGTTCTACAGATGTAGATGCCACTGGTTCTTCACGTTCTGTAGATGTAGATGCCACTGGTTTTTCACGTTCTGCATGTAGATGCCACTGGTTCTTCACGTTCTGCAGATGTAGATGCCACTGATTCTTCACGTTCTGCAGTGTAGATGCCACAGGTTCTTTACGTTCTGCAGATGTAGATGCCACTGGTTCTTCACGTGTAGATGTAGATGCCACTGGTTCTTCACGTTCTGCAGGTGTAGATGCCACTGGTTCTTCACGTTCTGCAGTGTAGATGCCACTGGTTCTTCACGTTCTGCAGGTGTAGACGCCACTGGTTCTTCACGTTCTGCAGATGTAGATGCCACTGATTCTTCACGTTCTGCAGATGTGGATGCCACTGGTTCTTCACGTTCTGCAGATGTAGATGCCACTGGTTCTTCACGTGTAGATGTAGATGCCACTGGTTTTCACGTTCTGCAGATGTAGATATCACTGGTTCTTCACGTTCTGCAGATGTAGATGCCACTGGTTCTTCACGTTCTGCAGATGTAGATGCCACTGGTTCTTCACGTTCTACAGATGTAGATACCACTGGTTCTTCACGTTCTACAGCTGTAGATGCCACTGGTTCTTTATGTTCTGCAGTGTAGATGCCACTGGTTTTCTCGCTCGCAGATGTAGATGCCACTGGTTCTTCACGTTCTGCAGATGTAGATACCACTGATTCTTCACGTTCTGCAGATGTAGATGCCACTGGTTCTTCACGTTCTGCAGATGTAGATGCCACTGGTTCTTCACGTTCTACAGATGTAGATACCACTGGTTCTTCACGTTCTACAGCTGTAGATGCCACTGGTTCTTATGTTCTGCAGGTGTAGATCCCACTGGTTTTCTCGCTGCAGATGTAGATGCCACTGATTCTTCACGTTCTACAGATGTAGATGCCACTGGTTCTTCACGTTCTGCAGATGCCACTGGTTCTTCACGTTCGCGGATGTAGATACACTGGTTCTTCACGTTCTGCAGATGTAGATGCCACTGGTTCTGCAGATGTAGATGCCACTGGTTCTCTCGCTCTGCAGATGTAGATGCCACTGGTTCTTCACGTTCTGCAGTGTAGATGCCACTGATTCTTCACGTTCTGCAGTGTAGATGCCACAGGTTCTCCACGTTCTGCAGATGTAGATGCCACTGGTTCTTCACGTGTAGATGTAGATGCCACTGGTTCTTCACGTTCTGCAGGTGTAGATGCCACTGGTTCTTCACGTTCTGCAGTGTAGATGCCACTGGTTCTGTTCTGCAGTGTAGATGCCACTGTTCTTCACGTTCTGCAGATTTAGATACCACTGATTCTTCACGTTCTGCAGATGTGGATGCCACTGGTTCTTCACGTTCTGCAGATGTAGATGCCACTGGTTCTTCACGTTGTGTGGATGTAGATGCCACTGGTTCTTCACGTTCTGCAGGTGTAGATGCCACTGGTTCTTCACGTTCTGCAGTGTAGATGCCACTGGTTCTTCACGTTCTGCAGGTGTAGATGCCACTGGTTTTTCACGTTCTGCAGATGTAGATACCACTGGTTCTTCACGTTCTGCAGATGTAGATGCCACTGGTTCTTCACGTTCTGCAGATGTAGATGCCACTGGTTCTTCACGTTCTACAGATGTAGATACCACTGGTTCTTCACGTTCTACAGCTGTAGATGCCACTGGTTCTTTATGTTCTGCAGGTGTAGATGCCACTGGTTTTCTCGCTCCGCAGATGTAGATGCCACTGGTTCTTCACGTTCTGCAGATGTAGATACCACTGATTCTTCACGTTCTGCAGATGTAGATGCCACTAGTTCTTCACGTTCTGCAGATGTAGATGCCACTGGTTCTTCACGTTCTACAGATGTAGATACCACTGGTTCTTCACGTTCTACAGCTGTAGATGCCACTGGTTCTTTATGTTCAGCATGTAGATGCCACTGGTTCTTCACGTTCTGTAGATGTAGATGCCACTGGTTCTTCTCGCTCTGCAGATGTAGATGCCACTGTTCTTCACGTTCTACAGATGTAGATACCACTGGTTCTTCACGTTCTGCAGATGTAGATGCCACTGGTTCTTCATGTTCTGCAGATGTAGATGCCACTGGTTCTTCACGTTCTGCAGATGTAGATGCCACAGGTTCTTCACGTTCTACAGGTGTAGATGCCACTGGTTCTTCACGTTCTGTAGATGTAGATGCCACTGGTTCTTCTCGATCTGCAGATGTAGATGCACTGATTCTTCACGTTCTGCAGATGTAGATGCCACTGATTCTTCACGTTCTGCAGATGTAGATACCACTGGTTCTTCACGTTCTGCAGATGTAGATACACTAGTTCTTCACGTTCTGCAGATGTAGATGCCACTGGTTCTTCACGTTCTACAGATGTAGATGCCACTGGTTCTTCACATTCTGCAGGTGTAGATGCCACTGGTTCTTCACGTTCTGCAGATGTAGATGCCACTGGTTCTTCACGCTCTGCAGATGTAGATGCCACTGGTTCTTCACGTTCTGCAGATGTAGATACCACTGGTTCTTCACGTTCTGCAGATGTAGATACCACTAGTTCTTCACGTTCTGCAGATGTAGATGCCACTGGTTCTTCACGTTCTACAGATGTAGATGCCACTGGTTCTTCACATTCTCCAGATTTGTAGATGCCACTGGTTCTTCACGCTCTGCAGATGTAGATGCCACTGGTTCTTCACGTTCTGCAGATGTAGATGCCACTGGTTCTTCACGCTCTGGAGATGTAGATGCCACTGGTTCTTCACGTTCTGTAGATGTAGATGCCACTGGTTCTTCACACTCTGCAGATGTAGATGCCACTGGTTCTTCACGTTCTGTAGATGTAGATGCCACTGGTTCTTCACGTTCTGCAGATGTAGATGCCACTGATTCTTCACGTTCTGCAGATGTAGATGCCACTGGTTCTTCATGTTCTGCAGGTGTAGATGCCACTGGTTCTTCACGTTCTGCAGATGTAGATGCCACTGGTTCTTCTCGCTCTGCAGATGTAGATGCCACTGATTCTTCACGTTCTACAGATGTAGATGCCACTGGTTCTTCTCGCTCTGCAGATGTAGATGCCACTGTTTTATATGCGTGGCGGCTTCACGTTCTACAGCTGTAGTTGCTACTGGTTCTTTATGTTCTGCAGATGTAGATGCCACGAACATTAATTGTCTCGCACAACGAGTCTGTGTGCAAAATGTCAGCTCGATTGGATCACGGGAAGTGGGTTAAAAAACGACCGAAAGATTTGCACGGTCGTAAGCACGCAAGCAAGCGAACTTAATATAAAGGATTTAAAAACCCACCGCGTCTTCCGGAAGATTTCTACTGCAACGAAACAAACGAAACTCAGCAGCATCCGGAAGATGCCCAGCGGGTATTTAATGACTGCGTGAGTCGCAAGGAGGTGTAGCAGCAGCAGCAACAACAGCAGCAGCAACAACAGCAGCAACAACAACAGCAATAGCAGCAGCAGCAACAGCANCACAGCAGCAACAACAACAGCAAAACAACAGCAGCATCAGCAGCAACAACAGCAGCAACAACANCAGCAGCAGCAACAACAGCAGCAGCAGCAACAACAGCAGCAGCACCGCGTCGAGAGGCGCTGTTCCACGTGTCCACACACGTGACACACGGACATCAACGCTTCGCTCAGCGTGAGTTTGGGCCTAGTGGGTCGCACACGTGGATAGAGCCTGGGTGGCCTAGGTCTGCACGTGTTGGTGTGGGNTGTGTGTGGTGTGTGTGTGTGTGTGTGACTGTGTGTGGTGTGTGGTNTGTGTGTGANTGTGTGTGTGTGACTGTGTGTGGNGTGTGTGNTGTGTGTGTGNTACTGGTGTGTGTGTGTGTGTGTGTGTGAGTGTGGCCTGTGGGTGCACACGTGGTGAGCCTGGGGTGGGCNTGGTGCANGTGTGGTGTGTGTGTGACTGTGTGTGTGTNACTTCTGTGTGTGGTGTGTGTGTGTGTGTGTGACTGTGTGTGNTGNGTGTGGCTGTGTGTGGTGTGTGTGTGACCGTGTGNTGTGACTGTGTGTGGTGTGTGTGTCTGGGTGTGTGTGACTGTGTGTGTGTGTNGTGTGTCTGGGTGTGGTGTGACTGTGTGTGGTGTGTGTGTGTGTGTGTCTGTGNGTGGTCTGGTGTGGTGTGACTGTGTGTGGTGTGTGTGTGTGGTCTGGTGTGGTGTGTGTGTGTGNGTGTGTGANTGTGTGTGGTGTGTTACTGTGTGTCTCTGTGGTGTCTGTGTGTGTGTGTGTCTCTGTGTGTGTCNGTGTGTGTCTCTGTGTGTGTGTCACTGTGTGTGTGTGTGTGTCGTGTGTGTGTGTGTGTGTGTCTCTGTGTGTGTGTGTGTGTGTCTCTGTGTGTGTGTGTGTGTGTCTCTGTGTGTGTGTGTCGTGTGTGTGGTGTGTGTCTGTGTGTGTGTGACTGTGTGTGTGTGTGTGTGTGTGTGTGTGTGTGTGTCTNTGTGTGTGTCTCTGTGCGTGTGTGTGTGTGTGTGGTNNTGGTGTGTGTGTGTGTGTGTGTGTGTGTGGTGTGATGTGTGTGNTGTGTGTGTGTGTGTGTCTCNGTGTGTGTGTGTGTGTGTGNTGTGCGTGTGTGTGTGTCTCTGTGTGTGGTGTGTGNCGTGTGTGTGACTTTGTGTTGTGTGTCTCTGTGTGTGTGTGNTGTGTGTGTCNGTGTGTGTGTGTCTCTGTGTGTGGTGTGGGTGTGTGTGTGTGTGTGACTGTGTGTGGTGTGTGTGTGNCTCGTGTGTGTNTGTGTGTGGTGTGGGTGTGTGACTGTGTGTGTGANTGTGTGTGGTGTGNGTGTGNCTGTGTGTGGTGTGNTGTGTGTGTGTGNTGTGTGTCTCTGTGTGTGGTGTGTGTCTGTGTGTGTGTGNTGTGTGTATTTCGTGTGTGGTGTGTGTCTGTGTGTGTGGTTGTGTCTGGTGTGTGTGTGTGTATTTCTGTGTGTGGTGTGTGTGTGANTGTGTGTGTGTGTGTGTGTGGTGTGTGTGTGTGNTGTGTGTGTGTNTNTGTGTGTGTGTGANTGTGTGTGTGAGACTCGTGTGTGTGTNTGTGTGTGTGTGTGTGTGTGATTGTGTCTGTGNTGTGTGTGTGTGTGTGTGTGTGGTGTGTGTGTGTGATTGTGTCTGTGTGTGTGTGTGTGNTGTGTGTGTGTGGTGTGTCGTGTGTGTGTGTGTGTTGTGTGTGTGANTGTGTGTGTGGTGTGTGTGTGTGTGTGTGTGACTGTGTATGTGATGTGTGTGTGTGTGTCTCTGTGTGTGTGNTGTGTGTGTGTGTGTGTGTGTGTGATTGTGTCTGTGTGTGTGTGTGATTGTGTCTGTGGTGTGTGTGTGTCTGTGGTGTATGTGTGTGTGTGTCTCTGTGTGTGGTGTGTGTGTGGTGTGTGTGTTTGTGACTGTGTGTGTGTGTGTGACTGTGTAGTGTGTGTGTGTGTGTGTGTGTNTGTGTGTGTATGGTGTGTGTTNGTGGTGTGTGTGTGTGTGTGTGTGTNNTGTGTGTGTGTGTGTGTGTGTGTGTGTGTGTGTGTGTGTGTGTGTNTGTGTGTGGGTGTGTTTGTGACTGTGTGTGTGTGTGTGTGTGTGTTGTGACGTGTGTGTGTGTGGTGTGTGNTGTGTGTGTGTGNTGTGTGATGTGTCTGTGGTGTGTGTGTGTGTGTGCACTGGTGTGTGTGGTGTGTGTGTGTGTGTGTGGGGTGTTTGTGACGTGTGTGTGGTGTGTGTGTTGGTGTTTGTGCGTGTGTGTGTGTGTGTGTGTGGTCTGTGTGGTGTGTGNTGGTGTGTGTGTGCTGTGTGTTTGTGTGTGTCGTGGTGTGTGTGTGNTGTGTGTGTGTGTGTCGTGTGTGTGGTGTGTGTGTGTGTGGTGTGTGGTGTGTGTTTGTGTGACTGTTATGTGGTTAGCACTGCGTCGACATTCCCGCTCACGGTCAGTGACGATAAACCTGTCCTGGTCCCTAGGTCGACTCAGCCTCAAATGACTTCGTTTTTCGTCTCTCTCTCAGGCCTCTGTGTGAACTCCCCAGGAGTTCGGAACGCCGTTGAGCCAAGACTCGGTGTGAGTGATTTTGTCGCTCACTCACTCACTGCTCAAACACTCCTTACACTCTCATNCTCGCTACCCTCCAGACCTCACTCACTCAAAACACTCGCTTACACGCACTCGNACTCACTACCCGTCAAGCCCTCACCCTCACTAAACCTCGCTTACACTCACTCNTACTCACTACCCTCNTAGTACCCTCATCACTCACTGAAACACCGCTTAACTCACTCACTCTCACTCTCCACCATACTCACTACCCTCATCAGTCCTATCACTACTGAACACTCGCTTACACTCACATCACTACCCTCACAGTACCNTACTATACTGAAATCGCTTAACTCAACTCACTACCCTATCAGTACCCTCACTCAGTCGCCACCTCACTCATTCTCACTCACACCCTACTACTACCCTTGACACACGCTAGTTCGTGAGCCTTCCATGGTTGTACCGGAGGAATCTCATNTTCTTGGTTCTTTCGGTAAAGTCACGTTTTTTTAAATCCTTTGTATTAAGTTCACTTGCTTGCTTGCTTAGGACCGTCAAATCTTTCGGTCGTTTTTNAACCCACTTCCCGTGATCCAATCNAGCTGACATTTTCCACACAGACTCGTTGTGCGTGACAATTAATGTTCGTGAAAAACAATTCCCAAAATTTTACACTTTTTAGGCAAAAAAAAATATTTTACATATATTCAAATAGAACTCATTCTTGGCTTTGGCTGAACGTCAGAGTGTAAGAGCCCAGAGCGTAACCCTCCACAGGCCGTGGCGGAGTAGCGCAGTTGTAGCGCCCTCGCTTCCCATGCCAAAGGTCGCGGATCGATCCCCGCGTCCTCCACAGGCGAATATATTTTTAAATCCTTTATATTAAGTTTGCTTGCTTGCTTACGACCGTGCAAATCTTTCGCTCGTTTTTTAACCCACTTCCCGTGATCCAATCGAGCTGACATTTTGCACACAGACTCGTTGTGCGAGACAATTAATGTTCGTGAAATTTTTTCCAAAATGTTACACTGTTTAGGGAAAACAAATTCAATATTTAATTACCAATTGCTTAATACTGGCAGACAATCATCTGACCCATAGGTGGCAGCCATCTCAAGCCAGAGGACGAGAGGACTCTAGCCGCCACGCATATAAAGGATTTATAGTGAAAAACTTTGTTTTTACGGGTTATACTTATTATTATTTATTATTTCCTTCTACGTGACTTTACCGAAAGAACCAAGAAGATGAATCCCTGCAGTCACGAAAGCTTTAAATCGGAATCTCCATCTGTAACAGACCAAGTGGGAGGCTGATCGATGCCCGGGTGCGGTAGAGGGATGGCTCCCTATTGCTCAATGAAGTTACGTATTCCGATGATCTGGTAATTTTCGATTTAAAGCTTTCGTGACTGCAGGGATTCATCTTCTTGGTTCTTTCGGTAAACTCATCACGTAGAAGGGAAGTAATAAAATAATAAAAACAAAACAAAATAAAATAATTCTCACGATGTTTGGGCCACAACGCAAGCAGCCGTCCTCAGGTGACTTTACCGAAAGAACCAAGAAGATGGATCTGGTAATTGCTGCTCACTCAGAGGAGGAGTTGGAGGCGCTGCTGCTGAGACTGGAGTGTGCCACTAGGAGGTGGGCTTTACCATCAGACCCACCAAAACTAAGCACCTGCCTGGGTATTTTGTGCCATCAGACACTCCACCCCACAACTCTCAATCGGTGATGGGGCAGTTGTGGAGAGAGTGGAGAGTTCCAATACCTGGGCAGTGTGCTCATGACCAGCTCCAGTTTGACAGCAGAGGTCTCACTCCGAATCAATCGAGCGGCAATATCTTTTCATCAGCTGCGTAATGCTGCTGTGTGGAAGCTACCTGGTCTGTCGCTTGACACCAAACGAAGCACCTGCCTGGTGTTTTATGCCATCAGACAATCCACCCCTCAACTCCCCGTTGGTGACGGGGCAGTTGTGGAGAATTTTCCACACCTGGGCAGCACGATTATGACCACCTCCGCTTTGACAGCAGAGGTCTCGCTCCGAATCGGTCGAGCTGAATTTTACTTTTCAACGGCTGCATAATAACACCGTGCGCACGCTGCCTGGTCTGTCGCCCACACAAAGTTTCGGGTGTTCTCGACCACGTTCATTCCTCCCTTCGCAATGCTTGTGAAACGCTGATGGTGGTTATACTGATGGTGGTTGACGCTGATGGTGGTTATACTGATGGTGGTTGACGCTGATGGCGGTGACGGTTGTGACGTTCCAGGTTTGCGCCCCTGCACTGCCGACCGTCGCTCGGGCAGAAAGAAGCTCAACCGGAGAAGCTTCGATGGAGAGAGGGCAAGCGGAGAGCCAGGGGGAGTAGAGGTCAAGGCAGAGAGGGGCCTCGACATTTGCACGAAGGGAGAGACAAGGGACCGCGCGACGCGCCGGGGAGAGCGTGCGGTGCGCGCCGATGGCGGGAGAGANCAGCAGAGGCAGGACGCGGAGAGGGCCAGGTGGGACAGAGAGGGGGCAAGATGCAGAACCATGAGAGTGGTGGGTCAGGCAGTAGATCGGGACAGATTTGAAAGGGGAGACAGGCCGTGGTGGCAGAGAGAGAGACGTCGAAAGCAGAACGAGAGACAGCGAGGGAGGGAGGCAGGGGGAGAGGCGGGAGGGAGGGAGGCAGGGGGAGAGGCAGGGATGCCGGGGAGGGATGGAGGGAGGCCTGAGAGATCAGATGGCGATAGACCTAGCCGGCGCTGCTGAGACACTAGCACGGGTTTTGTCGTTTAAACCGCGTGGGGAGGAAGTGAGGGAGCAGGAGGGTGGAATAGAGACCCAGAGATGAACATCCTCACCCAGACACTCACTCACCCACTCACTAACTCACCCAGACACTCACTCACCCACTCACTAACTCACCCAGACACTCACTCACCCACTTACTAACTCACCCAGACACTCACTCACCCACTCACTAACTCACCCAGACACTCACCACTTACTAACTCACCCAGACACTCACCCACTCACTAACTCACCCAGACACTCACTCACCCACTCACTAACTCACCCAGACACTCACTCACCCACTCACTAACTCACCCAGACACTCACTCACCCACTACTAACTCACCCAGACACTCACCCACTCACTAACTCACCCAGACACTCACCCACTCACTAACTCACCCAGACACTCACCACCCACTCACTAACTCACCAGACACTCACTCACCCACTCACTAACTCACCCAGACACTCACTCACCCACTCACTAACTCACCAGACACTCACCCATTCACTCCTCACCACCCACTCATCGATTCACTCACCCAGCCATTCACCACACACTCACCCACTCACTCACCCCCACACTACCCACTTACTCACTGACCCACTACTCACCACTAACTCACCCAGACACTCACTCACCCACTCACTCCTCCACCCACTCATCGATTCACTCACCCAGACACTCACCACTCACCACTCACTCACCCCACACTACCCACTTACTCACTGACCCACTCACTCACCCACTCACTAACTCACCCAGACACTCACCCACTCACTAACTCACCGCTTACTCACCACTAACTCACCCACTCACTAACTCACCCAGACACTCACTCACCACTCACTCACCACTAACTCACCCATACACTCACTCACCCACTCACTCCTCCACCCACCCACTCATCGATTCACTCACCCAGCCATTCACCCACACANTCACCACCACTCACCCCCACACTACCCACTTACTCACTGACCCACTCACTAACTCACCCAGACACTCACTCACCACTCACTCCTCCACCCACCCACTCATCAATTCACTCACCCAGCCATTCACCCACTCACCTCCCCACTCACCCCACACCTACCCACTTACTCACTGACCCACTCACTAACTCACCCAGACACTCACTCACCCACTCACTCCTCCACCCACCCACTCATCAATTCACTCACCCAGCCATTCACCCACTCACCTCCCCACTCACCCCCACACCTACCCACTTACTCACTGACCCACTCACTAACTCACCCAGACACTCACTCACCCACTCACTCCTCCACCCACCCACTCATCATTCACTCACCCAGCCATTCACCCACTCACCCACTCACCCCCACACCTACCCACTTACTCACTGACCCACTCATCACTCACCACTAACTCACCCGCTTACCCATCACTCCTCCACCCACCCACTCATCATTCACTCACCCAGCCATTCACCCACACACTCACCCACTCACTCACCCCCACACTACCCACTTACTCACTGACCACTCACCCACTCACTAACTCACCCAGACACTCACTCACCCACTCACTCCTCACCACCACTCACGATCACTCACCCACACACTCACCCACTCACTCACCCCCACACTTACCCACTTACTCACTGACCCACTCACTCACCCACTCACTAACTCACCCAGACACTCACCCACTAACTCACCCACCCACTCACTCACCCACTAACTCACCCAGACACTCACTCACCCACTCACTCCTCCACCCAGACACTCACTCACCCACTCACTAACTCACCCGCTTACTCACCCACTCACTAACTCACCCAGACACTCACTCACCCACTCACTCTTCCACCCACCCACTCATCGATTCACTCACCCAGCCATTCACCCACACACTCACCCATTCACTCACCCCCACACTTACCCACTTACTCACTGACCCACTTACTCACCCACTCACTAACTCACCCACTCACTAACTCACCCAGACACTCACTCACCCACTCACTCCTCCACCCACTCATCGATTCACTCATCCAGCCATTCACCCACACACTCACCCACTCACCCCCACACCTACCCACTTACTCACTGACCCACTCACTCACCCACTCACTAACTCACTGACCCACTCACTCACCCACTCACTAACTCACCCAGACACTTACTCACCCACTCACTCCTCCACCCACCCACCATCGATTCACTCACCCAGCCATTCACACACACACTCACCCACTCACTCACCCCCACACTTACCCACTTACTCACTCACCCACTCACTCACCCACTCACTAACTCACTGACCCACTCACTCACTCACCCACTAACTCACCCGCTTACTCACCCACTCACTCCTCCACCCACCCACTCATCAATTCACTCACCCAGCCATTCACCCACACACTCACCCACTCACTCACCCCCACACCTACCCACTTACTCACTGACCCACTCATTCACTCACCCACTCACTAATTCACCCGCTTACTCACCGCTCACTCACCGCTCACTCATTCACCCACTAACTCACCCGCTTACTCACCCGCTCACTCACTCACCCACTCATTCATTTTTCCCCCAAAGATGTCCAGCGAGTGACTCCGACAATCTATACAACATTCTCGTTACAACAGACGATGATGTGGGCTAGCAGCACCTGACAACGGCACGTTGAGCAAAACGTTGGACGCCACGTTTGATAGAATTGGGTGACATTGTTCATTACTGTGCCAAGGCGGGATTCGAAGCGGTCTCAATACGGGGCTCATGAGTGACTGCGTTTGTTACTCCGTGCCTGCTTGTAACAGCCAAACAGCGGAATAAAACCCATTGCATTTAGAGGATCTTGTCCCTTGTAATGCTTTGAATGTTGAACTGTGTCCATGTATATACAGAACAGAACAAACATACATTCATCTTCTTGGTTCTTTCGGTAAAGCCACGTAGAATGGAAGTAATAAAATAATAAAAATAAAACATAATAAAATAAAATAATTCTCACGACGTTTCGGCCACAACGCAAGCAGCCGTCCTCAGGTGAAACCAGGTCTGTGGGGAGACAGCGTCTGAATGAAACAAGCTCGTGTGCTGTTTCATTCAGACTCTGTCGCCTCGACAGACCTGGTCTTCACCTGAGGACGGCTGCTTGCATTGTGGCCGAAACGTCGTGAGAATAATTTTATTGTGTTTTATTTTTATTATTTTATTCCCTTCTACGTGACGACTTTACCGAAAGAACCAAGAAGATGAATCCCTGCAGTCACGAAAGAAGCTTTAAATCGAAACATACATTCATTTGATCAACAACTTATTTCGGTAAATTACAAATTGTAAAAGAAAGTCTTCATTTGACATGAGGTAACTTGAGGCCTAATGCTAAGAAGGCACTAAACGTTCCCGCTGGTCTGGGTTTTTCTCGTAATAAGTATAACCCGTAAAAACAAAGTTTTTCACTCTAAATCCTTTATATGCGTGGCGGCTAGAGTCCTCTCGTCCTCTGGCTTGAGATGGCTGCCACCTATGGGTCAGATGATTGTCTGCAGTATTAAACAATTGGTAATTAAATATTTAATTTGTTTTCCCTAAACAGTGTAAATTTTGGAAAAAAATTTCACGAACATTAATTGTCACGCACAACGAGTCTTGTGTGTGCCAAAATGTCATCTCGATTGGATCACGGGAAGTGCGTTAAAAAACGACCGAAAGATTTGCACGGTCGTAAGCAAGCACGCAAGCAAGCGAACTTAATATAAAGGATTTAAAAATGCACTTTAGGTTGTCCATCAGTTCTGCAATATATGTACCCCATGGTAAAAGGTCTCGAGACCTCCCCGAGGCACAAATCAGACCGCTGGCGTTGCAGCAGCGGTTTCTAATACGAACTTCTAAAAATGTTAATTAGGCAATTCACGTTGAAAGAATGATTCTAATTTTAGTTCAACACAACAACAGTTCCGATTTAAAGCTTTCGTGACTGCAGGGATTCATCTTCTTGGTTCTTTCAGTAAAGTCACGTAGAATGGAAATAATAAAAAATAAAAATGCAACATAATACATAATATAAATCGAAAAAAAAANGACTTTGCTATAACTGTTGTTGTTCTTCTTGGTTCTTCCAGCTGAGGCTGCGGTGTCTTAAATATTGGAAGAGGTCACCCCCTGTGAGTGGCTGGCTGAGGTGCCATCTGTTGAGGAAGTACTGAAGGTGATCCGGAGTTTGAGACCAGGAAAGGCACTGGGCAGAGATGATCTCCCAAGAGAAATGCTGAGGGAGGGTGGCATTTGTGCACAGACTGCCCTATATGACATCATAACAACAGTCTGGACCGCTGGATGGGTTCCGCAGGATTGGAAGGATGCCTGGTGGTCCCCTCTTTAAGAAGGGGGACCGCACAGACTGTAACAACTACAGGGGCATCTCACTCCTCAGTGTGTCGGGAAAGGTCCTGGCAAGGGTTATTCAACATCGCCTTGCTAGGCACGCTGAAGAGAGGCTTGCGGAGCCCCAATGCGGTTTCAGGAAAGGGCGGTCCTGCACAGATGCCATATTTTCTGTCTGCTGCTACAGCAGAGGTGTAGGGAATTTCACAAGACCTACATCTCTGCTTTATTGACCTGGTCAAGGCCTATGATACCATCATTAGGACTGGACTCTGGGTTGTTCTTCGTGCTTTCGAAGTCCATGACCCTCTGCTCACGATCATTAAGGGCCTTCATGATGGTGAGCGGGCCCGGGTAAACTACGTGGCCAGGAGTCAGAGCCTTTCCCTGTACACCTTGGGGTTCGACAGGGATGTCCTCATTATTTAACATCTATTTTGACCACGTAGTTCGTGATGCCTTCAATAGCTGTACCTGGGGGAATCTCGATTTCGTACACATATAATGGGAGGCTGATCAATGCCCGGGTGCGATCAAGGGATGCCTCCCTATTGCTCAACCATGTTATGTATGCCGATGCTCTGGTGATTGCTGCTCACTGCTGCTGAACCTGGAGCTTGCCACTAAGAGGTGGGGCCTTACATCACCCCCACCAAAACTAAGCACCTGCCTGGGTATTTTGTACCATCGAAGAATCCACACCCACAACTCCCAATTGGTGATGGGGCAGTTGTGGAGAGATTGCCGAGATTCCCATACCTGGGCAGTGTGCTCATGACCAGCTCCGGTTTATCAGCAGAGGTCTCGCTCCAAATCAGTCAAGCGCCATTATCTTTTCATCGGCTGCGTTACGCTGTGTGGAAGCTACCTGGTCTGTCGCTCCGCATGAAGCTCCAGGTCTTCTCGGCCACGGTATTCCCTCCCTTCTCTACGCTTGCGAAACATGTGTGTGCCTGCCTTTGAGCAACGCCGGGTACTTACCGCTAGTGTAGAATAAAACTTTCAGCGATACTCTGTCGGCCCATGCCGAACTCAGCTCTTAACAACACATTGTCCCTTAAATTTCGATTTAAAGCTTTCGTGACTGCAGGGATTCATTTCTTGGTTCTTTCGGTAAAGTCACGTAGAAGGGAAGTATAAAAAAAGGTGAAGAAGACGGCTGCTTGCGTTGTGGCTGAAACGTCGTGAGAATTATTTGATTTTATTATGTTTTATTTTTATTATTTTATTACTTCCCTTCTACGTGACTTTACCGAAAGAACCAAGAAGACATTGTCCCTTCTCTTCTCTACGAGAGACACTGATGGTTGATGTTGGTGCCTGCTCCCTCGCAAGACTGAACAGCTTGAACTGTGTCCGTGCTTAAATGAAAATTCAGCCACCTCGGCTCTGCCTTTCTCACAAAGGACCGGATTTCCTTTGACGTCGCTTTGCTGTGGGGGAAGTTGGACGTGTGTCCGTGTGTGTTCTGATTCGTTAAGCCATCTGTTCAGTCTCCTTCCCCAAGCCATCTTTTCATCCTTATTCTTAGGTTTTTTCGGTAAAGTCACGTAGGTAAAACATTACTTGATACAGCTGTCGTGGCTGTGACGGTTCCACCTGAAGACGGAAGCTTGTGTTGCCTCTGAAACGTCGTGATTTTTATTTTATTTAACTTTTTTTAATTTTAATGTTTTACCTACACGGTGACTTTACCGAAAAACCCTAAGAATATGAATCCTTGCAGTCACGAAAGCTTCAAATTTAGAATCTTTTCATCCGTGGAAAACAGATGCCCAAACTGCAATAAAACTCTGTGAGAGCCACTTCACCCGCTCCCCCCCCTCTTTCCTCGCCTTGGGTGTTACATTATTTGCTATCACATGCTGCGGGAAGACAAAGGCGGCTAGGAGGCTCTTTTCCTATGGAATACATTACATCTTGGTTAGGTATGATTGATCTTCTTGGTTCTTTCGGTAAAGTCACGTAGAAGGGAAGTAATAAAATAATAAAAATAAAACATAATAAAATAATTCTCACTTTTTTAATTTTTTAATTTTTATTTTATTATTTTATTACTTCCCTTCTACGTGACTTTACCGAAAGAACCAAGAAGATGAATCCCTGCAGTCACGAAAGAAGCTTTACATCGAAATGTAGGTATGATTGACTTATTTCACCTTTTATTCTTCTGGATGACCCTTGGTCTAATACTTCATAATTATTATTTGGCTTGTGTTTGTTCAAGATTTGTGATTGAGCATTGTCATTACCACGTATATTCATAAGGTTTTATTAACCTTCGTTCCCCCGCCTGTATCCAGGGTTTGTGCTGTTTTTTCGGTAAAGTCACGTAGGTAAAACATTAAAATTAATAAAAGTAAAATAAAATAAAAATCACGACGTTTCGGAAGCAACACAAGCTTCCGTCTTTTTTTTTNACTTGATACAGCTGTCGGGCTGTGACGGTTCCACCTGAAGACGGAAGCTTGTGTTGCTTCCGAAACGTCGTGATTTTTTATTTTATTTTACTTTTATTAATTTTAATGTTTTACCTACGTGACTTTACCGAAAAAACCTAAGAATATGAATCCTTGCAGTCACGAAAGCTTCAAATGTAGAATTTGTGCTGTTTGTTCTCGAGTTATCTGATATCCCGAGGTTAGAGAATTACGCTTTGGCTTAAGAACGTCCCTGTCTAGCCAGAATTCATTATTTGCGTTTGACCTGCATTGAGGTGGTTCCACACAGCATGGGTGGAGGAATAGGTGCGTGAAGTTCATGGGAACAGGAACCTTGGTGGCGATCAAACAGTGGTAAGGGGGTGACCGACGGCCTGCACACGAGCTACTGGAGTGATCTGGTGAGCGCTCAATCATCAATCAACCTCGCCGCTTACGTCGAATTCTACCAAGGGCAGCGAGGTAAGAAATGGACACTCCATCCCAGACGTTGGTATTCCAACGTCGGCCCAATGTGTGCTCGCAGCAATAATTGTGCAGCGTTAAAGAAGGCTTGAATAAATAAATGACCAATGCAACCTCTCCATGGGTGAAAGTCTTGAGGCAGCTTATAGCCTGGCCTGTTGTCACCCCAGTGCGGCCTTGAGATCTCTGCACGATATCACGCGTGAGCAATACTTTAAGCAGGGGCGGTTTCTTCATTAGGGCGATTGGGCGACGCACCACCAATGTCATTCAACCAGAGTCACGCTAGCCGTCACTGTGCCTCTGGATGTCCTCAGCGTCATGTCACATTCTGTGGAGTATCGCCTCTTTTTGGGCGATTTCACTCCGGCTGAGAATCGCCCCGAGTGTTCCCATAGACTTACATTCAAAGATGTTTTTTTTCGAACGGGGGNGCTGCAATGCATTCTCTACGGCTTCCGGGAGGGCGCCTAACGTGCTTACGTCATCACACGTAAGCACGTTTCAGTCAACATTATTTGTCGCCACCTAGTGGAATCTTTAATAAAAGAAACTGAGGGATTATAATAATAGTGAGTATAGAAACAAACAAGATGTATTGTAAGAGTCACTTTATTTTTCATTAATATTAAATGTATCCATTGCATGGGTGGACCTTATCCTTATCAATCATCCAGACATTTGCCCCCCTGAGAGATTTTGCAGGAGCCGCCACTGGGTCACGGCACTCGGCGATTCTCTCGTTCAAGTCACGCAGGTAGACAAAGCCGTAGATCACGACGTTTCCATCGCCACGCGAGCCATCGTCATAGGTGGGACAGCAGCAGCAGCAGGAGGACTGCTGACGTATAGGAGATAGAGCCGCTGCTGCAGCTGCTACTGCTGCTGCTGTTGTTACTGCTGCTGCAGCTGCTGCTACTACTGTTGCAGCTGCTGCAGCTGCTACTGCTGCTACTACTGCAGCTGCTGCTGTTGTTACTGCTGCTGCAGCTGCTGCTGCTACTACTGCAGCTGCTGTTGTTACTGCTGCTGCAGTTGCTACTGCTGCAGCTGCTACTGCTGCTGCAGCTGCTACTGCTGCTGCTACTGCTGCTACTGCTGCTGCAGCTGCTGCTACTGCTGCTGCAGCTGCTGCTACTGCTGCTGCTGCTACTGCTGCTGCTGCTACTGCTGCTGCAGCTACTGCTGCTGCAGCTGCTGCTACTGCTGCTGCAGCTGCTGCTACTGCTGCAGCTGCTGCTACTGCTGCTGCAGCTGCTGCTACTGCTGCTACTGCTGCTGCAGCTGCTGCTACTTGCTGCTGCAGCTGCTGCTACTGCTGCTACTGCTGCTGCTACTGCTGCTGCTACTGCTGCTGCTACTGCTGCTGCAGCTGCTGCTACTGCTGCTGCAGCTGCTGCTACTGCTGCTACTGCTGCAGCTGCTGCTGTTGCTGCTGCTCCTACTACTGCTGCTTCTGCAGCTGCTGCAGCTGCTGTTACTGCTACTGCTGCTTCTGCAGCTGCTGCTGCTGCTTCTGCAGTTGCAGCACAAGTAGCAGCAGTAGCAGCAGCAATCTTCAACGAGTGGGTGGGTCGGTGGTGATTGGCTTAGAGCTGGAGGGGGAGTGGCTTAGAGCTGGAGGGGGAGTGGCTTCGAGCTGGAGGCGAGTAGCTGAGAGCACGTGGTGCACAGCACGTGTTGCAAAACACGTGCTACTGCTCCAACTGTTGCTACATCCACGGAGGGTGACCCACAGATACAACTCCCGCCCGGCCGCCTTTGTCTCTCTCAGCGCCACACGCAGGTACAGGCTGCTGCTGCTGCTGGAGAGATCAGCTGTAGGTGCCAGGCTAGGTGCACGTATCTCTAGAAGAAGAAGACGTGTCTATAGATGTGGCACGTGTCTCTAGATGTGTAGTTTTCGTCACTGCGAGTATCCACAATCGGTGTGTTATTCTGTGAAGTTGTTGTTACTTATGTTGACCCACGTGACTTCACCGAGTAGAGTAGGTGCACGTACAGGGCTGTCAAGCAGCACGTGCAGTAGGCCTAGGAAGGTAAGGTAATTCTAGATTTGAAGCTTTCGTGACTGCAATGATTAATATTCTTAGGTTTTTTCGATAAAGTCACGTAGGTAAAAACATTAAAAAGTAAAATAAAATAAAAATCACGACGTTTCGGAGGCAACACAAGCTTCCGTTTTCAGATGGTACCGTCACAGCCACGACAGCTGTATCAAGTAAATGAGAGATTGCAGGAGCTATCACTCCGTTTATATAATGGTTATATAAACGGAGTGGTAGCTCCTGCAATCTCTCATTTACTTGATACAGCTGTCGTGGCTGTGACGGTTCCACCTGAAGACGGAAGCTTGTGTTGCCTCCGAAACGTCGTGATTTTTTATTTTATTTTTTAATGTTTTTACCTACGCGACTTTACCGAAAAACCTAAGAATAAGGTAAGGTAATTTACCCTTGTTACGGGTACAAGGGTCAAGGTAAAGGGTAAAGATGTCGACATGCCAAGGGGTAAAGGTCAAGTGTGCAGGGTAAAGGTCGCTAGGAGAGTTACCGGTAGGGTAAAGGTTGCGTGAAGTGTTACACGGTAAACACGGCTCCTTGTTTAGCGCTAGAAGCTCCGTGGCGCAGTCTGTGGCCTCCATATAATAAGTAATATTTGTAGAAACTTTTTTTAAACAGGCTTTTATTAAATGTACTAGTATGGCAGAACTCCCCAACGTAAGGACCGTGGCCAATTACAGCCAACGTCAGTTGAGCGTGGACAATTAGACCCAAGCCGAAACATAACGTGTAGAAAATAATGTTTAAAAATAGTTTTTTTATTTCAATGATAGAATATCGTGTTGTCATCAGTATGACACAACTATACCAAGTTTGCAGTCGATACATTGGGAAGTGGGTTAAAATTGAGTTACAAGATTTGAGGATACAACAACAACAAGACAGAGTGAGTGAGTGTAAAGAATAATTGAGAGTATTCTATATGAGTAAAGCGCTCTACCTTACAGCATTTACCGTTAAAACCCTGTTGATGTGTAGTAGTACCCAGTGATTACCCTGTAATCGGGTCATTTGTATGGGCTAAGGGTAAAAGGTGGGGTAAAGTGGCTCGTATGAAATCCTTTATATTAAGGGTAGGCGCCTTACCTAAGGTAAACTTCGGTAGAGTGATTGCATTGGGTAAATTTACGTGTTTCCAGAAATTACTTTTTAAATTTTTTTNCATATTTAATTTAAATAGNAGTGATAAAAAGAATTGTGATAATAAAACAAAACCGGTAAAAGGTAGAGTAAAACTTTGTTCGTTAATTTTCTTTTAACTTTTACCTTACCTTGCCGAGGCCTACGTGCAGTGGAACCCTGGATTGTGATTAACTTGGTCTCGAGTGTTTTGCAGATAAGCAATTAAACAATATATTGATCAACCAGCGAGGTCTTGCAATAGGAGAAATTTCATTGTTAAAGTGGCACAGACAGATGCCAGTGAGCCCAGAGATGGCAGTGGCTCCGTTAGTGACAGTGAAAGTAGTCCTACACAATCACCATCCTCCTCTCCCTCATCTCCTCTCTCTCATCTCCACGATTACATTTAATGGACAAATTTGATTACTTTACATTACATTTAAATACAAATTTTAAAAAAGGTACGGTACTTTGTAATTCATGATTTTTTATACGAATATTTTTTGGGTTGTGAAACGAATCGTCTTGAGTTCCATGATGTCTCATGGGGAAGTTCGCTTTGATACACGAGTTGCCTTGGATTATGCTCGCAATCCACGTTTCACTGTACTAGTAATCGATGCTCGATTGGTTTTAAACATAAATCGATTCTTCTACCGTTCAACAAAGGGGGCGATTCTATCAATCAATGATCGATTCTATGTATCGATTATCGATTGTGTTGTGCGGGGAGCGGTGGGTGGAGTGGTCAGCGCTGCGTCGCCGTACGACCTGGCGACCCGGGTTCGATTCCCGCTCACGGCCAACACCGTCAGTGGCGATTATCGGAAACCGGTCCTGGGCCTCCCCTAGGTCGACTGAGCCTCACTGAGTACCTGGTGCGGTGTGTAATGAACATCGCTAGCACTGGGGAGACAAAGGCGGCCGGGCGTGGTGCTGGCCACCGCCCCCTCGTGTGCCAAAGCGCCGGTAGCCTTCACAGCTCCTGCTGCTTGCTACTCGCTAACAGCACTTGCCCCTGCAGTCTGATCCTGACCCTGACGACGGCTGCTGTAGCTGCTGTATGTTTGAAGTGTGTGTCTCTTGTTGTTGTTGTTTGAGTATCTTTCTTGTAGGGAGTGTGCACTTGCCCCAGCAGTCTGTCAGAAGCTACACGGGGGATCTTTGTCTTTGTGAGGAACCGCGTGTAGCTATTCTCACTGTGCGCACCTCCCCACCTCCCCCACCCCCCACCTCCCCCNTCCCCCACCTCCCCCACCACCCCCACCCCCACCTTTCCTCACCTCCCCCACCTCCCCCATCACCCTCCACCTCCCCCCCTCCCCCCTCCCCCACCTCCCTCCACCCCCTCCACCACCCCCACCCCCCACTCCCCCACCTTNCCTCACCTCCCCCCACCTCCCCACCACCCTCCACCTCCTCCCCCCACCTCCCCCACCTTTCCTCACCTCCCCCCACCACCACCCTTCCTCACCTCCCCCCCCTCCCCCACTTCCCCCCACCTCCCCCCCTCCCCCCACCCCCNTCCCCCCACTTCCCCCACCTCCTCCCCCTCCACCAGCCTTCCTCACCTCCCCCCCCTCCCCCACCTCCCCCCCCCNTCCCCCACTTCCCCCACCTCCCCCCCACCTCCCCCCTTCTCCTGACCTCCTGACCTCCTCACCTCTCTGTCTCTCTGCCAGGTGCCCCTCACGACGAGATGGAGGAGGTGGAGGAGGAGGTGGAGGCAGTGCAGGAGATGAGGGGGCTGGAGGTGGCGACCCTCAGAGAGGAGGGGGAGGAGGTGGTGAAGGTGCCTGGGCCACGATGTGGGCGGGTTGGGGAGGGTGGCGTGGGCTTGCCGGAGAGGGGCCTTGCGCTCCT
>MU249719.1:216307-223257 GCA_018977245.1 Lethenteron camtschaticum | reverse complement strand
CTCTCACCCAAACTAACCCTCACCCTCCCACTCACCACCCCCTCCACCTCCCACTCACCCCCTCACCCCTCCCACCCACCCTCCCACCCACCCCACACCACCCCACCTCACCCTCCCACCCACCCTCTCACTCACCCACCCCCCACCCACCCTCCCGTGCCCCGTGTCTGTGTGGCAGTACCCAGCGGAGGACGTGCGCAAGGCAGCTCTCAGGGGCCTTGCTCAGCTCTGCGTCGCTCTGCACGCTGCGTGCAAGCAGCAGCCCAGCGCCTCCAATCTGGACGGTGAGGGTCGCTAACCACTCGCTAAACACTCGCTCACACTCGTTAAACACTCGCTAAACACTCGCTAACCACTCGCTAAACACTCGCTAAACACTCGCTCTCTCGCTCTGCACGCTGCGTGCAAGCAGCAGCCCAGCGCCTCCAACTTGGACGGTGAGGGTCGCTAAACACTCGCTAAACACTCGCTAAACACTCGCTAAACACTCGCTCACCACTCGCTAAACACTCGCTAAACACTCGCTAACCACTCGCTAACCACTCGCTCACCACTCGCTCTCTCGCTTGCCACTCGCTCAACGCTCGCTCGCCAGAGGTCCCAACCGGGTACCCGATAACCGTACCCTACCCGATACCCGTACCCGGCCGGGTACGGGTATCCGTTTGCGACCCTGGTGCGGCCGGGTACGGGTACGGGTAGCGTACGGGTACCCGTACCCAGTCGGGTACGGGTACCTGTTTGCGACCCTGGTGCGGCCGGGTACGGGTATGGGTAGGCCGTGAGTCACTGATGAGTCACCGTTTGTCACTAATTTCGGGTAGGGTACGGGTACGGCTACCCGTTTGCGACCCTGGTGCGGCCGGGTACGGGAAAGGAATCAAAACCCGTTTGCGACCTCTGTCACTCGCTCTGTCGTTCATCACCCACTCGCCATTCGCCACTCCGTCTCTCCGTGTCTCTGACTCTCTCTGTGTCTCCCTCTCTCTGTCTCCGTGTCTCTCTGTGTCTCTGTGTCTCTCCGTGTCTCTCGTGTCTCTCTCTCCCTCTCTCTCNGTGTCTCTCTCTCTCGTGTTCTCTGTGTCTCTCTCTCTGTGTCTCTCTCTCTGTATAACTCTCTCCGTGTCTCTCTCTGTCTGTGTCTCTCTCTGTGTGTAACTCTCTCCGTGTCTCTCTCCGTGTGCCTCCCCCAGCGCTGCGCCGCATGCTGTGCGTGACGGTGCCGTGCCTCTGCGTGCGCGCCCGCAGCGAGCGCGACCGCCACGTGGCCATGGCCGCGCTGGAGGCCCAGAACGAGCTTCTTGCCGCCTGCGGCGCAGAGGCGATGGCCTCCGTGCCGGGCGCCCTGGACGACGTCACGAGCCTCCTACGTGACGTCCTGCAGCGCAAGGTGACGGGGGCTGGGAGATGTTGACTACCTCGCCTGGTACACAGGAGGGTCGTGGGTTCGATCTCAACCCTGGAGATGTTGACTACCTCGCCTGGTACACAGGAGGTCGTGGGTTCGAGCCCTGTGAGATGTTGACTACCTCGCCTGGTCTACAGGAGGTCTATGTGGAGTCTGAGTCTCTCTCTCATCATCATCATCATCACGGTGGCTGGGAGATGTTGACTACCTCGCCTGGTCTACAGGAGGTCTATGTGGAGTCTGCGTCTCTCATCACGGGGCTAGGAGATGTTGACTACCTCGCCTGGTCTACAGGAGGTCTATGTGGAGTCTGCGTCTCTCTCTCATTATCATCATCACGGGAGACAAAGGCGGCCGGGCGTGTGCTGCCTTCGTAGGCGCCGCTCGCCGTGACAGCACTTGCCCCGACGGCGGCGTGGGCTACCCGGGTTGCGGGCGGGACCTTTGCCTGTTGTGTGTGCGCCCAGGTGACCTGCCAGGGGCACGGCGCCGGTGACGAGGGCGACGACGGGACGGGGACGACGAGGAACAGCAGGTGAGGGGCCAGACGTGTGTGAGTGTACGTGTGTGTGTGTGCGTGTGTACGTACGTGTGTGTGTGTGTGCGTGTACGTGTGTGTGTGTACGTGTGTACAGTGTGTGTGAGTGTGTGTGTACGTACGTGTGTACGTGTGTGTGTGTGTGTACATACGTGTGTGTGTGTGTGCGAGTGTACGTGTGTGTACGTACGTGTGTACGTGTGTGTGTGTGTGTACATACGTGTGTGTGTACGTGTGTGTGTGTGAGTGTGTGAGTGTACGTACGTGTGTGTGTGTGTACGTGTGTGAGTGTACGTGTGTGTGTGTGTACGTGTGTGAGTGTGCGTACGTGTGTGTGTACGTGTGAGTGAGTGCGTACGTGTGTGTGTACGTGTGAGTGAGTGTGTACGTGTGTGTGTGTGTACGTACGTGTGTGTGTACGTGTGTGTGTGTGNACGTACGTACGTACGTGTGTGTGTGTGTGAGTGTGTGTACGTGTGTGTGTACGTGTGTGTGTACGTGTGAGTACGTGTGTGTGTGAGTGTGTACGTGTGAGTACGTGTGTGTGTGAGTGTGTGTGTACGTACGTGTGTGTATCTGTGTGTGTGTGTGTGTATCTGTGTGTGTGTGTGTCTGTGTGTGTCTGTGTGTGTGTGTCNGTGTGTGCTAGTGTGTGTGTGTGTGTCTGTGTGTGTGTGTACCTGTGTGTGTGTGTGTATCTATGTCTGTGTGTGTGTATCTATGTCTGTGTGTGTCTGTGTGTGTGCGCCAGGCTGAGTACGACGCCATGCTGCTGGAGTTTGCCGGTGAGGGGGTGCCGCTGGTGGCCAAGGCCGTGGGTGGCGGTGAGGAGTTTGCACCGTACTTTGCCGGCTTCCTGCCCATGCTGCTCACCAAGATGGTGAGGGAACCCCCCCACCCCACCCACCATCTCCCCCCACCACTCCCCCACCATCTCCCACCACCACCTCCCCACCACCCACCCCCCACCACCTTTCCCACCTCCCCCCCACCATCTTCCACCATCTCCCCCCACCATCTCCCCCCACCACCACCTCCCCCCACCATCTCTCCCCCCCCCAACATCTCCCCCACCACCTCCCCCACCATCTCCCACCACCATCTCCCCCCACCACCCCACCCACCATCTCCCCCCCCCAACATCTCCTCCCACCACCTCCCCACCACCTCCCCCACCATCTCCCACCACCACCTCCCCACCACCTTTCCCCACCTCCCCCACCATCTTCCACCATCTCCCCCCACCATCTCCCCCACCCACCTCCCCCCACCATCTCCCCCCCCCACCACCATCTCCCCCACCACCTACCACCACCTCCCCACCCCCACCCACCCCCCCACCGTCTCCCCACCATCTCCCACCAACTCCCCCACCCACCCCCCACCATCTCCCCCACCACTACCCACCACCTCCCCACCCCCACCACCCCCCACCACTCCCNACCACCTCCCCACCACCTCCCCACCATCTCCCACCATCTCCCACCAACTCCCCCCACCACCCCCCACCATCTCCCCCACCACCTACCCACCACCTCCCCACCCCCACCCACCCCCCCACCACCTCCCCACCACCTCCCCACCATCTCCCCACCATCTCCCACCAACTCCCCCACCACCCCCCCACCGTCTCCCACCACCTCCTACCACCTCCCCCCACCACCTCCCCAACCACCTCCCACCACCTCCCCCACAACCTCCCCACCATCTCCCCACCATGTCCACCATCTCCNACCATCTCCCACTATCTCCCCCTCCCCACCATCTCCCCCACCACCTCCCACCACCTCCCCCCCACCACCTCCCCACCATCTCCCCACCATGTCCCACCATCTCCCACCATCTCCCACTATCTCCCCCCCCACCATCTCCCCCACCACCTCCCCCACCATCTCCCNACCCCTCCCTACCATCTCCCCGCTCCACCACCCCCCCCCACCACCTCCCCCACCGTCTCCCCCCACCGCCCCTGCGTAGCGACGGGGCAGCACTGCGTCTGAGCGCTCTCTGGCCGTGGGCGTGCTGGCCGAGACGGTGGCGGCGCTGGGCAGCGGCTGCTGCCGCCGCTTTGCCGGGCGGCTGCTGCCGGCGCTGGCCGAGTCGGCGCGCGACGGCGACGCCGAGGTGCGCGGCAACGCCGTGTACGGCCTGGGGGTGCTGGTGCACGGCGCAAGCGACACACTCGTGGCGTATCCCATCCCGCAGACACGCACACAGACACACGCAGACACACACACAGACACATAGATACACACAGACACACACAGATACACACAGTGACACACACACAGACACAGACAACGCCGTGTACGGCCTGGGCGTGCTGGTGCACGGCGCAAGCGACACACTCGCGTCGTATCCCGTCCGCAGACACGCACACACGCACACAGACACACACAGACGGACACATACACACACACACACACACACACAGACACACACACACACGAGACACACACATACACACAGACACACACACAGACACACACAGACACACACACACACAGACACACACATACACACAGACACACACACATACACACACAGACACACACAGACACACACACACACACNGACACACACAGACACACACACACACACACACACACAGACACACAGACAGACACACAGACACACACACAGATAACACACACACAGAGACACACACACAGACACACAGACAGACACACAGACAGACACACGCACAGACACACGCACACAGACACACACACACACAGAGACACAGTCACACAGACACACACACAGACACACACACACAGACACACACACACACAGACACACACACACAGACACACACAGACACACACACACGTGACACGCCCTTGACGCAGGCTGCCCCAGACACTTGCCGAAGCTGTTGGGGCTCCTGTCCTCGCTGCTGTCCCACGAGGAGAACCGCCGCGTCGTGGACAACGCTTGCGGCGCCCTCGCACGCACCATCTCCAGCGCCAGCGCCACCCTCGCCGTGCCTGTGGAGCTGGTGAGTGGGGGGTGGGGGGTGGGTGAGTGGGGGGTGGGGACGTGGGGGAGGGGGTGAGGGGTGGGTGGGTGGGTGGGTGGGTGGGGGGTGGTGAATGGGTNAGTGCATAGGTGGGTGGGTGGGTGAGTGGGGGGGTGGGTGAGTGGGTGAGTGGGTGGGTGGGTGGGTGAGTGGGGGGGTAGGGGGGTGGGTGAGTGGGTGGGTGAGTGGGTAGGGGGGTGGGTGGGTGAGTGGGTGGGTGGGTGTTTGGGTGAGTGGGTGGGTGGGTGGGTGAGTGGGGGGGTAGGGGGGTGGGTGATTAAGTGGGTGGGTGAGTAGGGGGGTGGGTGGGTGAGTGGGGGGTGGGGTGGGGAGGTGGGTGGGAGGGGGGACGTAGAGATGGTGCTTGCGGCGCCCTCGCAGGGTAGGGGGGTGGTGGGTGGGTGGGTGAGTGGCTGAGTGAATAGCTGGCTGAGTGGCTGGGTGAGTGTCTATGTGTGTCCCCCCCCCCTCCCCCTCCCCCCCTCTCCCCCCCTCCCCCCCCCCCTCCCCTCCCCCCTCCCCCCTCCCCCCTCCCCCGCAGGTGTTCCCCGCTCTGCTTCAGGCCCTGCGCTGGTGGAGGACTTGGAGGAGAACAGCGCCGTTTTCTCCTGCATCACGCAGCTCTACCAGGGCAGCCTGCCGCAGGTGGACACCGCCGTGCCAGGCTAGGTGCACAGTGGGGCTATTGGGCCGTGCCAGGCTAGGTGCACCCTGGGGCTACTGGGCAGTGCCAGGCTAGGTGCACCCTGGGGCTACTGGGCAGTGCCAGGCTAGGTGCAGCTCGAGGCTACTGGGCAGTGCCAGGCTAGGTGCACCCTGGGCTACTGGGCCGTGCCAGGCTAGGTGCACCGTGGGCCACTGGGCAGTGCCAGGCTAGGTGCACCCTGGGGCTACTTGGCAGTGCCAGGCTAGGTGCACCCTGAGGCGACTGGGCCGTGCCAGGCTAGGTGCACAGTGGGGCTACTGGGCAGTGCCAGGCTAGGTGCACCCTGAGGCTACTGGGCAGTTGGAGGCAGTCGCCCTCCAACAACGGAGGGCGGAGGAGCGACGCTCACAACAACGAGCGGAGCGCCGGGCGGATAAAACACTTAAGTTGGCACAGTAGGGGGCACAGGTGGTGCATCAGCCACTCATCTCAGTCAGTCAACCCATGGCACCTGCTGGGTCTGTCCCGTGACCTCCTCCTGCACCTAGCCTGGCACAGCAGTCAACCCACGGCACCTGCTGGGTCTGTCCCGTGAACTCCTCCTGCACCTAGCCTGGCACAGCAGTCAACCCCTGCTGGGTCTGTCCCGTGACCTCCTCCTCTTGCACCTAGCCTGGCACAGCAGTCAACCCACGGCACCTGCTTTGGCTGTCCCCGGCTGTAGTTTTGGCTGCGACCGGCTGTAGTTTTGGCTGCGACCGGCAGTAGTTTTGGCTGCGACCGGCAGTAGTTTTGGCTGCGACCGGCAGTAGTTTTGGCTGCGACCGGCTGTAGTTTTGGCTGTGACCGGCTGTAGTTTTGGCTGTAGTTTTGGCTGTGACCGACTGTAGTTTTGGCTGCGACCGGCTGTAGTTTTGGTTGCGACCGGCTGTAGTTTTGGTTGTGACCGGCTGTAGTTTTGGCTGTAACCGACTGTCGTTTTGGCTGTGACCGGCTGTAGTTTTGGTTGTAACCGACTGTAGTTTTGGTTGTGACTGGCTGTAGTTTTGGCTGTGACCGACTGTAGTTTTGGCTGTCGCTGCAGGTTATGCAGAACCTGGGTCCTGTGCTCAGAGCGGTCGGACATGTCCTGGGCACGACACAAATCACCGAAGGTGAGTCACACACACAGTCACACACACAGGTCACACACAGTCACACACACACAGTCACACACACAGTCACACACACACACACACACACNCACACTCACACACACAGTCACACAGTCACACACACAGTCACACACACAGTCACACACACACACACACACAGTCACACACACACACAGTCACAC
>MU249719.1:196307-213807 GCA_018977245.1 Lethenteron camtschaticum | reverse complement strand
AACACACGCTCACCACTCCTCACCGACACACCCACACACGCTCACCACTCCTCACCACCACACGCTCACCGCCACTCACCACTCCTCACCACCACTCACCACTCCTCACCACCACTCACCACCACCACACGCTCACCACTCCTCACCACCACCACACACGCTCACCACACCACCACCACTCCTNACCACCACACGCTCACCACCACACGCTCACCACCACTCACCACCANTCACCACCACTTCACCACCAGCGNTCGCTCACCATCACCACCACTCGCTCACCACCACCACCACCACAGCGCTCACCACCCTACCACTCCNCACCACCGCTCACCACCGCTCACCACCGCTNACCACCACTCACCACCACTNACCACACTCGCTCACCACCANTCACTCACCACCACTCACCACCANTCACCACCACATCGCTCACCACCACTCACCCACCACGCTCACCACCACTCACCAACACACGCTCACCACTCCTNACCACCACACGCTCACCACTCCTCACCACCGCTCACCACCGCTCACCACCACACGCTCGCCACCGCTCACCACCACACGCTCACCACTCCTACCCACGCACACCACCACCACTCACCACTCCTCACCACCACCGCTCACCACCGACACACGCTCACCACTCACCACCACACCTACACCCACACCACACACACCACCACACACCTACCACACCTGACCACACACACCTACCACACACACCTACCACACACACCTACCACACCTACACACCACACACACACCTACCACACACACACACACACCTACACACACCTACACCACACACACATCTACACACACACACCACACACACCACACACACACCTCGACACACCTACACCACACACACCTACCACACACACCACACACACCTACCACACACACACACCTACACACACACACCACACACACACACACACACNCCTACNACACACACACACACCACACACACCTACCACACACACACACACACACCTACACACACACATCTACACACACACCACACACACCTACACCACACACACCTACACACACACANCTACCACACCCACACACACACCTACCCACGCAGCACCGTGGGTGTGTTGTGCCCAGCAGTGTGCGGTAGTAGTCGTGGTGGTGGTGCAGGTGCGGTGGTGGTGCAGGGGCGGTGGAGCTGTTGTTGTGACAGTTTAACGCCATTTCACGTGTGCGCGTGCGAGTTTTGAATCGCGTTGGCAATAAATTAAAATATAAAAAAACTCACAACAGAGGCCCGGTGAGTCGACTGAGACACAGACACGCAGACACGCACACACACACACAGACACGCACGGAGAGACACACACACAGACACAGACACACAGACACGCACGGAGAGACACACACACAGACACGCACACAGACACGCACACACACACAGACACGCTCGGAGAGACACACACACAGACACGCACACACACACAGACACGCAAGGAGAGACACACACACAGACACAGACACACACAGACATGCACGGAGAGACATATACACAGACACAGACACACACAGACACGCACAGACACACAGACACGCACGGAGAGACACACACACAGACACACACACAGACACGCACAGACACACAGACACGCACGGAGAGACACACACAGACACGCACACACACGCACGGAGAGACACACACAGACACGCACGGAGAGACAGACACGCACAGAGAGACACACACAGACACGCACACACACGCACGGAGAAACACACGCACAGACACGCACATAGACACGCACACACACAGACACGTACATACACACAGACACGCACACAGACACAGACACGGAGAGACAGACACACAGACACGCACATAGACGCACACACACAGACACGCACATAGACGCACCCAGCAGGTGCCGTAGGTTGACTGCTGTGCCAGGCTAGGTGCAGGAGGAGGAGGTCACGGGGCAGATCCAGCAGGTGCCGTGGGTTGACTGCTGTGCCAGGCTAGGTGCAGGAGGAGGAGGTCACGGGGCAGACCCAGCAGGTGCCGTGGGTTGACTGCTGTGCCAGGCTAGGTGCAGGAGGAGGAGGTCACGGTACCGCCATGGGCAGGCAAGCAGACTCCGGCGTGCACCCAGAGACGATGTTTATTTTGCAACAAAGTACTTTATTACGGAAAGAAATATAGAATTAAAAAATTGAACACACGCACACACGCGCGCGACTTAAAAATGTGGGCGGCTTTAACCCCACATTGTTTCCCGTTTAAAATGGTTAAAATGCCCAAAACAAACATAAATGCTAAGTTCACCACCCTCTCCCCTCCCCCGTCAAACCACAATTCACATCAATGGCCAATTGTAGCTTTGCCGTGCGGTCAACTGCCGTCGGAAAAAACCTCTGCGTGTCACCCAGAACTGTTACCCTCAAAACGTCATTTTTCCCGCTCAAACACAAGTGTTTTTCTCTCAAAAACAAATGTATTTTTTTCTTAAAATACGAATATTTTCCTCAAACAGAAATGTATTTACCTCAAAAACGTTTTTTTTTCTCAAATACAAATGTATTTTCCTCAAAAACCAATGTATTTCCCTCAAACATCTGTTTTTTTTCTTAACTTACATTTTCCCTCAACCATATTTTTTTCCCTTAAAAAACTTGTTTTTATCAAAAAGAAAACACGTTTTTATCTTTAAAAACCTCAGTTTTCCCTCAAAAACATAAGTTTTTCCTTAAAAAACCATCTGTTTTTATCTTTAAAACATCAGTTTTCCCTCAACAAGAAATGTTTTTCCCTCAAAAACATCAGTTTTCCTTCAAAAACAATTGTTTTTCCCTCAAAAACATCTGTTTTAATCTTTAAAACATTAGTTTTCCCTCAAACATCCGTTTTTTTCCCTTCAAAAACAGTTTTCTCCTCAAACATCTGTTTTTCCCTCAAAAGCATCTCTATCTACGAATAAAACTTTTAAACGACAAACACCGTCCCCCCTCGCCCCCCCGGGCATCTTGGACATGCGACCTTGTTAGTGATGTTGCCCATATATTATTTCTTGTCGTTTTTCTAATTCTTCTTCTACAAACAAACTGCCCCCAACAACAAAAACAAACAAACTGAAAAACAATCGCCGACGACTACTATCGCTGCGAAATAATTACGTTATGCCGTTTAAAAAAAAAAGTAAAATAAAACATCACCAAAGCAACACAAAAATAAAACAGCATTTTCTGTTTGCAACAATAACTCAAAAACTCAGCTCTCCTTGAGTCTCACTCTCGTCCTTGAGCAAAAGACGGTCAAGCGTAAATCTTCCTTGCGTCGAGAGAGAGAGAGAAAGATGATGATGGTGGTGATGATGTGATGATGAGAGGAGGAAACTTTAAGAAATATATTTTTAAACAACGAGAGACATTTGCAAACTTGAGATGGGTGGGGTTTGCTACGAATTTTGCTGACGGGAGGGGACATTGATTTGGTAGTTATCACTTTTGCATCGTAATAATAGGGTAACCCCCCCCCCCAACAAACCCCAATAATCTTATAAGGGATCCCCTATAACCCAGTGATCTTCATCGGCGCAAAAAAAGCCGGCCTCCGCAAATCGTCGCCAATCTAAAACGTCGCATATTCTTAGGTGTTTTCGGTAAAGTCACGTAGATAAAAATTTTAAATTAATAAAAGTAAAATAAAATAAAAATCTGTTTACTTGATACAGCAATCGTGGCTGTGACGGTTCCACCTGAAGACGTAGGCGTGTTTTGCCTCCGAAACGTCGTGATTTTTATTAAATCCTTTATATTAAGTTCACTTGCTTGCTTGCGCGCTTACGACCGTGCAAATCTTTCGGTCGTTTTTTAAACCCACTTCCCGTTATCCAATCGAGCTGACATTTTGCACACAGACTCGTTGTGCGAGACAATTAATGTTCGTGAAATTTTTTTCGAAAATTTTACACTGTTTAGGGAAAACAAATTAAATATTTAATTACCAATTGCTAATACTGGCAGACAATCATCTGACCCATAGGTGGCAGCCATCTCAAGCCAGAGGACGAGAGGACTCTAGCCGCCACGCATATAAAGGATTTAGAGTGAAAAACTTAGTTTTTATGGGTTAATTTTTTATTAAATCCTTTATATTAAGTTCGCTTGCTTGCGCGCTTACGACCGTGCAAATCTTTCGGTCGTTTTTTTAACCCACTTCCCGTGATCCAATCGAGCTGACATTTTGCACACAGACTCGTTGTGCGTGACAATTTATTTTCGTGAATTTTTTTTCCACTTTTTAGGAAAAAAAAATTCATATTTAATTTAAAATACCAATGTGATAAAAATGAAACTCTTACTCAAGAAACACAGAAATGAATAAATAAAACCGATGCCACGCATATAAAGGATTTATAGTGAAAAACTTTGTTTTTACGGGTTAATTTTTTTATTTTACTTTTATTAATTAAAATGTTTTACCTACGTGACTTTACCGAAAAAACCCAAGAACATGAATCCTTGCAGTCACGAAAGCTTCAAATCTAGAACTAAAACGTCGCAAGCACGACGGGTCGAGCTTACGAAGCTTTGCCTCCGTTCTCGACGCGTCGCCTGGGACACGGGGCACATGGACAGCGTGTCAACCCCGAGTGGCCGTTACCCTCATCGTCATCATCGTCGTCGTCATCGTCGTCGTCATCATCGTCATCGTCATCACCGTCATCGTCATCATTATCACCGTCATTATCGTCACCGCCGCCGTGTGGAAAATGATAGCAGCAGCCTAATGCTCTCTAAACGTATACACAGAGACCCACACAGACACAGACCCATACAGACAGAGACCCATACAGAGACCCACAGAGACCCATACAGACAGAAACCCATACAGAGACCCATACAGACAGAGACCCACACAGAGACCCACAGAGATACATAGAGACCCACAGAGATACATAGAGACCCAGAGATACATAGAGACCCACACAGACAGAGACCCACAGAGATACATAGAGACCCACAGAGACAGAGACCCACAGAGACAGAGACCCACAGAGACAGAGACCCATACAGACCCATAAAGACCCACAGAGATACATAGAGACCCATACAGAGACCCATACAGACAGAGACCCATACAGACAGAGACCCATACAGACTCATATTGACCCATACAGACAGAGACCCAGACCCATAAAGACCCACAGAGACTCATACAGACACAGAGACCCACAGAGACCCATAGAGATATACAGAGACCCACAGACTCACAGACACGCACAGAGACCACAGAGACCCACAGAGACCCACAGAGATATACAGAGACACAGAGATATACAGACACCCACAGAGACCCACAGAGATATACAGAGACACAGACACCCACAGACACGCACAGAGACCCACAGAGACCCACAGAGATATACAGACACCCACAGAGACCCACAGAGATATACAGAGACCACAGNGACCCACAGAGATATACAGACACCCACAGAGACCCACAGAGATATACAGAGACTCACAGAGACCCACAGAGATATACAGACACCCACAGACTCACAGAGACCCACAGATATACAGAGACCCACAGACTCACAGACACCCACAGAGACCCACAGAGATATACAGAGACCCACAGAGATATACAGAGACCCACAGAGACCCACAGACACCTATCGAAAACGGCTCAACTCAAAAGTGGCTCGCTCCATATCATCGCCCATATCATCGTTCTGCCTGTCACGGTACAATTAGTGAAGACCACTGCCCTATAGGGGACCCGCCAACCCTCAAACCCTATAGAAACCCATAGGGGACCCCTCAGCCCTATAGGGGCACCACGCTACCCCTCTAAAGGGGAACCCCCCTGACCCTAATAGGGGTTTACCCCTGGGTTAAGCGCTGTACATTCGGGGGAGACACGCGGGGAGAGACACGGGGAGAGACACGCGGGGAGACACTGAGACACGGGGGAGACACGGAGAGACGGGGAGACACGGGAGAGACACGGGGGAGACACGGGAGAGACACGGGGCAGACACAGGGAGACACAGGGAGAGACGCGGGGAGACACGGGAGACACGGGGAGACACGGGGAGAGACACGGGGAGAGACACGGGGAGAGACACGGGGAGACACGGGGAGACACGGGCGAGACACGCGGGGAGACACGCGTGGAGAGACACGGGGAGAGACACAGGGAGACACGGGGAGACACGGAGACGCGGGGAGACACGGAGAGACACGGGGGAGACAAGGGGAGACACAGGGGAGAGACACGGGGGAGAGACACGGGGGAGAGACACGCGGGGGAGACACGGGGAGACAAGGGAGACACACAGGGGGAGAGACACGGGAAGACACACAGGGGGAGAGACACGAGGAGAGACACAGGGAGAGACACAGGGAAAGACACGGAGAGACACAGGGAAAGACACGGAGAGACACGGGGAGAGACACGCGAGGACACACAGGGAGAGACACAGGGAGACGCACAGGGAGACACGCGCGTGGTTCCACGCGTGCGTAAAGGCGACAAGGGTCCACACCCCCATAGCGAACGGGTTGCGTGTAAGATTGCGTGCGACGCTCGATACATTCGGTTGCGCGCGCGACTCGATTGCGCCAAGGTTGCGTTCGGTTGCGCGCGACTCGATTGCGTTAAGGTTGCGTTAAGGTTGCGTGAAGATTGCGTGTGACGCCAGTTGCATTCGGTTGCACGCGACTCCATCGCGTTTGAGATTGCGTGCCACTCGTTGCGACCTGTTGTCGCACGCGCAACCAACGCAACCGGTATCCACCTGACGTACACACACACACACACCCTGACGTACACCCTGACATACACACACTCTAACGTACACACACCCTGACACACACACACACCCTAACGTACACACCCACCAACCCCCTAACGTACACAAAGACAAAGATCCCCCGTGTAGCCTTAACAGGCTGTAGGGGCAAGTGCTGTTGGCGAGCACCTATGAAGGCCGGAACGGTACACGAGGGGGTGGGTGGCCAGCACTAACGTACACACACACACACACANCCTGACACACACACACACCCTAACACACACATGCTCTAACATACACACACCCTGACACACACACACCCTAGCGTACACACACCCTAACGTACACACACACCAACCCCTAACGTACACACACCTTGACACACACACACACCCTCACACACACACCCACATGCTCTAACGTACACACACCCTGACACACACACACACCCTAACATACACATACCCTGACACACACACACACCTTAACGTACACACACACACACGTACACACACACACCCTAACGTACACACACAGCAACCCCTAACGTACACACACAGCAACCCCTAACGTACACACACACACCCTAACATACACACACACCAACCCCCTAACGTACACACACCATCTAACGTACACACACACCCTGACACACACCCTAACGTACACACACACATACCCTAACGTGTACACACACCCTGACACACACACACACACCCTGACACACACACACACCATCTAACGTACACACACACACCCTAACACACACACACACATCATCTAACGTACACACACACGCGCGTGCTTGCGTGCGCGTTCATCTGATCCCAAGCAAAGCAGCAGCAGCAGCGTGTCCGCAAGGCGTCTCGGCTACGGGCTCAGACGACGCTCGCTGCTAGACCAGCCCACCTGGGGTTTGCCGACACCACCACCGCCGGCACCACCGCCACCACCGCCACAACCAGCAGTAACAGCGGCGGCACCAGCGGCGGCACTAGCGGCATGCGCTTGCATCGACAAAGTGGTTTTTGTGCTTCGCTTATCGGGGAGGACGGGGAGAGGAGAGGTGGGGAGGGGGCGATGAGCGTCGTGGCCGTGTGGGACCGTCTCTAGCGGCGCCGGCAGGCTGGGGTCAACCTCCCCCCACGCCCGGCAACCCCGGCAACCCCGGCAACCCCGGCAACGGGCACCAGCGACGGGCACCAGCGACGACGGGCACCAGCGACGTCTGGATCGAAGGCGTCTTGTCACGGCGTAGAAGCTCTCTCTATCTCTCGCTCGCTCGCTCGGCGGGGCGGGGTGGGAGTGGGCGCAAGGATCAAGGCACGGGGTGGTGACGGTGGCGGTGGATCACCGCGGACGCCTCTTTGGTTTTGCCGCTGGTTGCGCGAGTTTGGTTCTTGCCGGCGCCGATGCCGGGCGGCCGGCGCCGGTGAAGGAGGGGAGTGGACGAGTGGGAGGAGGAGTCACGGAACGGCGCTGGAGGAACTGGAGGCGCCGCCTGCCGGGAGGTCGTACATGTCCCTCCAGATGATTTCATTCACTGTGGTGGTGGTGGTGGGAGGTGTGGGGGTGTGGGGGTGGGGGGGAAGAGAGCGAGTGAGGTGAGGCACAGCAGCACTCACTCACTCAGTCACTCACTCACTCACTCAGTCACTCACTCACACAGCCACTCACGCAGTCATCACTCACTCACCAATCACTCACTCACTCACTCGCTCACAGTCACTCACCNCTCACTCACTCACCTCACTCACTCACTCNCTCACTCAGCACTCAGTCACTCAGTCACTCAGCACTCACTCACTCAGTCACGCCACACTCACTCACTCACTCAGTCACTCACTCAGCCACTCACTCACTCAGCCACCCACCCACTCACTCAGTCACTCACTCACCCACTCACTCAGTCACTCACTCAGCAACTCACTCACTCAGCAACTCACTCAGCCACCCACTTACTCACTCAGCCACTCACTCAGCCACTCACTCAGCTACCCACTCAGCCACCCACTCACTCAGCCACTCACTCACCCACTAAGCAACTCACTCAGCCACTCACTCAGCCACTCAGCCACTCAGCCACCCATTCAGCAACTCACTCATCCACTCACTCAGCCACTCACTCACACACACACTCACCCACTCACACACACACCTACTCACACACCCACTCACACACCCACTCACACCCACCCACTCACCCACTCACTCACCCACTCACCCACTCACTCACTCAGCCACCCACCCACTCACTCACCCAGCTACCCACCCACTCAGCCACCCACTCAGCCACTCACCCAATCACCCACTCAGCCACCCACCCACTCAGCCACCACCCACTCAGCCACCCACTCACCCACTCAGCCACTCACCCAATCACCCACTCAGCCACCCACCCACTCAGCCACCCACTCAGCCACCCTCTCACTCCGTTAGCAGCAGCAGCAGCAGCAGCGCCAGCGACGTACGGTCCTCCAGGATGTACGGCGGGAACTCCTCTTTGACCGGCGCCTGGGGGCGGGTGTCGTCACCTCCACCGTCGCTGCCACCGCCACCGCCGGCGCCACCAGCCTCCGTCCGAGCGCCGGCGCTGGCGGCGGGGCCCCTCCGCGCTCGCCGATGGCGTCGTCCGGCGCCGCGTCCACCCCGGCGCCGGCGGGCTCACCCCGAACGCGGTGAGACACGGCGCCGAGTGGCTGAGACGTGCCGGGCGGAGCGGCTCGGGCACTGTCAGCGCATGCAGCTGCTGCAGCTGCTGCTGCTGGTGCTGCTGCTGCAGCTGCTGGTGCTGCAGCTGCTGCTGCTGCTGGTGCTGCCGGCGCTGGCCGTGGATGTCGCCGGGCAGGTTGCTGATCCCGCCGTGCCGTGTCGGACTCGGACGCCGCCTGCCGGAGCCGGAGCTGGTGCCGGTGCCGTGCTGGTGCATGCCGGGGAGCAGCAGCAGCACGTTCTGCTGCTGCTGCTGCTGCTGCTGCTGGTGCTGCGGCTGCTGCTGCAGCATTCCCGCTACAATTCTCTGCGGCTGCTGCTGCTGCTGTGGATAGGGCATTAGAAGCAGCTGCTGGTGCTGCTGGTGCTGCTGGTGCTGCTGCTGCTGGTGCTGCTGCTGGTGCTGCTGCTGGTGCTGCTGCTGCTGGTGCTGCTGGTGGTGGTGTAGAGCCGGTGCCATCGCGGCTCCGTTGTGGGCCGGCGGCGCCAGCAGCAGCGGCAGGGTCGGGCTGCGCTGCTGCTGCTGCTGGTGGTGGTGGTGCTGGTGGTGGTGGTCTTGGTGGTGCTGGTTGTGCTGGTTGTGCCGCGGTGTGGGGATGGCGACAGGACTAGTGGGGCTGCAGGGAAGGAGGCCGAATGGACGCGGCGGTGCCGGCGCTTCCAGCGCCATCGCCTCCTCCACCTCGTCCACCTCCACCTCGTCCACCTCGTCCACCACCTCCGCCTCGTCCACCTCGTTCGCCGTCATCGCCGTCGCCCCCAAGCCGGCGTCGGCGTAGTCGTCCCGAGAGCGGTCGGGAAACAACGGCTCCTGCTTGATGAGGATGCTGGAGCCTGGGGGGTGGGGGGTGGGGGGGGGGGGGTGATCATTCGTGCACGTGCTGGTGTGGGTGGGTGAGTGAATGAGTGGGTGAGTGAGTGGCTGAGTGAATGGCTCAGTGGGTGAGTGGCTGAGTGAGTGACTGAGTGAGTGAGTGAATGAGTGGGTGGCTGAGTGGCTGAATGAGTGGCTGCGTGGCTGGGTGAGTGGCTGAGTGAGTGGCTGAGTGAGTGGCTGAGTGGCTGAGTGAGTGGCTGAGTGAGTNGCTTGGGTGAGTGGCTGAGTGGCTGGTGAGTGGCTGGTGTGAGTGGGTGGCTGAGTGGCTGGGTGAGGTGAGTGGCTGAGTGACTNAGTGAGTGGCTGAGTGACTGAGTGAGTGGGTGAGTGGCTGAGTGAGTGGCTGAGTGAGTTGGGTGAATGGCTGAGTGAGTGGCTGGGTGAGTGGCTGAGTGAGTGGCTGAGTGAGTGGCTTGAGTGGCTGGGTGAGTGGGTGGGTGGCTGGACTACCGTGTGGACGGTAGTGCAGGTAGTGCTGCTGCTGGCTGCGTTTCTGTTTGCCGTTGGACACCGTCACCTGGACGGGCACCGGCGCCGCCAGCGCCGCGTCGTGGAACGGCGGCACAACCACCGCTAGATGAGTCTGCAAGACCATCACCATCGTCACCACCACCGTCACCACCACCGTCACCACCGTCACCACCACCGTCACCACCACCCACTCACCCACTCAATAACCACCCACCCGCTCACCCACCCAATCAATCACCCACCCACTCACTCACCCACCCACCCACTCGCTCACCCACTTGCTCACCCACTCACCCACCCACCCACTTGCTCGCTCACTCACTCACTCACCCGCCCACTCGCTCACCCCCCCCCCTCGCCCACTCCCCCCCCTCCCCCCACCCCCTCCCCCCTCCCCNGTGTTGTGACTCTTACGGGCGAGAATGATTCCTTGTCCACTCGGCCCTCCGCCTCCCAGAGCGGTCGGCCGTCTGCAGCGTGGAGACACGCAGAGAGACACGGAGACACAGTGAGACACAGAGAGAGACACGCAGAGAGAGACACAGAGAGACACGGAGAGACACGGAGAGACAGAGACACAGAGAGACACGGAGAGAGACACGGTGAGAGACACAGAGAGAGACACGGAGAGAGACACGGAGAGAGAGACACGGAGACACGGAGAGAGAGAGACACACGGAGACACGGAGAGACACTGGGAGACACGGAGACACGGAGAGAGACACGGGACAGAGAGAGNCACANAGAGACACANAGNCACGGAGNCACGGAGNCACGGAGAGAGACAGAGAGNCACGGAGACAGAGACACAGAGACACGGAGAGACGGACACGGAGAGAGACACGGTGAGAGAGACACGGAGAAAGACGCGGTGAGAGACACAGAGACACACAGACACACAGTGAGACACGGAGAGACACGGAGAGAGACACACAGTGAGACACAGTGAGACACACAGAGAGACACACAGAGACACAGTGAGAGACACACAGAGAGACACATAGAGAGACACGGCGTGACCCCCCGGGGCCGCGACCCCCGACCCCCGACCCCTCACCTGCGCCCCTGTGGGTGAAGGTGACCCTGGCGTCGGGGCTGAAGTGGTTGCCGTGGAGATGGAGGAGGTCGCCCCCGGCAACGGAGCAGCAGGCGGCGCTCAGACGCTCCACCACGGGCAGCTCCTGGGCCGAGCGCTGAGCTGCAGCGGCAACAACAACAACAACGACAACGACGGTAAACAACAACAACAACGACGACAACAAGACGGTAAACAACAACAAGACGGTAAACAACAACAACGACGGTAAACAACAACGACGGTAAACAACAACGACGATGACGACGGTAAACAACAACAACGACGGTAAACAACAACGACGGTAAACAACAACAACAATGACGGTAAACAACAACGACGATGACGACGGTAAACAACAACAACGGTAAACAACAACAACGACGGTAAACAACAACGACGATGACGATGGTAAACAACAACAACAACGACGATGACGATGGTAAACAACAACAACGACGACGGTAAACAACAACAACAACAACGGTAAACAACAACAACAATGACGGTAAACAACAACGATGACGACGGTAAACAACAACAACGACGACGGTAAACAACAACAACGGTAAACAACAACAACAACGGTAAACAACAACAACGACGATGACGGTAAACAACAACAACGGTAAACAACAACAACGATGACGATGGTAAACAGCAATGATCAACAACAATGATAAACAATACACACAGTGTGTACACACACACACACAGTATGTACACACTGTGTGTGTGTGTACACACACACACACAGTGTGTACATTGTGTGTGTGTGTACACTCTGTGTGTGTACACACACACGTGTGTGTACACGTACACACACTGTGTGTGTACACACTGTGTGTGTCACTGTGTGTGTGTACACTGTGTGTGTGTACACACTGTGTGTGTGTGTCACTGTGTGTGTGTGTGNACACTGTGTGTACACAGTGTGTGTGTACACACACTGTGTGTATGTACACACACAGTGTGTGTGTACACACAGTGTGTGTACGTACACACTGTGTGTGTGTGTCTGTGTGACTGTGTGTGTGTGNTGTGTGTGTGTNTGTGTGTGTGTCGGTGTGCGTGTGTGTGTGTGTGNNACGTGTGTCCACNGTGTGTGTGTCCTGTGTGTGTGTACACTGTGTGTGTGTACCTGTGTGTGTGTGTGTAATGGACAGTGGTCCTTAGTGTGGCAGANGAGGGGATGTGTGGAGTGCAGCAAGCGACGCATCACTCCAAATCGCCTGTCTGTGTGTCTCTGTGTGTGTGTGTCTGTCTGTGTGTCTGTGTGTGTGTGTCTGTGTGTGTGTGTCTGTGTGTGTGTCTGTGTGTGTGTCTGTCTGTGTGTGTGTGTCTGTCTGTGTGTGTGTCTGTGTGTGTGTGTCTGTGTCTGTCTGTGTGGGTCTGCCCGTGACCTCCTGCCAGCGGGCGTTCGACACTTCACGTGGCCTCAAGGTGCACTTGGCCTGGCACAAGCGTCGTGGTGACGTCACCGCCACTTAGTGGCGAATGGCGGTTGTTGTTGTGTGTCTGTGTGTGTGTCTGTGTGTGTGTGTCTGTCTGTGTGTCTGTGTGTGTGTAAGCGCTGTGTGTGGGTGTGGGCATGCGTGTGTGCCTGTGTGGACATGTGTGTGTGTGTGCCTGTGTGTGTGTGCCTGTGTATATGGCTGTGTGTGTGTGCAAGTGCCGCCTTTGAGCGAGTGAATGAGTGGGTGGGTGAGCGAGTGAATGAGTGGGTGGTGAGCGAGTGAATGAATGAGTGGGTGGGTGAGCGAGTGAATGAATGAGTGGGTGGGTGAGCGAGGAATGAAGAGGGGTGGGTGAGCGAGTGAATGAATGAGTGGGTGGGTGAGCGAGTGAATGAATGACTGGTTTGTGAGTGAGTGGGTGAGTGAGTGAATGAGTGAGTGAATGTGTGAGTAAATGAGTGAGTTTGTGAATGAGTGAGTGAATGAGAGTGAATGAGTGGGTGGTTGAGTGAGTGTGTGAGTGAATGAATGACTGAGTGAATGAATGAGTGAGTGTGTGAGTGACTGAGTGAGTGAGTAAATGAATGAGTGAATGGTTGAGTGAATGAGTGAGTGAGTGAATGAGTGAGTGAGTGAGTTTGTGAATGAATGAGTGGGTGAATGAGTGTGTGAATGAGTGAGTTTGTGAATGAGTGAGTGAATGAGAGTGAATGAGTGGGTGGTTGAGTGAGTGTGTGAGTGAATGAATGACTGAGTGAATGAATGAGTGAGTGTGTGAGTGATTGAGTGAGTGAGTGAATGAATGAGTGAGTGAATGGTTGAGTGAATGAGTGGTTGAGTGAGTGAATGAGTGAGTGAGTGAGTTTGTGAATGAATGAGTGGTGATGAGTGGGTGAATGAGTGAGTGGGTGAGTGTGTGAGTGAGTGAGTGAATGGTTGAGTGAGTGAATGAATGAGTGTGTGAGTGAATGACTTGAGTGAATGGTTGAGTGAATGAGTGGTTGCACAGTGAGTGAATGAATGAGTGAGTGAGTGAATGTGTGAGTAAATGAATGAATGAGTGAGTGTGTGAGTGAATGAATGACTGAGTGAGTGAGTGGTAAGTGTGACTGAGTGATGATTGAGTGACTGGTTTGTGAATGAATGAGTTTGNGAATGAGTGAGTGGGTGAGTGAATGAGTGGGTGGGTGAGTGAGTGAATGAATGNGTGAGTGAGTGAATGGTGTGTGAGTGAATGACTGAGTGAATGGTTGAGTGAGTGGTTGAGTGAGTGAGTGAATGAGTGAGTGAGTGAATGAGTGAGTGAATGAGTGTGTGAGTGAATGACTGAGTGAATGGTTGAGTGAATTGGTTGAGTGAGTGAGTGAATGAGTGAGTGAGTGAATGAGTGTGTGAGTGAATGACTGAGTGAATGGTTGAGTGAATGAGTGGTTGAGTGAGTGAATGAGTGAAATGAATGAGTGAGTGAGTGAATGAGTTGAGTGAATGACTGAGTGAGGTTGAGTGAGTGGTTGAGTGAGTGAGTGAATGAGTGAGTGAGTGAATGAGTGTGTGAGTGAATGACTGAGTGAATGGTTGAGTGAATGAGTGAGTGAGTGAATGAGTGAAATGATGAGTGAGTGAGTGAATGGTTGAGTGAATGACTGAGTGAGTGAGTGAATGAGTGAGTGAGTGAGTGAATGAGTGAGTGAATGAGTGAGTAAGTGAATGAGTGTGTGAGTGAATGACTGAGTGAATGGTTGAGTGAATGAGTGGGTGAGTGAGTGAATGAGTGAGTGAGTGAGTGAATGAGTGTGTGAGTGAATGACTGAGTGATGGTTGAGTGAATGAGTGGTTGGTCGAGTGGGTGGTTGAGCGAGCGGTGTGTTGAGTGAATGAGATGAGTNAGTGAGTGAATAGTGAGTGATTGGGCGAGTGATTGGGTGAGTGGTCAGTGATGAGTGAATGAATGATGGTTGAGTGAGTGAGTGAATGGTTGAGTGAGTGAATGAGTGGTTAGTGAGTGAATGAATGAGTGCTTGAGTGAGTGAATGGTTGAGTGAGTGAATGAGTGAGTGAGTGAATGAATGAGTGAGTGAGTGAATGAGTGGTTGAGTGAGTGAATGAATGAGTGAGTGAATGAATTGAGTGATTGTGAGTGAATGAGTAGTGAGTGAATGAGTGTAATGAATGAGTGAGTGAGGAATGGTGAGTGAATGAGTGAGTGAATGAATGAGTGAGTGAATGAAGAGTGAGTGATGAATGGTTGAGTGAGTGAATGAGTGATGAATGAATGAATGCCGTTGAGTGAGTGAGTGAATGGTTGAGTGAGTGAATGAGTGGTTGAGTGAGTGAATGAGTGAGTGAGTGANGNTGAGTGAATGAGTGAGTGAGTGAATGAATGAGTGAGTGGTTGAGTGAATGAGTGAATGAGTGAGTGAGTGAATGACGAGAGGCTCACAGCACTCGATGGAGATGGAGGCGGCCGCAGCAGCACCCCCCCCCGGGCTGGACGTGCACACGGAAACGAGGCGCACACCGTGTTCTTACGCCCAATGTCCGTCTCGCCCTTACGCACCGATGTCCGATTGCGAAGCTTCTGGATCCCCGCACAGTCGATGCTGAGCGACACACACACATGTACACGCATTACACACGCACACACGCTTGCACACACATCACACACACACACGCATGACACACACACGCACACACACACGTGCGCACACACACACGTACACGCACACAGACGTACACACACGCACACGCACACACACGCAGACGCACAGACACACGCAGACGCACGCAGACACACACGCACACAGACGTACACACGTACACACACGCACACACACACACACGCAGACCCACGCAGACACACACACAGCAGGGCAAGCTCCAGCAGGCTGTGTGGTGAGTAGCGTGGTGAGTGGTGTGGTGAGTAGCGTGCTGCGTGGCGTGGCGGTGAGCGTTGTGGTGAGCGTGGCGGTGAGCGTGGCGGTGAGCGTGGCGGTGAGCGTGGTGAGTAGCGTGGTGAGCGTGGTGGTGAGCGTGGCGGTGAGCGTGGTGAGTGTGGCGGTGAGCGTGGTGAGTAGCGTGGTGAGCGTGGTGGTGAGTAGCTGGTGAGTGNTGAGCGTGGTGGTGAGTAGCGTGGTGGTGAGTAGCGTGGCAGTGAGCGTGGTGGTGAGCGTGGTGGTGAGTAGCGTGGTGGTGAGCGTGGCGGTGAGCGTGGTGGTGAGTGCGGTGAGGATGGTGATCGTGGCGGTGAGCGTGGTGGTGAGCGTGGTGGTGAGAGCGAGGCGGTGAACGTGGCGGTGAGCGTGGTGGTGAGTGCGGTGAGGATGTGATCGTGGCGGTGAGCGTGGCGGTGAGTAGCGTGGTGGTGAGCGTGGCGGTGAGCGTGGTGAGCGTGGTGGTGGTGGTGGTGAGTAGCGTGGTGGTGGTGAGTAGCGTGGTGGTGAGCGTGGTGGTGAGCGTGCTGGTGAGCGTGGCGGTGAGCGTGGTGGTGAGTAGCGTGGTGGTGAACGTGGTGGTGAGCGTGGCGGTGAGCGTGGCGGTGAGCGTGGCGGTGAGCGTGGTGAGCGTGGCGTGAGCGTGGTGAGCGTGTCGGTGAGCGTGGCGGTGAGCGTGGTGAGCATGGCGGTGAGCGTGGTGAGCGTGGCGGTGAGCGTGGCGGTGAGCGTGGCGGTGAGCGTGGTGAGCGTGGTGGTGAGCGAGCTGGTGAGCGTGGCGGTGAGCGGCGTACAGGGCGCTCATGCCGTGGTCGGGCAGCAGGGCCATCTCCAGCAGCCGGTGTGGGCCCACGGCGGCCTCGCGGCTCTGCGTGGCCACCGTCTTGCCGGTGATGCGGTGCACCTGGTAGAACGGGTGGGGCCGCAGCGGACGCTCGTCCGCCGTGCCGATGAACATCTGTAGCGTGAGCGGAGACTCCCGGTAGCCACTCAGCTGCGAGCACAGACACACACACACAGATATATACACGCACAGACACACACACACACGTACAGACAGATATATACACACGCACACAGACACACGCACAGACACGCACAGACACGTGCCGATGAACATCTGTAGGGTGAGCGGAGACTCCCGGTAGCCACTCAGCTGCGAGCACAGACACACGTACAGACACACGTACAGACAC
>MU249719.1:145000-196207 GCA_018977245.1 Lethenteron camtschaticum | reverse complement strand
GTGTGCGGTAGTAGTCGTGGTGGTGGTGCAGGTGCGGTGGTGGTGCAGGGGCGGTGGAGCTGTGTTGTGACAGTTTAACGCCATTTCACGTGTGCGCGTGCGAGTTTTGAATCGCGTTGGCAATAAATTAAAATATAAAAAAAACTCACAACAGAGGCCCGGTGAGTCGACTGAGACACAGACACGCAGACACGCACACACACACACAGACACGCACGGAGAGACACACACACAGACACAGACACACACAGACACGCACGGAGAGACACACACACAGACACGCACACAGACACGCACACACACACAGACACGCTCGGAGAGACACACACACAGACACACACACAGACACGCACACACACACAGACACGCAAGGAGAGACACACACACAGACACAGACACACACAGACATGCACGGAGAGACATATACACAGACACAGACACACACAGACACGCACAGACACACAGACACGCAGACACACACACAGACACACACACAGACACGCACAGACACACAGACACGCACGGAGAGACACACACAGACACGCACACACACGCACGGAGAGACATACACACAGACACACGGAGAGACAGACACGCACAGAGAGACACACACAGACACGCACACACACGCACGGAGAAACACACGCACAGACACGCACATAGACACGCACACACACAGACACGTACATACACACAGACACGCACACAGACACAGACACGGAGAGACAGACACACAGACACGCACATAGACGCACACACACAGACACGCACATAGACGCACCCAGCAGGTGCCGTAGGTTGACTGCTGTGCCAGGCTAGGTGCAGGAGGAGGAGGTCACGGGCAGATCCAGCAGGTGCCGTGGGTTGACTGCTGTGCCAGGCTAGGTGCAGGAGGAGGAGGTCACGGGGCAGACCCAGCAGGTGCCGTGGGTTGACTGCTGTGCCAGGCTAGGTGCAGGAGGAGGAGGTCACGGTACCGCCCATGGGCAGGCAAGCAGACTCCGGCGTGCACCCAGAGACGATGTTTATTTTGCAACAAAGTACTTTATTACGGAAAGAATATAGAATTTAAAAAATTGAACACACGCACACACGCGCGCGACTTAAAATGTGGCGGCTTTAACCCCACATTGTTTCCCGTTTAAAATGGTTAAAATGCCCAAAACAAACATAAATGCTAAGTTCACCACCCTCTCCCCTCCCCCGTCAAACCACAATTCACATCAATGGCCAATTGTAGCTTTGCCGTGCGGTCAACTGCCGTCGGAAAAAACCTCTGCGTGTCACCCAGAACTGTTACCCTCAAAAACGTCATTTTTCCCGCTCAAACACAAGTGTTTTTCTCTCAAAAACAAATGTATTTTTTTCTTAAAATACGAATATTTTCCTCAAACAGAAATGTATTTACCTCAAAAACATGTTTTTTTCTCAAAAACAAACGTTTTTTTTCTCAAATACAAATGTATTTTCCTCAAAAACCAATGTATTTCCCTCAAACATCTGTTTTTTTTCTTAACTTACATTTTCCCTCAACCATATTTTTTCCCTTAAAAAACTTGTTTTTATCAAAAAGAAAACACGTTTTATCTTTAAAAACCTCAGTTTTCCCTCAAAAACATAAGTTTTTCCTTTAAAAAACCATCTGTTTTATCTTTAAAACATCAGTTTTCCCTCAACAACAAATGTTTTTCCCTCAAAAACATCAGTTTTCCTTCAAAAACAATTGTTTTTCCCTCAAAAACATCTGTTTTAATATTTAAAACATCAGTTTTCCCTCAAACATCCGTTTTTTTCCCTTCAAAAACAGTTTTCTCCTCAAACATCTGTTTTTCCCTCAAAAGCATCTCTATCTACGAATAAAACTTTTAAACGACAAACACCGTCCCCCCCTCGCCCCCCGGGCATCTTGGACATGCGACCATGTTAGTGATGTTGCCCATATATTATTTCTTGTCGTTTTTCTAATTCTTCTTCTACAAACAAACTGCCCCCAACAACAAAACAAACAAACTGAAAAACAATCGCCGACGACTACTATCGCTGCGAAATAATTACGTTATGCCGTTTAAAAAAAAAGTAAAATAAACATCACCAAAGCAACACAAAAATAAAACAGCATTTTCTGTTTGCAACAATAACTCAAAAACTCAGCTCTCCTTGAGTATCATCTCTCGGTCCTTCGAGCAAAAGACGGTCAAGCAGTAAATCTTCCTTGCGTCGAGAGAGAGAGAGAAAGATGATGATGGTGGTGATGGTGATGATGAGAGGAGGAAACTTTAAGAAATATATTTTTTAAACAACGAGAGACATTTGCAAACTTGAGATGGGTGGGGTTTGCTACGAATTTTGCTGACGGGGAGGGACATTGATTTGGTAGTTATCACTTTTGCATCGTAATAATAGGGTAACCCCCCCCCCCAACAAACCCCAATAATCTTATAAGGGATCCCCTATAACCCAGTGATCTTCATCGGCGCAAAAAAAGCCGGCCTCCGCAAATCGTCGCCAATCTAAAACGTCGCATATTCTTAGGTGTTTTCGGTAAAGTCACGTAGATAAAAATTTTAAATTAATAAAAGTAAAATAAAATAAAATCTGTTTACTTGATACAGCAATCGTGGCTGTGACGGTTCCACCTGAAGACGTAGGCGTGTTTTGCCTCCGAAACGTCGTGATTTTTATTAAATCCTTTATATTAAGTTCACTTGCTTGCTTGCGCGCTTACGACCGTGCAAATCTTTCGGTCGTTTTTTAAACCCACTTCCCGTTATCCAATCGAGCTGACATTTTGCACACAGACTCGTTGTGCGAGACAATTAATGTTCGTGAAATTTTTTTCGAAATTTTACACTGTTTAGGGAAAACAAATTAAATATTTAATTACCAATTGCTAATACTGGCAGACAATCATCTGACCCATAGGTGGCAGCCATCTCAAGCCAGAGGACGAGAGGACTCTAGCCGCCACGCATATAAAGGATTTAGAGTGAAAAACTTAGTTTTTATGGGTTAATTTTTTATTAAATCCTTTATATTAAGTTCGCTTGCTTGCGCGCTTACGACCGTGCAAATCTTTCGGTCGTTTTTTTAACCCACTTCCCGTGATCCAATCGAGCTGACTTTTTGCACACAGACTCGTTGTGCGTGACAATTTATTTTCGTGAATTTTTTTCCCACTTTTTAGGAAAAAAAAATTCATATTTAATTTAAAATACCAATGTGATAAAAATGAAACTCTTACTCAAGAAACACAGAAATGAATAAAATAAAACCGATGACACGCATATAAAGGATTTATAGTGAAAAACTTTGTTTTTACGGGTTAATTTTTTTATTTTACTTTTATTAATTAAAAGTTTTACCTACGTGACTTTACCGAAAAAACCCAAGAACATGAATCCTTGCAGTCACGAAAGCTTCAAATCTAGAACTAAAACGTCGCAAGCACGACGGGTCGAGCTTACGAAGCTTTGCCTCCGTTCTCGACGCGTCGCTGGGACACGGGGCACATGGACAGCGTGTCAACCCCGAGTGGCCGTTACCCTCATCGTCGTCGTCGTCGTCATCGTCGTCACCGTCATCGTCATCACCGTCATCGTCATCACCATCACATCGTCATCATCGTCATCATCACCGTCATCGTCATCATTATCACCGTCATTATCGTCACCGCCGCCGTGTGGAAAATGATAGCAGCAGCCTAATGCTCTCTAAACGTATACACAGAGACCCACACAGACACAGACCCATACAGACAGAGACCCATACAGAGACCCACAGAGACCCATACAGACAGAAACCCATACAGAGACCCATACAGACAGAGACCCACACAGAGACCCACAGAGATACATAGAGACCCACAAAGATACATAGAGACCCACACAGACAGAGACCCATAGAGATACATAGAGACCCACAGAGACAGAGACCCACAGAGACAGAGACCCATACAGACCCATAAAGACCCACAGAGATACATAGAGACCCACACACAGACCCATACAGAGACCCATACAGACAGAGACCCATACAGACAGAGACCCATACAGACTCATATTGACCCATACAGACAGAGACCCAGACCCATAAAGACCCACAGAGACTCATACAGACACAGAGACCCACAGAGACCCATAGAGATATACAGAGACCCACAGACTCACAGACACCCACAGACACCCACAGACACGCACAGAGACCCACAGAGACCCACAGAGATATACAGAGACCACAGACTCACAGACACCCACAGACACGCACAGAGACCCACAGAGACCCACAGAGATATACAGAGACCCACAGACTCACAGACACCCACAGACACGCACAGAGACCCACAGAGACCCACAGAGATATACAGAGACCCACAGACTCACAGACACCACAGACACGCACAGAGACCCACAGAGACCCACAGATATACAGAGACACACAGAGACCCACAGAGATAACAGACACCCACAGAGACCACAGAGATATACAGACACCACAGAGACCCACAGAGATATACAGACACCCACAGAGACCCACAGAGATATACAGAGACAGAGACCCACAGACACCCACAGAGACCCACAGAGACCCACAGAGATACACAGAGACCCACAGACACCTATCGAAAACGGCTCAACTCAAAAGTGGCTCGCTCCATATCATCGTTCTGCCTGTCACGGTACAATTAGTGAAGACCACTGCCCTATAGGGGACCCCGCCAACCCTCAAACCCTATAGAAACCCCATAGGGACCCCTCAGCCCTATAGGGGCACCACGCTACCCCTCTAAAGGGGAACCCCCTGACCCTAATAGGGGTTTACCCCTGGGTTAAGCGCTGTACATTCGGGGGAGACACGCGGGAGAGACACGGGGAGAGACACGCGGGGAGAGACACGGGAGAGACACGCGGGGAGACACTGAGACACGGGGGAGACACGGAGAGACGGGGAGACACGGGAGAGACACGGGGGAGACACGGGAGAGACACGGGGGAGACACAGGGAGAGACGCGGGGAGACAGGGGAGACACGGAGACACGGGGGAGACACGGAGACAGGGAGACACGGGAGAGACACGGGGAGACANGGGGGAGACACGGGGAGAGACACGGGAGAGACACGGGGAGACAGGGGGAGACACGGAGACACGGGAGAGACGCGGGAGAGACACGGGAGACACAGGGAGACACGGGGGAGACACGGGAAGACACGGGGAGACACGGAGAGACACGGGGAGACACGGGGAAGACACGGGGAGAGACACGGGGGAGAGACGCGGGGGAGACACGGGGAGACACGGGGGAGACAAGGGGAGACAAGGGAGACACAGGGGAGAGACACAGGGAGACACACAGGGAGAGACACGGGGAGAGACACGGGGAGACACGGGGGAGAGACACGCGGGGACACACACAGGGAGACACGCGCGTGGTTCCACGCGTGCGTAAAGGCGACAAGGGTCCACACCCCCCATAGCGAACGGGTTGCGTGTAAGATTGCGTGCGACGCTCGATACATTCGGTTGCGCGCGCGACTCGATTGCGCCAAGGTTGCGTTTGGTTGCGCGCGACTCGATTGCGTTAAGGTTGCGTTAAGGTGCGTGAAGATTGCGTGTGACGCCAGTTGCATTCGGTTGCACGCGACTCCATCGCGTTTGAGATTGCGTGCCACTCGTTGCGACCTGTTGTCGCACGCGCAACCAACGCAACCGGTATCCACCTGACGTACACACACACACACACCCTGACGTACACCCTGACATACACACACTCTAACGTACACACACCCTGACACACACACACACCCTAACGTACACACCCACCAACCCCCTAACGTACACAAAGACAAAGATCCCCGTATAGCCTTAACAGGCTGTAGGGGCAAGTGCTGTTGGCGAGCACCTATGAAGGCCGGAACGGTACACGAGGGGGTGGGTGGCCAGCACTAACGTACACACACACACACACCCTGACACACACACACACCCTAACACACACATGCTCTAACATACACACACCCTGACACACACACACACCCTAGCGTACACACACCCTAACGTACACACACACCAACCCCCTAACGTACACACACCTTGACACACACACACACCCTCACACACACCCACATGCTCTAACGTACACACACCCTGACACACACACACACCCTAACATACACATACCTGACACACACACACACCTTAACGTACACACACACACACGTACACACACACACCCTAACGTACACACACAGCAACCCCCTAACGTACACACACAGCAACCCCTAACGTACACACACACACCCTAACATACACACACACCAACCCCCTAACGTACACACACCATCTAACGTACACACACACCCTGACACACACCCTAACGTACACACACACATACCCTAACGTGTACACACACCCTGACACACACACACACCATCTAACGTACACACACACACCCTAACGTACACACACACACCCTGACACACACACACACACAATCATCTAACGTACACACACACGCGCGTGCTTGCGTGCGCGTTCATCTGATCCCAAGCAAAGCAGCAGCAGCAGCGTGTCCGCAAGGCGTCTCGGCTACGGGCTCAGACGACGCTCGCTGCTAGACCAGCCCACCTGGGGGTTTGCCGACACCACCACCACCGGCACCACCGCCACCACCGCCACAACCAGCAGTAACAGCGGCGGCACCAGCGGCGGCACTAGCGGCATGCGCTTGCATCGACAAAGTGGTTTTTGTGCTTCGCTTATCGGGGAGGACGGGGAGAGGTGGGGAGGGGGCGATGAGCGTCGTGGCCGTGTGGGACCGTCTCTAGCGGCGCCGGCAGGCTGGGGTCAACCTCCCCCCACGCCCGGCAACCCCGGCAACCCCGGCAACGGGCACCAGCGACGGGCACCAGCGACGACGGGCACCAGCGACGTCTGGATCGAAGGCGTCTTGTCACGGCGTAGAAGCTCTCTCTATCTCTCGCTCGCTCGCTCGGCGGGCGGGGTGGGAGTGGCGCAAGGATCAAGGCACGGGGTGGTGACGGTGGCGGTGGATCACCGCGGACGCCTCTTTGGTTTTGCCGCTGGTTGCGCGAGTTTGGTTCTTGCCGGCGCCGATGCCGGGCGGCCGCGCCGGTGAAGGAGGGGAGTGGACGAGTGGGAGGAGGAGTCACGGAACGGCGCTGGAGGAACTGGAGGCGCCGCCTGCCGGGAGGTCGTACATGTCCCTCCAGATGATTTCATTCACTGTGGTGGTGGTGGTGGGAGGTGTGGGGGTGTGGGGGTGGGGGGGGAAGAGAGCGAGTGAGGTGAGGCACAGCAGCACTCACTCACTCAGTCACTCACTCNGTCAGCCACTCACTCAGCCACTCACTCACACTCACCACTCACTCACCACTTAGGCACATTCAGTCACTCATCNCTCACTCNCTCACTCACTCACCACTCATTTACTCAATCACTCANTCATCACCTACTCACCACACTCNGTAAGCCACTCATCACTCAGTCACTCAGTCAACCACTCACTCAGCCNCTCACTCAGTCACTCACTCACTCACTCAGTCACTCACTCACCACTCACTCAGCACTCACTCAGNCAGCTCACTCACTCNGTCACTCAGTCAGTGTGACACTCACTCACTCAGTCACGCACCCACTCACTCAGTCACTCACTCAGCAACTCACTCACTCACTCAGCAACTCACTCAGCAACTCACTCAGCCACCCACTACTCACTCAGCCACTCACTCAGCCACTCACTCAGCTACCCACTCAGCCACCCACTCACTCAGCCACTCACTCACTCACCCACTAAGCAACTTACTCAGCAACTCACTCAGCCACTCACTCAGCCACTCAGCCACCCATTCAGCAACTTACTCAGCAACTCACTCAGCCACTCACTCAGCCACTCACACACACACTCACCCACTCACACACACACCTACTCACACACCCACTCACACACCCACTCACACCCACCCACTCACCCACTCACTCACCCACTCACCCACTCACTCACTCAGCCACCCACCCACTCAGCTACCCACCCACTCAGCCACCCACTCAGCCACCCACTCACCCACTCAGCCACCCACCCACTCAGCTACCACCCACTCAGCCACCCACTCACCCACTCAGCACTCACCCAATCACCCACTCAGCCACCCACCCACTCAGCCACCCACTCAGCCACCCTCTCACTCCGTTAGCAGCAGCAGCAGCAGCGCCAGCGACGTACGGTCCTCCAGGATGTACGGCGGGAACTCCTCTTTGACCGGCGCCTGGGGGCGGGCGTCGTCACCTCCACCGTCGCTGCCACCGCCACCGCCACCGCCGGCGCCACCAGCCTCCGTCCGAGCGCCGGCGCTGGCGGCGGGCCCCTCCGCGCTCGCCCGATGGCGTCGTCCGGCGCCGCGTCCACCCCCGGCGCCGGCGGGCTCACCCCGAACGCGGTGAGACACGGCGCCGAGTGGCTGAGACGTGCCGGCGGAGCGGCTCGGGCACTGTCAGCGCATGCAGCTGCTGCAGCTGCTGCTGCTGGTGCTGCTGCTGCAGCTGCTGGTGCTGCAGCTGCTGCTGCTGCTGGTGCTGCCGGCGCTGGCCGTGGATGTCGCCGGGCAGGTTGCTGATCCCGCCGTGCCGTGTCGGACTCGGACGCCGCCTGCCGGAGCCGGAGCTGGTGCCGGTGCCGTGCTGGTGCATGCCGGGGAGCAGCAGCAGCACGTTCTGCTGCTGCTGCTGCGGCTGCTGCTGCAGCATTCCCGCTACAATTCTCTGCGGCTGCTGCTGCTGCTGTGGATAGGGCATTAGAAGCAGCTGCTGGTGCTGCTGCTGGTGCTGCTGCTGGTGCTGCTGCTGGTGCTGCTGCTGCTGGTGCTGCTGCTGCTGGTGTAGAGCCGGTGCCATCGCGGCTCCGTTGTGGGCCGGCGGCGCCAGCAGCAGCGGCAGGGTCGGGCTGCGCTGCTGCTGCTGCTGGTGGTGGTGGTCCTGGTGGTGCTGGTGGTGGTGGTGGTGGTCCTGGTGGTGCTGGTGGTGGTGGTCTTGGTGGTGCTGGTTGTGCTGGTTGTGCCGCGGTGTGGGGATGGCGACAGGACTAGTGGGGCTGCAGGGAAGGAGGCCAAATGGACGCGGCGGTGCCGGCGCTTCCAGCGCCATCGCCTCCTCCACCTCGTCCACCTCGTCCACCTCGTCCACCTCCTCCGCCTCGTCCACCTCGTTCGCCGTCATCGCCGTCGCCCCCAAGCCGGCGTCGGCGTAGTCGTCCCGAGAGCGGTCGGGAAACAACGGCTCCTGCTTGATGAGGATGCTGGAGCCTGGGGGGTGGGGGGTGGGGGGGGGGGTGATCATTCGTGCACGTGCTGGTGTGGGTGGGTGAGTGAATGAGTGGGTGAGTGAGTGGCTGAGTGAATGGCTCAGTGGGTGAGTGGCTGAGTGAGTGACTGAGTGAGTGAGTGAATGAGTGGGTGGCTGAGTGGGTGGCTGAGTGAGTGGCTGAGTGAGTGGCTGAGTGGCTGAGTGACTGAGTGGCTTGAGTGGCTGGGTGAGTGGCTGAGTGAGTGGGTGGCTGGGTGAGTGGCTGGGTGAGTGAGTGAGTGGGTGAGTGGCTGGGTGAGTGGCTGAGTGAGTGGCTGGGTGAGTGACTGAGTGAGTGGCTGAGTGAGTGNCTGAGTGAGTGGGTGAGTGGCTGAGTGAGTGGCTGAGTGAGTAACTGGGTGAATGGCTGAGTGAGTGGCTGGGTGAGTGGCTGAGTTGGCGAGTGAGTGGCTGAGGGCTGGGTGAGTGGGTGGGTGGCTGGACTAGGTGGACGGTAGTCAATGGCCGGCTGCGTTTCTGTTTGCCGTTGGACACCGTCACCTGGACGGGCAGGCCCGCCGCGCCGCGTGTGAACGGCGGCACAACCACCGCCAGATGAGCTGCAAACATCACCATCGTCACCACCACCGTCACCACCACCGTCACCACCGTCACCACCACCACCACCACCCACCACCACCAATAACCCACCACCCGCTCACCACCCAATCAATCACCCACCCACCACCACCACCCACCCACCGTCACCACTTGCCACCCATCACCACCACCACCGTCACCACCACCACCCGCCCACTCGCTCACCCCCCCCCTCGCCCACTCCCCCCCCTCCCCCCACCCCCTCTCCCCCCTCCCCCCCTCCCCCGGTTGGCTCTTACGCGAGAAGTCCTTGTCCACTCGGCCCTCCGCCCCCAGAGCGGTCGGCCGTTGGCGTGGCCNCAGAGAGACCGAGACGTGGGAGAGACACGGAGAGACACGAGACACGGAGAGACACGGAGAGAGAGACACACGAGACACGGAGAGAGACACGTGACACGGCACGGAGAGAGAGACAGGAGACACAGACACGGAGACACGGGAGTGAGAGAGAGAGACGTGACACGGAGAGACACNGAGACACGGGCACGGAGAGGGGGTGAGGAGACAGAGAGAGAGACAGAGACACGGAGACACGGGGAGACACGGACGGAGACGGAGAGACACGGAGACAGAGACAGAGAGAGACACGCACAGTGAGACACGGANAGAGGCANAGAGAGACACGGAGAGAANCACAGAGNCACGGGGAGAGAGACACACAAGAGACCGACAGACACATCGGTGTGGTAGACACTGAGAGAGNCACAGAGCGACAGAGAGACACACACGGACAGAGNCACGGAGAGAGAGACAGAGAGACACGGAGACACAGAGACACGGAGAGACACGGAGAAAGACGCGGTGAGAGACACAGAGACACACAGACACACAGTGAGACACGGAGAGACACGGAGAGAGACACACAGTGAGACACAGTGAGACACACAGAGAGACACACACAGAGACACAGTGAGAGACACACAGAGAGACACATAGAGAGACACGGCGTGACCCCCCGGGCCGCGACCCCCGACCCCCGACCCCTCACCTGCGCCCCTGTGGTGAAGGTGACCCTGGCGTCGGGGCTGAAGTGGTTGCCGTGGAGATGGAGGAGGTCGCCCCCGGCAACGGAGCAGCAGGCGGCGCTCAGACGCTCCACCACGGCAGCTCCTGGGCCGAGCGCTGAGCTGCAGCGGCAACAACAACAACAACGACAACGACGGTAAACAACAACAACAACGACGACAACAAGACGGTAAACAACAACAACAACGACGGTAAACAACAACAACGACGGTAAACAACAACGACGATGACGACGGTAAACAACAACAACGGTAAACAACAACGACGATGACGATGGTAAACAACAACGACGATGACGATGGTAAACAACAACAACGACGACGGTAAACAACAACAACAACGGTAAACAACAACAACAACGATGACGACGGTAAACAACAACAACGATGACGACGGTAAACAACAACAACGATGACGACGGTAAACAACAACAACGATGACGACGGTAAACAACAACAACGATGACGACGGTAAACAACAACAACAACAACGGTAAACAACAACGACGATGACGGTAAACAACAACAACGATGACGATGGTAAACAGCAATGATCAACAACAATGATAAACAATACACACAGTGTGTACACACACACAGTATGTACACACTGTGTGTGTGTGTACACACACACACAGTGTGTACATACTGTGTGTGTGTGTACACAGTGTGTGTACACACACACAGTGTGTACGTACACACACACAGTGTGTGTACGTACACACATTGTGTGTGTACGTACACACACACACAGTGTGTGTGTGTGTACGTACACACAGTGTGTACACACACACACTGTGTGTACGTACACACAGTGTGTACACACACACACTGTGTGTACACACAGTGTGTACACACACAGTGTGTGTGTGTACACACTGTGTGTGTACACACGTACACACAGTGTATACACACTGTGTGTGTGTGTACGTACACACACACACACTGTGTGTACACACTGTGTGTGTGTACACACAGTGTGTACACACTGTGTGTGTGTACACACAGTGTATACACACACACAGTGTACACACACAGTGTGTGTACACTGTGTGTGTACACTGTGTGTGTGTGTGTAATGGACAGTGGTCCTTAGGAATGTGGAACAGACGAGGGATGGTGATGGAGATGCAGCAAGCGACGCATCACTCCAAATCGCCTGTATGTGTGTCTCTGTGTCTCTGTGTGTGTGTGTCTGTGTGTGTATCTGTGTGTGTGTGTCTGTCTGTGTGTGTGTCTGTGTGTGTGTGTCTGTGTCTGTCTGTGTGGGTCTGCCCCGTGACCTCCTGCCAGCGGGCGTTCGACACTTCACGTGGCCTCAAGGTGCACTTGGCCTGGCACAAGCGTCGTGGTGACGTCACCGCCACTTAGTGGCGAATGGCGGTTGTTGTGTCTGTGTGTGTGTCTGTGTGTGTGTGTGTCTGTGTGTGTCTGTGTGTGTTAAGCGCTGTGTGTGGGTGTGGGCATGCGTGTGTGCCTGTGTGGACATGTGTGTGCGTGTGCCTGTGTGTGTGGCTGTGTGTGTGTGCAAGTGCCGCCTTTGAGCGAGTGAATGAGTGGGTGGGTGAGCGAGTGAATGAGTGGGTGGGTGAGCGAGTGAATGAATGAGTGGTGGGTGAGCGAGTGAATGAATGAGTGGGTGGGTGAGCGAGTGAATGAATGAGTGGGTGGGTGAGCGAGTGAATGAATGACTGAGTTTGTGAGTGAGTGAGTGAATGTCTTGTGAGTGAGTGAATGAGTGAGTGAATGTGTGAGTAAATGAGTGAATGAGTGAGTGTGTGAGTGAATGACTGAGTGAGTGATTGAGTGACTGAGTTTGTGAATGAATGAGTTTGTGAATGAGTGAGTGAGTGAATGGTTGAGTGGGTGGGAAGCGAGTGAATGAATGAGTGGGTGGTTGAGCGAGTGAATGAATGAGTGGGTGGTTGAGCGAGCGAGTGTGTCTGTGAGTGAATGAGTGAGTGAGTGAATGAGTGAGTGTGTGAATGAGTGAGTTTGTGAATGAGTGAGTGAATGAGAGTGAATGAGTGGGTGGTTGAGTGAGTGTGTGAGTGAATGAATGACTGAGTGAATGAATGAGTGAGTGTGTGAGTGACTGAGTGAGTGAGTGAATGAATGAGTGAGTGAATGGTTGAGTGAATGAGTGGTTGAGTGAGTGAATGAGTGAGTGAGTGAGTTTGTGAATGAATGAGTGGGTGAATGAGTGTGTGAATGAGTGAGTTTGTGAATGAGTGAGTGAATGAGAGTGAATGAGTGGGTGGTTGAGTGAGTGTGTGAGTGAATGAATGACTGAGTGAATGAATGAGTGAGTGTGTGAGTGATTGAGTGAGTGAGTGAATGAATGAGTGAGTGAATGGTTGAGTGAATGAGTGGTTGAGTGAGTGAATGAGTGAGTGAGTTTGTGAATGAATGAATGGGTGAATGAGTGTGTGAATGAGTGAGTTTGTGAATGAGTGAGTGAATGAGAGTGAATGAGTGGGTGGTTGAGTGAGTGTGTGAGTGAATGAATGACTGAGTGAATGAATGAGTGAGTGTGTGAGTGAGTGAGTGAGTGAATGAATGAGTGAGTGAATGGTTGAGTGAATGAGTGGTTGAGTGAGTGAATGAGTGAGTGAGTGAGTTTGTGAATGAATGAGTGGGTGAATGAGTGTGTGAATGAGTGAGTTTGTGAATGAGTGAGTGAATGAGAGTGAATGAGTGGGTGGTTGAGTGAGTGTGTGAGTGAATGAATGACTGAGTGAATGAATGAGTGAGTGTGTGAGTGATTGAGTGAGTGAGTGAATGAATGAGTGAGTGAATGGTTGAGTGAATGAGTGGTTGAGTGAGTGAATGAGTGAGTGAGTGAGTTTGTGAATGAATGAGTGGGTGAATGAGTGTGTGAATGAGTGAGTTTGTGAATGAGTGAGTGAATGAGAGTGAATGAGTGGGTGGTTGAGTGAGTGTGTGAGTGAATGAATGAATGACTGAGTGAATGAATGAGTGTGTGAGTGACTGAGTGAGTGAGTGAATGAATGAGTGAATGGTTGAGTGAATGAGTGGTTGAGTGAGTGAATGAGTGAGTGAGTGAGTTTGTGAATGAATGAGTGGGTGAATGAGTGGGTGAATGAGTGAGTGGGTGAGTGTGTGAGTGAGTGACTGAATGGTTGAGTGAGTGAATGAATGAGTGTGTGAGTGAATGACTGAGTGAATGGTTGAGTGAATGAGTGGTTGAGTGAATGAATGAATGAGTGTGTGAGTGAATGGTTGAGTGAATGAGTGGTTGAGTGAGTGAATGAATGAGTGAGTGAGTGAATGGTTGAGTGAGTGAGTGTGTGAGTGAGTGAGTGGTTGTGTGAGTGAATGAATGAGTGAGTTTGTGAATGAATGAGTGAGTGAGTGGGTGGTTGAGCGAGCGAGTGTGTCCGTGAGTGAATGAGTGAGTGAGTGAGTGAATGAGTGAGTGATTGGGCGAGTGATTGGGTGAGTGAGTCAGTGAGTGAGTGAATGAATGAATGGTTGAGTGAGTGAGTGAATGGTTGAGTGAGTGAATGAGTGAGTGAGTGAATGAGTGAGTGAATGAGTGAGTGAATGAGTGAGTGAATGAAGAGTGAGTGAGTGAATGAATGAACGAGAGGCTCACAGCACTCGATGGAGATGGAGGCGGCCTGCAGGGACAGCACCCCCCCCCCGGGCTGGGGCACGTGCACACGGAACACGAGGCGCACACGCGTGTTCTTACGCCCAATGTCCGTCTCGCCCTTACGCAGCTCGATGTCCGAGTTGCGAAGCTTCTGGATCCCCGCACAGTCGATGCTGAGCGACGCACACACATGTACACGCATGTACACACACGCACATGTACACACGCACACACATGCACACACACGCACGCACACACACGCACATGTACACACGCACACGTACACACGCACGCACACACACGCACGCACGCACACGTACACACACACGCAGATGCAACAACAACCGCCATTCGCCACTAAGTGGCGGTGACGTCACCAAGACGCTTGTGCCAGGCCAAGTGCACCTTGAGACCACGTGAAGATGCATGCACACAGACACGCAGACACACGCACACACACACACACAGACACACACGCAGACACACGCACACACACACACAGACACACACACACAGACACACACGCACACGCACGCACACACAGACACACACGATTGCACACACACAGACACACACACACGCAGACATACAGCAGGGCGATCTCCAGCAGCCTGTGTGGTGAGTGGCGTGGTGAGTGGCGTGGTGAGTGGCGTGGCGGTGAGCGTGGCGGTGAGCGTGGCGGTGAGCGAGGCGGTGAGCATGGTGAGCGTGGCGGTGAGCGTGGCGGTGAGCGTGGCGGTGAGCGTGGTGAACGTGGCGGTGAGCGTGGCGAGCGTGGCGGTGAGCGTGGCGAGCGTGGCGGTGAGCGTGGCGGTGAGCGTGGCGGTGAGCGTGGCGGTGAGCGTGGTGAACGTGGCGGTGAGCGTGGCGGTGAGCGTGGCGGTGAGCGTGGTGAACGTGGTGGTGAGCGTGGCGATGAGCGTGGCAATGAGCATGACGGTGAGCGTGGCGGTGAGCGTGGCGGTGAGCGTAGTGAGCGTAGCGGTGAGCGTGGTGAGTGAGCTGGTGAGCGTGGCGGTGAGCGTGGCGGTGAGCGTGGTGAGCGTGGCGGTGAGCGTGGTGAGCGTGGTGGTGAGCGAGCTGGTGAGCGTGGCGGTGAGCGTGGTGAGCGTGGTGGTGAGCGAGCTGTGGTGAGCGTGGCGGTGAGCGTGGTGAGCGTGGTGGTGAGCGTGGTGAGTGAGCTGGTGAGCGTGGCGGTGAGCGTGGTGAGCGTGGCGGTGAGCGTGGTGAGTGAGCTGGTGAGCGTGGCGGTGAGCGTGGCGGTGAGCGTGGTGAGCGTGGCGGTGAGCGTGGTGAGCGTGGTGGTGAGCGAGCTGGTGAGCGTGGCGGTGAGCGTGGTGAGCGTGGCGGTGAGCGAGCTGGTGAGCGTGGTGGTGAGCGTGGCGGTGAGCGTGGCGGTGAGCGTGGTGGTGAGCGTGGTGGTGAGCGTGGCGGTGAGCATGGCGGTGAGCGTAGTGAGCGTGGTGGTGAGCGTGGCGGTGAGCGTGGCGGTGAGCGTGGCGGTGAGCGTGGTGAGCGTGGTGAGCGTGGCGGTGAGCGTGGTGAGCGTGGCGGTGAGCGTGGTGAGTGAGCTGGTGAGCGTGGCGGTGAGCGTGGTGAGTGAGTGGTGAGCGTGGTGGTGAGCGTGGTGAGTGAGCGTGGTGAGCGTGGCGGTGAGCGTGGTGGTGAGCGTGGAGGTGAGTAGCGTGGCGGTGAGCAGCGTGGCGGTGAGCGTGGCGGTGAGCGTGGCGGTGAGTGTGGTGAGTAGCGTGGTGGTGAGCGTGGTGGTGAGCGTGGCGGTGAGTGAGCTGGTGAGCGTGGCGGTGAGCGTGGCGGTGAGCGTGGTGGTGAGTAGCGTGGTGGTGGTGGTGAGCGTGGCGGTGAGCGTGGCGGTGAGCGTGGTGGTGAGTAGCGTGGTGGTGAGCGTGGTGAGCGTGGCGGTGAGCGTGGCGGTGAGCGTGGCGGTGAGCGTGGCGGTGAGCGAGCTGGTGAGCGTGGCGGTGAGCGGCGTACAGGGCGCTCATGCCGTGGTCGGGCAGCAGGGCCATCTCCAGCAGCCGGTGTGGGCCCACGGCGGCCTCGCGGCTCTGCGTGGCCACCGTCTTGCCGGTGATGCGGTGCACCTGGTAGAACGGGTGGGGCCGCAGCGGACGCTCGTCCGCCGTGCCGATGAACATCTGTAGGGTGAGCGGAGACTCCCGGTAGCCACTCAGCTGCGAGCACAGACACACACACACAGATATATACACGCACAGACACACACACACACACGTACAGACAGATATATACACACGCACACAGACACACGCACAGACACGCACAGACACGTGCCGATGAACATCTGTAGGGTGAGCGGAGACTCCCGGTAGCCACTCAGCTGCGAGCACAGACACACGTACAGACACACAGACACACACATATATACACACAGACACACACACAGACACACGTACACACGTACAGACATATACACACGCTACGCACACACACGCACAGACACACGTACAGACGTACACATATGTACACACGCACACACACAGACACACGTACAGACACGCACAGACACACACAGACACACGCACAGACACACGCCGATGAAGATCTGTAGGGTGAGCGGAGACTCCCGGTAGCCAATCAGCTGTGAGCACGCAGACGTACAGACACACAGACACACAGACACACGTACAGACACACAGACACAAGTACAGACACGCACAGACACACAGACACACGTACAGACATGCGTACAGACACGCACAGACACACGCACAGACATATATACACACGCACAGACACGTGCCGATGAACATCTGTAGCGTGAGCGGAGACTCCCGGTAGCCACTCAGCTGTGAGCACACACACACATACAGACACACGTACAGACGTACACACATGTACACACGCACACACGCACACACACAGACACACAGACACACGTACAGACACACAGACACAAGTACAGACAGATATATACACACAGACACACGCACAGATATATACACACGCACACACACACGTACAGACACATGTACAGACGCACAGACACAGATATATACACACGCACACACACACGTACAGACACACGTACAGACACACGTACAGACGCACAGACACAGATATATACACACGCACACACACACGTACAGACACACGTACAGACACACGGACACACACACACGTACACACACGTACACACACACACACACGTACACACACACACCACACACACACACACACACACACACGTACACACACATACACACACGGACACATTTTAGTGGAGGGTGCGGCGGCGGTTACCGTGACCACGGTTACCGTGACGGCGGTTACCATGACCGCGGTTACCGTGACGCGGTTGCCGTGACTGCGGTTACCGTGACGACGGGGTGCCCGCTCCCCGTGGCGGCCTTGACGGCGCCGCGGCTGCCCTCCGTCTCGTAGTGAGCGCGGTGGTGGCCACGCGGCTCCACCTCCACACGCAGCTCGCAGGACCCGCTCGGGGCGGGAGCCACTGGGACAGGCTGGGCAGACCCTCCAACCTGGTGGGGGTCACAGTGGGGTCACAGTGGGGTCACAGTGGGGTCACAGTGGGGTCACAGTGGGGTCACAGGTCACGGTGGTGGCCACGTGCTCCACCTCCACACGCAGCTCGCAGGGACCCGCTCGGGCGGGAGCCACTGGGACAGGCTGGGCAGACCCTCCAACCTGGTGGGGGTCACAGTGGGGTCACAGTGGGGGGGGGTCACAGTGGGGGGGGGGGGGGTCACCCTCAACGCAACCCCACGAACCCTCGCGACTCCTCCACGCGAACCCCACAAACTCCCTGACCCCTCCACCCCTGCGACCCACGACCCCTCGCGATCCTCCACGCGACCCCCAGGAACCCTCGCGACCCACAAACTCCCTGACCCTCCGACCCCTCCACGCGACCCACGACCCCTCGCGATCCCTCCACGCGACCCCCAGTGAACCCTCGCGACCCCTCCACGCGACCCCGCGACCCCTCTACACGACCCCTCGACCCCCGCGACCCCCGCGCTTCCCGACACCCACCCGCACGGTGCCGGCTGCTTGGGCAGCGCCCAGGGGCAGGCTGGCGGCACCGCCAGGAACGGCGCCGACGACGTCGCCCCGGCAACGGCCCCGGCAACGGCCCCGGCAACGGCGACGCCGACGCCGGTGACGTCAGCTCCACCACCTCGGCCTTCAGGAAGGTGCTGACGTCACACTCCACGTCGTCCCACGCCCGACCTGCTGCTGCTGCTGCTGCTGCTGGAGGAGTAGCAGCTGCTGCAGCTGCTGCTGCTGTTGCTGCTGTTGCTGCTGCTGCTGCAGCTGCAGCTGCAGCTGCCCCTCGAAGCCGGGCGCCGTGTGGTCCTGGGAGGTGCGGCGAGACTTGGACGGGATGCTCTCCTGCGAGTCCTCGTCCTGACGGCAGCGGCAGTGGCAGAAGCGGGAGAAGAAGCAGCAGCAGCAAAAGAAACAGCAGTAGCAGAAGCAGCAGCAGCAGAAGCAGCAGCAGCAGAAGCAGCAGCAGCAGAAGCAGCAGCAGCAGAAGCAGCAGCAGCAGAAACAGCAGAGGCAGCATCACTGTCGTGACTGCAGGGATTCATATTCTTGGTTCTTTCGGTAAAGTCACGTAGAAGGGAAAGAATAAAATAATAAAAATATACACCATCTTCATCATCAGCAGCAGCAGCAGCACACAAGTATGGACCCGGGGCCTGGACTCCGGGCCTAGGTTTGGACCCCAGGCCTTAGGCCTGGGCTTGGACCTCACGCCCCTGGACCTGGTCCCCGTGGGCCGTTGATGGGACCCTTGGCCTGAGCCTGGACCACAGGTCTAGACTCCAGGCCTGTGTCTGGTCTTATGGCTTGTGCCTGGACCACAGGTCTTGACCCTGGGCCTGTGCCTGGACCACAGGCCTAGACCCCCCCCCCCCACCAGGACCCCGCTCCCCGCATGGGCCTCCCCGTGGTCTCACCTCGCCCGGCGGCATGAGCAGCAGCAGCAGCGGCGGCTGCTCCCCCTCGTTGATGCTGGAGCGTCGCGAGGTGGCGGGGACGGCGTGGGGGAGAGGTGGGGGAGGTGCAGGCGGAGCCGCAGCCGACCCCGCCGCCTCCTCCCGGCGACGACCCCGCCTGGAGATCGGCGCTCGAGTGGCGACGCTTGCCGCCGTACGGCGAGGTGGAGCGCGCCGGGTGCAGCAGGTGCGGCTCGTCCGTCGGCGTGGAGTTGCCGGCGGGGACGCCGCCGCCGCCGCCGCCCACCGCACGCGGAGAGACGCGGCCCAGGCCTGGCGCGGTGCCGGGGATGAGGGGAAAAGGGTGGAATGTTGTATACGTGTTGACTTTCTTTGGCACCGCCATGCGTAGCCGACCGCGTTAATCGGGGGTGCAGGGGAAGGACGAGAAACTCCTTGGTTCTTTCGGTAAAGTCATCACGTAGAAGGGAAATAATAAAATAACAAAAATAAAACATCATATAATAAAACAATTCTCACGACGTTTCGGGCCACAACGCAAGCAGCCGTCCTCAGGCGAAGAACAGGGCTGTCGGAAAGACGGCGTCTGAATGAGCACCACCATGCTTGGCAGCGTATATTTAAGCTGGGTTAGAGGGGGAAGAGCGCCTTGACAAAGGAATTTGCATATCAACAGAGGAATTTAGCAGATTTATGCGAAATGCAGATATGGGATTAGTCGCTACTTGTGGAATGCGTCTTATTTTCTCTTCACACGTCACTTTACCACCGAAACATCCAGAGAGTCACTCACAGTACGGCGGCGGCGGTGAGGTTGGTGACGAGGCGGCGCAGTAGAACTGCTGCTGCTGCTGCTGCTGGCGATGGCGCTGCTGCTGCTGGTGGTGGCGTTGCGACGGCGGCGACGGCATCGGCGATCCGTGCGGCGACCGCGAGTCCAGGTCAATGGTGGTGAACAAGAGGCTCACCGGGTCATCCGGCGCTCCGCCGGCGGTGCAGCCGGCGCAGCCGCCGCCGATCGTCTCTGAGTCGGGAGCCGCGTCCGGCTTGGGGCTGGCGGGGGAGGCGCTGCGAGCCGGGCTGACGGTGCCGACGGCGCCAGCGGCGGCTCGCGGTAGCGGTAGAAGAGGTCGCCCTCGGACCGCCGGTGCTGCTGCTGCTGCTGGTGGTGGTGCTGGTGGTGCTGGTGGTACAGCTGGCGGTGGTGGTCGTGGTGGTGGTGGTGGGTTGGCACGGCCAGGCCGTTGGCGGCGCCGGCGGCGGCACCGGCTGCGGTGCAGCAGCAGCAGCAGTCCCCGTGCTGCTCGCCGGGGGTGATCTCGATGCTGGGACATTCCATGGCGAGGGGCGGAAGAGCGGCGGCGCCGCGGCGGCGCTGCCGGGGCTGCCGGGGCTGCCGGGGCTGCGGCGACGTCAAGAATGATGGAGAGTATCGGCAACATTAGCAGCAGCACCATAATCACCACCAACACCACCGCCGCCACTACCGCAGCCACTGCCACCACAATCACCTTCACCACCATCACCGCCACCACCGCCGCCACCGTCATCACCTTCACCACCATCACCACCACCACCGCCGCCGCCACCGCCACCACCGCCACCACAATCACCAACACCGCCACCGCCATCACCATCACCACCACCACCACAGCCACCGCCACCACAATCACCGCCACCACTGCCACCACCATCACCACCATCACCGCTACCGCCACCACCACCACCGCCACCACCGCCGCCACCACCACCACCACCACCACAATCACCACCACCGCCACCACCGCCACCACCACCACCGCACCACCGCACCACCACCACCACCACAATAACCACCACCACCACCACCACCACCATCACCACCTTCACCACCGCCACCACCCAGGCCTGACCCCCCCCTCACCTCAAGTGGTGTCCATCAGCAGGAGCCAACAGGCCATACGTGGTGCCGTAACCACGCTGCAGCTGCTGCTGCTGCTGCCACTGCTGCTGCTGCACTGCTGCAGCTGCTGCTGGTGCCGCTGCTGCTGCACGGAAGCAGCTGCGGCAGCTGCCGCCAGCGCCGTCGGCACCGCCGGCGCTGGCGGCGACGGGTCGAAGGGCGCGAAGACGGTGGCCCATCGCCGGGGCAGAAGGCGCTACATTCCGGCTCTGTGGGGACACACAGAGACACACAGAGTCACCACACAGAGACACACAGAGACACACAGAGACACACAGAGACACACAGAGACACGACACCACACAGAGACACAGAGTCACACAGAGACACACAGAGACACACATACTCACACAGAGACCCACAGACTCACACAGAGAGACCAGCAGACTCACACAGAGACCACAGACTCACACAGAGACCCACAGACTCACACACAGACCCACAGACTCACACAGAGACACACAGACACACACAGACACACACAGAGACCCACAGAGACACACAGACTCACACAGAGACCCACAGACACACACAGACCCACAGACTCACACAGAGACCCACAGACTCACACAGCAGAGACCCACAGACTCACACAGAGACCCACAGACTCACACACACAGACCCACAGACTCACACAGAGACCCACAGACTCACACACAGACCCACAGACACACAGACCCACAGACTCACACAGAGACACACAGACTCGCACAGACACACACACAAAGAGACCCACAGTTTATTGTCGTTCCACACCTCAGATTAGCGCGATTGCCTACGTGTGGTATCATCGGTAGGCCAAAGTCCTGTTCTATTGATGGAATCGTAGTGCATTGACCAGGTCATTATAGGCGAGATGTAAGACCCCTGTTGGTTGGATTTCTCTACACCTCTCATGATAGGAGTTGGGTGTACGGAGGTGGGGAGGGAGGGGAGGGAGGAGAGGGCGGGGAGGGAGGGGAGGGGAGGGAGGAGAGGGAGGGGAGGGAGTGGAGGGAGTGGAGGGAGGAGAGGGGAGGAGGAGAGGGAGGGNAGGGAGGAGAGGAGGGGAGGAGGGAGGAGAGGGAGGGAGGGAGGGAGGGGGGAGAGGGAGGGAGGAGAGGGAGGAGAGGGAGGGAGGGAGGGAGGAGAGGGAGGAGAGGAGGGAGGGAGGGAGGAGAGGGAGGAGAGGGGAGAGGGAGGAGAGGGAGGGAGGAGGAGAGGGAGGGAGGGAGGGGAGGGAGGGAGGGGAGGGAGGAGAGGGAGGGAGGGGAGTGAGGAGAGGAGTGGAGGAGGGAGGGNAGGGAGGGAGGGGAGGGGAGGGAGGGGAGGGAGGGTGGTACTTCTGTATGGACTGTCTGTCAGCTAACGGAATGTGTGTGAGTACGTGTGTGTGGTTGTGTATGTGTGTAGGTGTCTGTGTGTGTCAGTGGGGAGTGGTGGTGCAGCGGTTAGCGCAGCGCTGCGCTACAAACCCGGCGACCCGAGTTCGATTCCCGGTCACGGCCAACACCACGATTATCTGAACCGGTCCTGGGCCTCCCCTAGGTCGACTCAGCCTCAAATGAGTATCCGGTGCGGTGTGTAAACATCGCTACTGGGAGACAAAGGCGGCCGGGCGTGGTGCTGGCCACCACCCCCTTGTGTACCGTGCCGGCCTTCATAGGCGCTCGCTAACAGCACTTGCCCCTACAGCCTGTTAAGGCTATACGGGGATCTTTGTTTTGTATATGTGTGTATGTGTGTGTGTGTGTATGTGTGTGTGTATGTGTGTATGTGTGTGTATGTGTGTGTATGTGTGTGTATGTGTGTGTGTGTAAACACGTGTGTCATTCCCTCCCTTCTCTACACTTGCGAAACATGGACCCCCTAATGGAGCATCTTCGCCCGTTAGAAACATTCAGTCTGCCCTGCCTACGATCCATCCTGGGTTTAACCAGGTTGGATTGTGTGAGGAGCTCACAAATCCTTGAAAGATCTGGGCAAAGCCCATCGGTGAGCTCCTCCGGCAGGCAAGGCTGCGTTGGCTGGGTCATGTAGCCCGCATGCCCAATCACCGCATGCCTAAACAGCTTTTGTTCGGCCGGATCGAGGGGGCTAAACGGGCGCGACACGGGCTAGAGAAGAGATGGAGTGATGTGGTACAGGAGGACGTGGAGCTGAGTGGACTTGCCAATGACCGCTACCAGCGGTGTCAAGACCGGCCTCTGTGGAGGAGGCTCGTGAAGGACGCTACTGGGCAGTTGGGGCAGTCACCCTCCAACAACAACGGAGGGCGGAGGAGCGACGCTCACTAAAGCACAGCAAGTTGGTACAGTAGGGGGCACAGGTGGTGCATCAGCCAGTCATCTCGGTCATCTCAGTCAGTCGACCCGTGGCACCTGCTGGGTCTGCCCCGTGACCTCCTGCCAGTGGGCGTTCGACACTTCACGTGGCCTCAACGTGCACATGGCCTGGCACAAGCGTCGTGGTGACGTGAATGCCACTAGGTGGCGAATGGCGGTTGTTGTTGTTGTGTAGTTAACATCTCCTAGGTCACAGCGGTGATGATCAGGGGCAGAGAGAGAGAGGCACACTGGGTGGAGAGAGAGGGGCGGGTGGGGGAGAGATACAGAGAGACAGAGAGACAGCGAGACACAGACAGAGAGACACAGACACAAAGACACAGAGATAGAGTGAGAGACAGAGAGACACACCGGGTGGAGAGAGAGGGCGGGTGGGGGGAGAGATACAGAGAGACAGAGAGACAGCGAGACACAGACAGAGAGACACAGACAGAAGACACAGAGATAGAGAGACAGAGAGACACAGAGAGACACAGACAGAGAGAGACAGAGAGAAAGACAGAGACAGACAGAGAGACAGAGACACAGAGAGACACAGAGAGAGACAGAGATACACACAGAGAGACACAGAGACAGAGACAGACAGAGAGAGACACAGGTAGACAGAAAGAGACAGACAGAGACAGAGGCGTTGATGCCACATTCTTGCGGTCTGGGTGTTTCTTTGCGGGTTTGTCTTTGAGGGGGATTTATTTATTTATTTACCACCCTCCCCTCGCCCCACTGGGGTCAACCAAACGGGAGACGGATCTCCTCACCCAGACACAGACAAAGGTCCCCGTGTAGCCTCTAGCAGGGCTATCTATGGGTCTCTGTGTGTGATGAGTCTATGGGTTTCTGCAGTGTGATGAGTCTATGGGTCTCTGTGTGTGATGAGTCTAATGGGTCTCTGTGTGAGTCTATGGCTCTCTGCTGTGTGATGAGTCTATGGGTCTCTGCTGTGTGATGGGTCTATGTGTCTCTGCTGTGTGATGAGTCTAATGGGTCTCTGTGTGAGTCTATGGCTCTCTGCTGTGTGATGGGTCTATGTGTCTCTGCTGTGTGATGAGTCTATGGATCTCTGCTGTGTGATGAGTCTATGGGTCTCTGTGTGATGAGTCTGGGTCTCTGTGCGAGTCTGTGGGTCTCTGTGATGAGTCTGTGGGTCTCTGCTGTGTGATGAGTCTATGGGTCTCTGCTGTGTGATGGGTCTATGGGTCTCTGCTGTGTGATGAGTCTATGGGTCTCTGCTGTGTGATGAGTCTATGGGTCTCTGTGTGATGAGTCTATGGGTCTCTGCTGTGTGATGAGTCTATGGGTCTCTGTGTGATGAGTCTATGGGTCTCTGCTGTGTGATGAGTCTATGGGTCTCTGCTGTGTGATGGGTCTATGGGTCTCTGCTGTGTGATGAGTCTATGGCTCTCTGCTGTGTGATGAGTCTCTGGGTCTCTGCTGTGTGATGAGTCTATGGCTCTCTGCTGTGTGATGAGTCTCTGGGTCTCTGCTGTGTGATGAGTCTATGGGTCTCTGCTGTGTGATGAGTCTATGGGTCTCTGCTGTGTGATGAGTCTATGGCTCTCTGCTGTGTGATGAGTCTATGGCTCTCTGCTGTGTGATGAGTCTATGGGTCTCTGTGTGATGAGTCTATGGGTCTCTGTGTGAGTCTGGGTCTCTGCTGTGTGATGAGTCTGTGGGTCTCTGCTGTGTGATGAGTCTATGGGTCTCTGCTGTGTGATGGGTCTATGGGTCTCTGCTGTGTGATGAGTCTATGGGTCTCTGCTGTGTGATGAGTCTATGGGTCTCTGTGTGATGAGTCTATGGGTCTCTGCTGTGTGATGAGTCTATGGGTCTCTGTGTGATGAGTCTATGGGTCTCTGCTGTGTGATGAGTCTATGGGTCTCTGCTGTGTGATGGGTCTATGGGTCTCTGCTGTGTGATGAGTCTATGGCTCTCTGCTGTGTGATGAGTCTCTGGGTCTCTGCTGTGTGATGAGTCTATGGCTCTCTGCTGTGTGATGAGTCTATGGGTCTCTGCTGTGTGATGAGTCTATGGGTCTCTGCTGTGTGATGAGTCTATGGCTCTCTGCTGTGTGATGAGTCTATGGCTCTCTGCTGTATGAGTCTATGGCTCTCTGCTGTGTGATGAGTCTCTGTATGTACATTGAACTTATTCCACAGCGTACCCAACCGTGCGATTCACAGGCTACACGGAATCCCCAACAGCACTTGCCCTGACAGTCTGTTAAGGCTACTACAGAGGGTATCTTTGTCGTCTGATGAAAGATACACGGGTAGGGAGGGGGGTGTGTTTGTTTTGTGTGTCTGTATGTCACTGTATACATGTGCAGTGTGTGTGTGCAGTGTGTGTGAGCAGTGTGTGTGTGCAGTGTGTTTGTAGTGTGTGTGTAGTGTGTGTGTNGTGTGTGNATAGTGTGTGTGTAGTGTGCGGTNGTGTGTNGTGTGTGTGAGTGTGTGTGTAGTGTGTGTGTGAGGTGTGTGTAGTGTGCGTGTGGTGTGCGTGGTGTGCNTGTGTGGTGTGCGTGTAGTGTGTGTGTGGTGTGTGGTAGTGTGTGTGTGAGTGTGTGTGCAATGTGTGTGTGCAGTGTGCATGTGTGCAGTGTGTGTGTGCACGTGTGTGTGTGCGAGTATGTGTGTGAGTGTGTGCGTGTGCAGTGTGTGCGTGTGTGGTGTGCGTGTGTGTGTGAGTGTGTGTGTGTAGTGTGTGTATGTGTGTGTGAGTGTGTGTGTGCAGTGTGTGCAGTGTGTGTATGCAGTGTGTGTGTGTATTCGTGTGTGTGTGTGTGGTGTGTAGTGTGTGTNGTGTGTAGTGTGTGTGTGGTCTGCGTGTGTGGTGTGCGTGTGTGTGTGTGTGTGTGTGAGTGTGTGGTGTGTGTAGTGTGTGTGTGTGAGTGTGTGTGTGTGTGTGTGTGTACAGTGTGTGTGCATGTGTGTGTGGCAGTGTGTGTGTGTGCGGTGCGTGTGTGTGTGTCGTAGTGTGTGGTGAGCGGTGGTGCAGTGGTTAGCGCTACGAACCTGGCGACCCGGGTTCGATTCCCGCTCACGGCCAACACCAGTGACGATTATCTGAACCGGTCCTGGGCCTCCCTAGGTCGACTCGGCCTCAAATGAGTACCTGGTGCGGTGTGTAAACATCGCCACTGGGAGACAAAGGCGGTCGGGCGTGGTGCTGGCCACCACCCCCTTGTGCCGTTCCGGCCTTCACAGGTGCTCGCTAACAGCACTTGCCCCTACAGTCTGCTAAGGCTACACGGGGATCTTTGTCTTTGTGTCCGTAGTGTTGAGCGGTCAGCGGTTAGCACCACGCTGCGCTCTGGACCCAACCCGGCAGAGGCCCCAGTGGTGACGATTAACGAACGGGTCCTGGGCCTTAGGTCGACTCAGCCTCAAATGAGTACTTGGTGCGGTGTGTAGTNAACATCGCCACTGGGAGACAAAGGCGGCGGGCGTGCTTCCACCGGTAGCCGTTCATGGTGAACAGCACTTGCCCTACAGTCTCTAAGGCTACACCTTTGTCTTTGTTCAGTGACCAGCGGCCTCTGTGGAGAATGAGGGTCGTGAAGGACGCTGCTACCTGGGATCCAGGCTAGGTGACCTTGACTACGCATACTCGTTGTGTGTGATAGTTTATATTAGTGTAATAGTGTAGTTATAGTTTACATAGTGTAGTGTATAGTGTAATAGTAGTTAGTTAGTAAGTGTATTGTAGTGTATGATATGTAGTTATGTGTANTGTATAGTAGTGTGATAGTAGTGACGTGATAGTGTAGTGNTATAGTGTATAGNTGTTAGTGTAATAGTGTGTGTATAGTGTTGTTAGTAGAGTGTAGTAGTGTATGNTAGGTGTAGTGTAGTGTATGTAGTTGTTAGTGTATAGTAGGTAGTGTCAATGAGTATACCCACCANTCGTTCAAAGTAATCCCATCAAACGAGTGTCCGACGTTCCACTGCTAATTCATGCATCCAGCCTCAGGGGCTGGTACAACAACCACTTGCAAATCTCTTAACGCTCAATTCACACTGGCGATCCCCAACTCAGATTATTATTTTTAAATCCTTTATATTAAGTTCGCTTGCTTGCTTACGACCGTGCAAATCTTTCGGTCGTTTTTTAACCCACTTCCCGTGATCCAATCGAGCTGACATTTTGCACACAGACTCGTTGTGGAGACAATTATGTTCGTGAAAAAATGTTTCCAAATTTGACACTGTTTAGGAAAAAAATTTATATTTAATTACCAATTGCTTAATACTGGCAGACAATCATCTGACCCATAGGTGGCAGCCATCTCAAGCCAAGGACGAGAGGACTCTAGCCGCCACGCATATAAAGGATTTATAGTGAAAAACTTTGTTTTTACGGGTTANACTTATCTATAAGGTATTCCAACGGTTGCAAGGTAATTTTGGGGGGTGCTGATTCCAAATCTGGCATCAGTTTTTGTCTATCACATCAGGTTTTTGAGATATCAAATATTGCATTTCGATTTAAAGCTTTCGTGACTGCAGCAGGGATTCATCTTCTTGGTTCTTTTGGTAAAGTCATCACGTAGAATGGAAATAATAAAATAATAAAAATAAAACATAATAAAATTCTCACGACGTTTTGGCCACAACGCAAGCAGCCGTCCTCAGGTGAAGACCGGTCTGTCGAGAAGACAGAGTCTGAATGACAATATTGCATTTTCAATAAAACTGCAGAAGAAAAGTATAAAATAATGTGGATATCTACATAAAATGATATTATAAACACACATCCTAAAAACAGCACCATATTTTAACACTAAAGCAGTCACTGACTCGCAACAACTTGCAATCATAAGTGACAGAGTTAATTTCGGGTAAAATCAATGAAAATGGGTATGCCGATAGCATCAAATTGAGATGTGATGGAGCAAATCTGAGCAAATCAGATTTGGAATCGGCACCCTGAAATTAGTCTAGAACAGCTGCAAAAGTCCAGGCCAGAAAAAATGTTTTTTTGTGTTGACCAGTGTTATTGGTCGCGAAAGGCTCCGTGTTAAACTGTCATCTTCATCGTCGTCATCATCGTCGTGGTGTGGACATTTATAGCGGCAGCTACGCACGTAACGCCGATTCTAAATGTGGAGGGGGGAAAGAAAAAAAANCCCGAAGGACCAACAGAAAAATATCCACGCGGTCACCACCACGGGGAGAGACGCAGACTCCAAATATACAGCAGCAGCAGCAGGAGTCAGGGTCGAGATCAAACCCATGACCTCCTGTATACCAAGCGAGGTAGTCAACATCTCCTAGCCACCGTGATGATGAGAGACACACGGGAGAGAGACGCAGACTCCAAATATACAGCAGCAGCAGGCGTCGTCAGGGTCGGGGTCAAACTCACGACCTCCTGTGAACCAGGCGAGGTAGTCAACATCTCCTAGCCACCGTGATGATGAGAGAGAGACGCAGACTCCACAGACCTCCTGTAGACCAGGCGTAGTCAACATCTCCAGGGTTCTAACCCGCGACCTCCTGCACACCACGCGAGGTGGTCAACATCTCCTAGCCACCGTGATGAGAGACACAGAGAGAGAAGCAGACTCCAAACATACAGCAGCAGGCATCGTCAGAGTCAGGGATCGAAACCACGACCTCCTGTATACCAGGCGAGGTAGTTAACATCTCCTAGCCACCGTGATGATGATGATGAGAGAGACGCAGACTCCAAATATACAGCAGCAGCAGGCGTCAGGGTCGGGATCAAACCCACGACCTCCTGTAGACCAGGCGAGGTAGTCAACATCTCCAGGGCTCGAACCCACGACCTCCTGTAGACCAGGCGAGGTAGTCAACATCTCCCAGGGCTCGAACCACGACCTCCTGTAGACCAGGCGAGGTAGTCAACATCTCCCAGCCCTGTAGACCAGGCGAGGTAGTCAACATCTCCTAGAACCCACGACCTCTATAGACCAGGCGAGGTAGTCAACATCTCCTAGCCCTGTAGACCAGGCGAGGTAGTCAACATCTCCCAGGGCCCTGTAGTCCAGACGAGGTAGTCAACATCTCCGAGCCACAGTGGCAAGGTGTTAAACAGGAAAACCAGATGCATGGCTCTGCTAAGCCTCAGCATTCCACACTGCCTCACTCTCCACTCTCACCACACCACCATCTTCATCACCATCGCGATGAAGATGCTGCTGATGATGCTGACGATGCTGCTGATGATGCTGCTGCTGATGACGTTGCTGATGCTGCTGACACTGCTGATGATGATGCTGCTGATGCTGCCGACAATGCTGCTGATGATGATGCTGCTGCCTACAATGCTGCTGATGATACTGCTGATGATGACGCTGATAATTCTGCTGATGCTGCTGAGCGAGTCTATGGGTCTCTGCTGCGTGATTCTATGGGTCTCTGCGTGAGTCTATGGGTCTCTGTGTGATGAGTCTATGGGTCTCTGCTGTGTGAGTCTATGGTCTTTGCTGTGTGAGTCTATGGGTCTCTGCTGTGTGAGTCTATGGGTTTCTGCTGTGTGATGAGTCTATGGGTCTCTGCTGTGTTAGTCTATGGGTCACTGCTCTGTGAGTCTATGGGTCTCTGCGTGAGTCTATGGGTCTCTGTGTGAGTCTATGGGTCTCTGCTGTGTGAGTCTATGGGTCTATGCTGCGTGAGTCTGGATCTCTGCTGTGTGATGAGTCTATGGGTCTCTGCTGTGTGATGAGTCTATGGGTCTCTGCTTTGTGATGAGTCTATGGGTCTCTGCTGTGTGTGAGTCTATGGGTCTCTGTGTGATCTGGATCTCTGCTGTGTGATGAGTCTATGGGTCTCTGTGTGTGAGTCTATGGGTCTCTGTGTGATGAGTCTATGGCTCTCTGCTGTGTGATGAGTCTATGGGTCTCTGTGTGATGAGTCTATGGGTCTCTGCTGTGTGATGAGTCTATGGGTCTCTGCTGTGTGATGAGTCTATGGGTCTCTGCCATGCGAGTCTATGGGTCTCTGCTGTGTGATGAGTCTATGGGTCTCTGCTGTGTGAGTCAATGGGTCTCTGCTGTGCGATGAGTCTATGAGTCTCTGCTGTGTGAGTCTATGGGTCTCTGTGTGATGAGTCTATGGGTCTCTGTGTGATGAGTCTATGGGTCTCTGCGTGAGTCTGTGTGTGCACGTTGAACTTCTATTGCACCGTACGTAGCCAACCGAGCTAAACAAAGGTGCGCGGGAGATGTACAACAAACTAAACACGACAACACCACCACGCAGTTCTCAAAGAAATTCGTTTGTCAATCTCTAGACGATGACGATGATTTCAAAGTGCAGCCCAGCTCCCCAGCGCCGTCCCAATAACCGGCGAGGAAGAAGAAGCCTTCCAGGACGGGCCGACGGAATCGTCGCGATCCGAAGGCGTCGATCCCGGCCGCCAAGTGACATTGAACGCGGTCCAGAACTCCCGAAGAACACACGGCGTCGTGAGGTCGACGGAAGTGGACGACAATTGTCGTCGCGTGGAAATCCACAGCAGCAGTCAGCGAATCAAGCGACTGCTCTACTTGCAGACATTCTACTTACAGACATTCAGGGATACGAACAAAACCCGGTCGCCGTATGGCTAGAGTCGTAAGCTGAACTGTCGTGCAACAGATGGCGGCGGCGACATCTACATCTGCAGAACGTGAAAAATCAGTGGCATCTACATCTGCAGAACGTGAAGAACCAGTGGCATCTACATCTGCAGAACGTGAAAAATCAGTGGCATCTACATCTGCAAAACGTGAAGAACCAGTGGCATCTACATCTACAGAACGTGAAAAATCAGTGGCATCTACATCTGCAGAACGTGAAAAATCAGTGGCATCTACATCTGCAAAACGTGAAAAATCAGTGGCATCTACATCTGCAAAACGTGAAGAACTAGTGGCATCAACATCTGCAGAACGTAAAGAACCAGTGGCATCTACATCTGCAGAATGTGAAACCAGTGGCATCTACATCTGCAGAACGTGAAGAACCAGTGGCATCTACATCTGCAGAACATGAATAACCAGTGGCATCTACATCTACAGAACGTGAAGAACCAGCGGCGACATCTACATCTGCAGAACGTGAAGAACCAGTGGCATCTACATCTGCAGAACGTGAAGAACCAGTGGCATCTACAGAACGTGAAGAACCAGTGGCATCTACATCTGCAGAACGTGAAGAACCGGTGGCATCTACATCTACAGAACGTGAAGAACCAGTGGCATCTACATCTGTAGAATGTGAAGAACCAGTGGCATCTACATCTGCAGAACGTGAAGAATCAGTGGCATCTACATCTGCAGAACGTGAAGAACCAGTGGCATCTACATCTACAGAACGTGAAGAACCAGTGGCATCTACATCTGCAGAACGTGAAGAACCAGTGGCATCTACATCTATAGAACGTGAAGAACCAGTGGCATCTACATCTGCAGAACGTGAAGAACCAGTGGCATCTACATCTGCAGAACGTGAAGAACCAGTGGCATCTACATCTACATAACGTGAATAACCAGTGGCATCTACATCTGCAGAACGCGAAGAACCAGTGGCATCTACATCTGCAGAACGTGAAGAACCAGTGGCATCTACATCTACATAACGTGAATAACCAGTGGCATCTACATCTACAGAACGTGAAGAACCAGCGGCATCTACATCTGCAGAACGTGAAGAACCAGTGGCATCTACATCTGCAGAACGTGAAGAACCAGTGGCATCTACATCTACAGAACGTGAAGAACCAGTGGCATCTACATCTGCAGAACGTGAAGAACCGGTGGCATCTACATCTACAGAACGTGAAGAACCAGTGGCATCTACATCTGTAGAATGTGAAGAACCAGTGGCATCTACATCTGCAGAACGTGAAGAATCAGTGGCATCTACATCTGCAGAACGTGAAGAACCAGTGGCATCTACATCTACAGAACGTGAAGAACCAGTGGCATCTACATCTGCAGAACGTGAAGAACCAGTGGCATCTACATCTATAGAACGTGAAGAACCAGTGGCATCTACATCTGCAGAACGTGAAGAACCAGTGGCATCTACATCTGCAGAACGTGAAGAACCAGTGGCATCTACATCTACATAACGTGAATAACCAGTGGCATCTACATCTGCAGAACGCGAAGAACCAGTGGCATCTACATCTGCAGAACGTGAAGAACCAGTGGCATCTACATCTGCATAACATTAAGAACCAGTGGCATCTACATCTGCAGAACGTGAAGAACCAGCGGCATCTACATCTGCAGAACGTGAAGAACCAGTGGCATCTACATCTACAGAACGTGAAGAACCAGTGGCATCTACATCTACAGAATCAGTGGCATCTACATCTGCAGAACGTGAAGAACCAGTGGCATCTACATCTGCAGAACGTGAAGAACCAGTGGCATCTGCAGAACGTGAAGAACCAGTTGCATCTACATCTACAGAACGTGAAGAACCAGTGGCATCTACATCTGCAGAACGTGAAGAACCAGTAGCATCTACATCTACAGAACGTGAAGAACCAGTGGCATCTACATCTGCAGAACATGAAGAACCAGTGACATCTACATCTGCAGAACGTGAAGAACCAGTGGCATCTACATCTACAGAATGTGAAGAACCAGTGGCATCTACATCTGCAAAACGTGAAGAACCAGTGGCATCTACATCTACAGAACGTGAAGAACCAGTGGCATCTACATCTACAGAACGTGAAGAACCAGTGGCATCTGCATCTGCAGAACGTGAAGAACCAGTGGCATCTACACCTGCAGAACGTGAAGAACCAGTGGCATCTACACTGCAGAACGTGAAGAACCAGTGGCATCTGCAGAACGTGAAGAACCAATGGCATCTACATCTACAGAACATGAAGAACCAGTGGCATCTACAGAACATGAAAATCAGTGGCATCTACACCTGCAGAACGTGAAGAACCAGTGGCATCTACATCTGCAGAACGTGAAGAACCAGTGGCATCTACATCTGCATAACATTAAGAACCAGTGGCATCTACATCTGCAGAACGTGAAGAACCAGCGGCATCTACATCTGCAGAACGTAAAGAACCAGTGGCATCTACATCTGGAGAACGTGAAGAACCAGTGGCATCTACATCTGCAGAACGTGAAGAACCAGTGGCATCTACATCTGGAGAACGTGAAGAACCAGTGGCATCTACATCTGCAGAACGTGAAGAACCAGTGGCATCTACATCTGCAGAACGTGAAGAACCAGTGGCATCTACATCTGGAGAACGTGAAGAACCAGTGGCATCTACATCTGCAGAACGTGAAGAGCCAGTGGCATCTACATCTGCAGAACGTGAAGAACCAGTGGCATCTACACCTGCAGAACGTGAAGAACCAGTGGCATCTACACCTGCAGAACGTGAAGAACCAGTGGCATCTGCAGAACGTGAAGAACCAATGGCATCTACATCTACAGAACATGAAGAACCAGTGGCATCTACAGAACATGAAAATCAGTGGCATCTACACCTGCAGAACGTGAAGAACCAGTGGCATCTACATCTGCAGAACGTGAAGAACCAGTGGCATCTACATCTGCATAACATTAAGAACCAGTGGCATCTACATCTGCAGAACGTGAAGAACCAGCAGCATCTACATCTGCAGAACGTAAAGAACCAGTGGCATCTACATCTGGAGAACGTGAAGAACCAGTGGCATCTACATCTGCAGAACGTGAAGAACCAGTGGCATCTACATCTGCAGAACGTGAAGAACCAGTGGCATCTATATCTGGAGAACGTGAAGAACCAGTGGCATCTACATCTGCAGAACGTGAAGAGCCAGTGGCATCTACATCTGCAGAACGTGAAGAACCAGTGGCATCTACATCTGGAGAACGTGAAGAACCAGTGGCATCTACATTACAGAACGTGAAGAACCAGTGGCATCTACATCTGCAAAACGTGAAGAACCAGTGGCATCTACAGAACGTGAAGAACCAGTGGCATCTACAGAACGTGAACAACCAGTGGCATCTACATCTACAGAACGTGAAGAACCAGTGGCATCTACAGAACATGAAAACCAGTGGCATCTACACAACGTGAAGAACCAGTGGCATCTACATCTACAGAACGTGAAGAACCAGTGGCATCTACATCTGCAAACGTGAAGAACCAGTGGCATCTACATCTACAGAACGTGAAGAACCAGTGGCATCTACAGAACGTGAACCAGTGGCATCTACATCTACAGAACGTGAAGAACTAGTGCATCTACAGAGCGTGAAGAACCAGTGGCATCTAAATCCCACGACTTTATAATCAACGCATCCGTTAGTGTGCAATTAGTAAGGCCGCGGTGACACAGACTTATTTAATTTTAAGGTGATAATTCCTCGTTCATCACGACGTCCATTTTACTTCGATGTCTCAACAGCGTCACGGAGGTCGCGTGACGTGAGGGTTCTGCCTTATTAATGAGGGTTGTGAGTTCACGCCGAAGAGGGGGGAGGAGGCGCCTGGTCATCCCCATGTGGAGTGACGTCACGCGCTCATGAATATTAATGAGGGGGGCATGTGGAGGACGTCACGCGCTCATGAATATTAATGAGGAGGGGTGCATGTGGAGTGACGTCACCTGCTCATGATTATTAATGAGGGGGGGGGTGCATGTGGAGTGACGTCACCTGCTCATGAATATTAATGAGGGGGGCTGCATGTGGAGTGATGTCACCTGCTCATGAATATTAATGAGGGGGGGCTCCATGTGGAGTGACGTCACCTGCTCATGAATATTAATGAGGGGGGGGGCATGTGGAGTGACGTCACCTGCTCATGAATATTAATGAGGGGGGTCCATGTGGAGTGACGTCACCTGCTCATGAATATTAATGAGGGGGGGGNTCCATGTGGAGTGACGTCACCTGCTCATGAATATTAATGAGGGGGGGGGGGCATGTGGAGTGACGTCACCTGCTCATGAATATTAATGAGGGGGGGGTCCATGTGGGGTGACGTCACCTGCTCATGAATATTAATGAGGGGGGGGTCCATGTGGAGTGACGTCACCTGCTCATGAATATTAATTAGGGGGGGTCCATGTGGAGTGACGTCACCTGCTCATGAATATTAATGAGGGGGGGTCCATGTGGAGTGACGTCACCTGCTCATGAATATTAATGAGGGGGGTGCATGTGTAGTGACGTCACACGCGGGACACACAGACATTCTGGGCTCATGATCGTAGCAAGTAGCGGTGCAAACACGACCACAATGTCACAGCTGTGTGGCAAAGCCGTGTGTAGTATTATACTAACATGATGGTATAGTACTATACTAGTAAGATGGTATAGTACTATACTAGTAAGATGGTATAGTACTATACTAGCAAGATGGTATAGTACTATACTAGCAAGATGGTACAGTACTATACTAGCAAGATAGTGTAGTATTATACTAGCATGATGGTATAGTACTATACTAGTAAGATGGTATAGTACTATACTAGTAAGATGGTATAGTACTATACTAGTAAGATGGTATAGTACTATACTAGCAAGATGGTACAGTACTATACTAGCAAGATAGTGTAGTATTATACTAGCATGATGGTATAGTACTATACTAGTAAGATGGTATAGTACTATACTAGTAAGATGGTATAGTACTATACTAGTAAGATGGTATAGTACTATACTAGTAAGATGGTATAGTACTATACTAGCAAGATGGTACAGTACTATACTAGCAAGATAGTGTAGTATTATACTAGCATGATGGTATAGTACTATACTAGTAAGATGGTATAGTACTATACTAGCAAGATGGTATAGTACTATACTAGCAAGATGGTACAGTACTATACTAGCAAGATAGTGTAGTATTATACTAGCATGATGGTATAGTACTATACTAGTAAGATGGTATAGTACTATACTAGTAAGATGGTATAGTACTATACTAGCAAGATGGTATAGTACTATACTAGCAAGATGGTATAGTACTATACTAGTAAGATGGTATAGTACTATACTAGTAAGATGGTATAGTACTATACTAGCATGATGGTATAGTACTATACTAGTAAGATGGTATAGTACTATGCTAGCAAGATGGTATAGTACTATACTAGCAAGATGGTATAGTACTATACTAGTAAGATGGTATAGTACTATACTAGTAAGATGGTGTAGTACTATACTAGTAAGATGGTATAGTACTATACTAGTAAGATGGTATGGTGGTTGTGTGTTGTGTAGGATTGTACTGTGGTGGTGGTTGTTGTTGTTGTGCTGTATTGTGGTGGTGGTGTGGTTGTTGTTGTGCTGTATTGTGGTGGTGGTTGTTGTTGTTGTGCTGTATTGTGGTGGTGGTGGTTGTTGTGCTGTATGGTGGTGGTGGTTGTTGTGCTGTATTGTGGTGGTGGTTGTTGTTGTGCTGTATTGTGGTGGTGGTGGTTGTTGTTGTGCTGTATTGTGGTGGTGGTGGTTGTTGTGCTGTATTGTGGTGGTGGTTGTTGTTGTTGTGCTGTATTGTGGTGGTGGTGGTGGTGGTTGTTGTGCTGTATTGTGGTGGTGGTTGTTGTTGTTGTGCTGTATTGTGGTGGTGGTGGTTGTTGTTGTTGCTGTTTACCTGATGGAGTTGTGGGTCCCGTCGATTCTCCAAACAGCAGCCTCAGGAAGTCATCCTCGAACGCGTCGCTCATCGATCACCCACAACTCACTCACCAACTTACTCACCCAATCATTCAGTCACTCACTCACTCACCCACTCACCCACCCACTCACCAACTCACCCACCCACTTACCAACTCACCCACCCACTCATTCACTCACTCACTCACCCACCCACTCACCACCAACACACCCACCACTCACTCACCAACACACCCACCCACTCACTCACCAACACACCACCCACTCACTCACTCACCAACTCACCCACCCACTCACTCACCCACTCACTCACCCACCACTCACTCACCAACTCACCCACCCACTCACCCACTCACTCACCCACCAACTCACCCACCAACTCACCCACCCACCAACTCACTCACCCACTTACTCACCTACCCACCCACTCACTCACCCACCCACTCACTCACCCACCAACTCACCCACCCACCAACTCACTCACCCACTCACTCACCTACCCACTCAACCACTCACTCACCCACCCACTAACTCACTCACACACTCACCTACCCACTCACTCACCAACTCACCAAATCACTCACCCACTCACCAACTCACCCACCCACTCAACCCACTCACTCACCCACTCACTCACTCATCCACTCACCCACCCACTCACCACTCACTCACCCACCCACTCAACCACTCACTCACCCACCCACTAACTCTCTCACACACTCACCTACCCACTTACTCACCCACTCACCCAATCACTCACTCACTAACCCACTCACCCACCCACCAACTCACCCACTCACCAACTCACCAACTCACCAACTCACCCACTCACCCACCCACTCACCACCCACCAACTCACCACCACCAACTCACCACCCACTCACTCCCACACTCACTCACTCACCAACTCACCTACCACTCACCACTCACCCACCCACCAACTCACCACTCACTCACTCACCAACTCACTCACCCACTCACTCACCCCCACTGACCAACTCACCCACCCACTCACCCACTCACCCACCAACTCACCCACTCACTCACCCACTCACCAACTCACTCACCGACTCACTCACCCACCCACTCACCACCCACTCACTCACCACTCACCACTCACCCACCACTCACCACTCACTCACCCACTCACTCACTCACCCACTACCCACCCACTCACCACTCACCCACTCACTCACCACTCACTCACCAACTCACCCACTCACCCACTCACCACTCACTCCACTCACTCACCTCACTCACCAACCCCACTCACTCACCACTCACTCACGCACTCACTCACTCACCCACCAACTCAACCACTCACCCACTCACCCACCCACTCACCCACTCACTCACTCACCCACTCACCCACCCACTCACCACCCACTCACCAACTCACCCACCCACTCACTCACCCACCAACTCACCCACTCACCCTCTCGCTCAACTCCCTCGGCTCGCCTCACCACCCCCTCTCTCTCGTCCGCAGCAGCAACAACAACAACAGCAACACAACAGCAACAACAACGGCAGTTTGTTGTTGTTTGTTGCGGTTCGCTGTAGTTTTGGTTGTGGCTTTCTCTGGTTGTTGTTGTTGTTGTGGTTGTTGTGGTGGTGGCGCTCCGCTCGCAACTTCACCCGGGACGCGTGACGTCACGCCCCGCCTGCCGGAACTCGGCCGGAGCTCTACCGCCACCGGAAGACGCGGTTGTCTACCGGAAGAGGAAGATGTCTTCCGGAAGACGGTGGCATCTACTGTACTATTATCATACACTAGCCTTCTGCCCGTCCAAGGATTGCAGTAAATCTGAAACTTCCAAGCGCAGATCAGCCCACGACTTGATAATCAACGCATCCGTTAGTGTGCAATTAGTCAGGCCGCGGTGACACAGAAACTTATTTCATTCAGAAGGTGATAATCCCTCGTTCATCACGACGTCCATTTTACTTCGATGTCTCAACAGCGTCCCGGAGGTCACGTGACGACGTGAGGGTTTGTAGTGAGGGTTGTGAGATGACGTCACCTGGTCATGAATATTAATTAGGGGGGGGTGCATGTGGAGTGACGTCACCTGCTCATGAATATTAATGAGGGGGGCTGGTCAATCTGGAGTTTCGTCACGCGCTCATGATTATTAATGAGAGGGGGGGGGGTGCATGTGGAGTGACGTCACCTGCTCATGAATATTAATGAGGGGGGGGGGGGTGCATGTGGAGTGGCGTCACCTGATCATGAATATTAATGAGGGGGGGTGCACGTGACGTCACGCGCGGGACACACAGACATTCTGGGCTCATGATCGGAGCAAGTAGCGGTGCAAACACGACCACAATCTCACAGCTGTGTAGCAAAGCCGCGTGTAGTATTATACTAGCAAGATGGTATAGTACTATACTAGTAAGATGGTATAGTACATACTAGTAAGATGGTATAGTACTATACTAGCAAGATGGTATAGTACTATACTAGCAAGATGGTACAGTACTATACTAGCAAGATAGTGTAGTATTATACTAGCATGATGGTATAGTACTATACTAGTAAGATGGTATAGTACTATACTAGTAAGATGGTATAGTACTATACTAGTAAGATGGTATAGTACTATACTAGCAAGATGGTACAGTACTATACTAGCAAGATAGTGTAGTATTATACTAGCATGATGGTATAGTACTATACTAGTAAGATGGTATAGTACTATACTAGTAAGATGGTATAGTACTATACTAGTAAGATGGTATAGTACTATACTAGTAAGATGGTATAGTACTATACTAGCATGATGGTATAGTACTATACTAGTAAGATGGTATAGTACTATACGTATGATGGTATAGTACTATACTAGTAGATGGTATATACATACTAGTAAGATGGTATAGTACTATACTAGCGATAGTGTAGTACTATACTAGCATCAGTGGCATCTGCAGAACGTGAAGAACCAGTGGCATCTACATCTATAGTGGGCATCTACATCTACAGAACGTGAAGAACCAGTGGCATCTACATCTACAGAACATGAAAAACCAGTGGCATCTACACCTGCAGAACGTGAAGAACCAGTGGCATCTAACAGAACTGAAGAACCATGGCATCTACAGAACGTGAAGAACCAGTGGCATCTACATCTCAGAACGTGAAAAAAAAAAAAAGAAACCAGTGGCATCTACATCTACAGAACGTGAAGAACCAGTGGCATCTACATCTGCAGAACGTGAAGAACCAGTCGTATCTACATCTGCAGAACGTGAAGAACCAGTGGCATCTACATCTGCAGAACATGAAGAACCAGTGGCATCTACATCTACAGAACGTGAAGAACCAGTGCATCTACATCTGCAGAACGTGAAGAACAGTGGCATCTACACCTGCAGAACGTGAAGAACTACATCTGCAGAACGTGAAGAACCAGTTGCATCTACATCTGCAGAACGTGAAGAATCAGTCGCATCTACATCTGCAGAACGTAAAGAATCAGTGGCATGTACATCTGCAGAACATGAAGAACCAGGGGCATCTACATCTGCAGAATGTGAGAACAAATGGCATCTACATCTACAGAACGTGAAGAACCAGTGGCATCTACATCTACAGAACGTGAAGAACCAGTGGCATCTACATCTACAGAACATGAAGAACCAGTGGCATCTACACCTGCAGAACGTGAAGAACCAGTGGCATCTACATCTGCAGAACGTGAAGAACCAATGGCATCTACATCTACAGAACGTGAAGAACCAGTGGCATTACATCTACAGAACATGAAGAACCAGTGGCATCTACATCTACAGAACGTGAAGAACCAGTCGCATCTACATCTGCAGAACGTGAAGAACCAGTGGCATCTACATCTGCAGAACATGAAGAACCAGTGGCATCTACATCTACAGAACATGAAGAACCAGTTGCATCTACATCTGCAGAACGTGAAGATTCAGTGGCATCTACACCTGCAGAACGTGAAGAACTACATCTGCAGAACGTGAAGAACCAGTTGCATCTACATCTGCAGAACGTGAAGAATCAGTGGCATCTACATCTGCAGAACGTGAAGAATCAGTGGCATCTACATCTGCAGAACATGAAGAACCAGTGGCATCTACATCTGCAGAACGTGAAGAACAAATGGCATCTACATCTACAGAACGTGAAGAACCAGTGGCATCTACATCTACAGAACGTGAAGAACCAGTGGCATCTACATCTACAGAACATGAAGAACCAGTGGCATCTACACCTGCAGAACGTGAAGAACCAGTGGCATCTACATCTGCAGAACGTGAAGAACCAATGGCATCTACATCTGCAGAACGTGAAGAACCAATGGCATCTACATCTACAGAACGTGAAGAACCAATGGCATCTACATCTACAGAACGTGAAGAACCAGTGGCATCTACATCTACAGAACGTGAAGAACCAGTGGCATCTACATCTACAGAACGTGAAAAACCAGTAGCATCAACATCCACAGAACATGAAAAACCAGTGGCATCTACACCTGCAGAACGTAAAGAACCAGTGGCATCTACACCTGCAGAACGTAAAGAACCAGTGGCATCTACATCTGGAGAACGTGAAGAACCAGTGGCATCTACATCTACAGAACGTGAAGAACCAGTAGCATCTACATCTGCAGAACGTGAAGAACCAGTGGCATCTACATCTACAGAACGTGAAGAACCAGTGGCATCTACATCTACAGAACGTGAAGAACCAGTGGCATCTACATCTACAGAACGTGAAGAACCAGTGGCATCTACATCTACAGAACGTAAAGAACCAGTGACATCTGCAGAACGTGAAGAACCAGTAGCATCTACATCTACAGAACGTGAAGAACCAGTGGCATCTACATCTACAGAACGTGAAGAACCAGTGGCATCTACATCTACAGAACGTGAAGAACCAGTAGCATCTACATCTACAGAACGTGAAGAACCAGTGGCATCTACATCTACAGAACGTGAAGAACCAGTGGCATCTACATTTACAGAACGTGAAGAACCAGTGGCATCTACATTTACAGAACGTGAAGAACCAGTGGCATCTACATCTACAGAACGTGAAGAACCAGTGGCATCTACATCTACAGAACGTGAAGAACCAGTGGCATCTACATCTACAGAACGTGAAGAACCAGTGGCATCTACATCTGCAGAACGTGAAGAACCAGTGGCATCTACATCTACAGAACGTGAAGAACCAGTGGCATCTACATCTACAGAACGTGAAGAACCAGTGGCATCTACATCTGCAGAACGTGAAGAACCAGTGGCATCTACATCTACAGAACGTGAAGAACCAGTAGCATCTACATCTGCAGAACGTGAAGAACCAGTGGCATCTACATCTACAGAACGTGAAGAACCAGTAGCATCTACATCTACAGAACGTGAAGAACCAGTGGCATCTACTGTACTATTATCATACACTAGCCTTCTGCCCGTCCAAGGATTGCAGTAAATCTGAAACTTCCAAGCGCAGATCAGCCCACGACTTGATAATCAACGCATCCGTTAGTGTGCAATTAGTCAGGCCGCGGTGACACAGAAACTTATTTCATTCAGAAGGTGATAATCCCTCGTTCATCACGACGTCCATTTTACTTCGATGTCTCAACAGCGTCCCGGAGGTCACGTGACGACGTGAGGGTTTGTAGTGAGGGTTGTGAGATGACGTCACCTGGTCATGAATATTAATTAGGGGGGGGTGCATGTGGAGTGACGTCACCTGCTCATGAATATTAATGAGGGGGGCTGGTCAATCTGGAGTTTCGTCACGCGCTCATGATTATTAATGAGAGGGGGGGGGGTGCATGTGGAGTGACGTCACCTGCTCATGAATATTAATGAGGGGGGGGGGNTGCATGTGGAGTGGCGTCACCTGATCATGAATATTAATGAGGGGGGGTGCACGTGACGTCACGCGCGGGACACACAGACATTCTGGGCTCATGATCGGAGCAAGTAGCGGTGCAAACACGACCACAATCTCACAGCTGTGTAGCAAAGCCGCGTGTAGTATTATACTAGCAAGATGGTATAGTACTATACTAGTAAGATGGTATAGTACTATACTAGTAAGATGGTATAGTACTATACTAGCAAGATGGTATAGTACTATACTAGCAAGATGGTACAGTACTATACTAGCAAGATAGTGTAGTATTATACTAGCATGATGGTATAGTACTATACTAGTAAGATGGTATAGTACTATACTAGTAAGATGGTATAGTACTATACTAGTAAGATGGTATAGTACTATACTAGCAAGATGGTACAGTACTATACTAGCAAGATAGTGTAGTATTATACTAGCATGATGGTATAGTACTATACTAGTAAGATGGTATAGTACTATACTAGTAAGATGGTATAGTACTATACTAGTAAGATGGTATAGTACTATACTAGTAAGATGGTATAGTACTATACTAGCATGATGGTATAGTACTATACTAGTAAGATGGTATAGTACTATACTAGTATGATGGTATAGTACTATACTAGTAAGATGGTATAGTACTATACTGTAAGATGTATAGTACTATACTAGCAAGATAGTGTAGTACTATACTAGCATGATGGTATAGTACTATACTAGTAAGATGGTATAGTACTATACTAGCAAGATGGTATAGTACTATACTAGTAAGATGGTATAGTACTATACTAGCAAGATGGTACAGTACTATACTAGCAAGATAGTGTAGTATTATACTAGCATGATGGTATAGTACTATACTAGTAAGATGGTATAGTACTATACTAGCAAGATGGTATAGTACTATACTAGTAAGATGGTATAGTACTATACTAGCAAGATGGTACAGTACTATACTAGCAAGATAGTGTAGTATTATACTAGCATGATGGTATAGTACTATACTAGTGAGATGGTATAGTACTATACTAGTAAGATGGTATAGTACTATACTAGTAAGATGGTATAGTACTATACTAGTAAGATGGTACAGTACTATACTAGCAAGATAGTGTAGTATTATACTAGCATGATGGTATAGTACTATACTAGTAAGATGGTATAGTACTATACTAGTAAGATGGTATGGTGGTTGTGTGTTGTGTAGGATTGTACTGTGGTGGTGGTTGTTGTTGTTGTGCTGTATTGTGGTGGTGGTGGTGGTTGTTGTTGTGCTGTATTGTGGTGGTGGTTGTTGTTGTTGTGCTGTATTGTGGTGGTGGTGTTGTTGTTGTTGCTGTTTACCTGATGGAGTTGTGGGTCCCGTCGATTCTCCAAACAGCAGCCTCAGGAAGTCATCTCGAACGCGTCGCTCATCGATCACCACCAACTCACTCACCAACTTACTCACCCAATCATTCAGTCACTCACTCACTCACCCACTCACTCACCCACCCACTCACCAACTCACCCACCCACTTACCAACTCACCCACCCACTCATTCACTCACCCACACTCACCCACCCTCACTCACCCACCCACTCACTCACCAACACACCCACCCACTCACTCACCAACACACCCACCCACTCACTCACTCACCAACTCACCCACCCACCAACTCACTCACCCACTCACTCACCCACCCACTCACTCACCAACTCACCCACTCACCCACTCACTCACCCACCAACTCACCCACCAACTCACCCACCCACCAACTCACTCACCCACTTACTCACCTACCCACCCACTCACTCACTCACCACTCACTCACCCACCAACTCACTCACCCACTCACTCACCTACCCACTCAACCACTCACTCACCCACCCACTAACTCACTCACACACTCACCTACCCACTCACTCACCAACTCACCAAATCACTCACCCACTCACCAACTCACCCACCCACTCAACCCACTCACTCACCCACTCACTCACTCATCCACTCACCCACCCACTCACCACTCACTCACCCACCCACTCAACCACTCACTCACCCACCCACTAACTCTCTCACACACTCACCTACCCACTTACTCACCCACTCACCCAATCACTCACTCACTAACCCACTCACCCACCACCAACTCACCCACTCACCAACTCACCAACTCACCCACTCACCCACCCACTCACCCACCCACCAACTCACCCACCCACCAACTCACCCACCCACTCACTCCCACACTCACTCACCAACTCACCTACCCACTCACCACTCACCACCCACCAACTCACCACTCACTCACTCACCAACTCACTCACCCACTCACTCACCCACCCACTGACCAACTCACCCACCCACTCACCCACTCACCCACCAACTCACCCACTCACTCACCCACTCACCAACTCACTCACCGACTCACTCACCCACCCACTCACCACCCACTCACCAACTCACCCACTCACTCACCCACCCACTCACTCACCAACCCACTCACTCACCACTCACTCACCACCCACTCACTCACTCACCCACTCACCCACCCACTCACCCACTCACTCACCAACCCACTCACTCACTCACCAACTCACCCACTCACTCACTCACCCACTCACCCACTCACTCACTCACTCACCACNCACCCACTCACCCACTCACCACTCACTCACTCACCCACTCACTCACCAACCCACTCACTCACCACTCACTCACGCACTCACTCACTCACCCACCAACTCAACCACTCACCCACTCACCCACCCACTCACCACTCACTCACTCACCCACTCACCCACCCACTCACCACCCACTCACCAACTCACCCACCCACTCACCCACTCACTCACCACTCACTCACGCACTCACTCACTCACCCACCAACTCAACCACTCACCCACTCACCCACCCACTCACCCACTCACTCACTCACCCACTCACCCACCCACTCACCACCCACTCACCAACTCACCCACCCACTCACCCACTCACTCACCACTCACTCACGCACTCACTCACTCACCCACCCACTCACCACTCACCCACCAACTCACCCACTCACCCTCTCGCTCAACTCCCTCGGCTCGCCTCACCACCCCCTCTCTCTCGTCCGCAGCAGCAACAACAACAACAACAGCAACAACAACAGCAACAACAGCAACAACAACGGCAGTTTGTTGTTGTTTGTTGCGGTTCGCTGTAGTTTTGGTTGTGGCTTTCTCTGGTTGTTGTTGTTGTTGTGGTTGTTGTGGTGGTGGCGCTCCGCTCGCAACTTCACCCGGGACGCGTGACGTCACGCCCCGCCTGCCGGAACTCGGCCGGAGCTCTACCGCCACCGGAAGACGCGGTTGTCTACCGGAAGAGGAAGAGGTCTTCCGGAAGACGAGGCTCGCTTAGAGAAGACAGAAGTTGATCTACCGGAAGAGGAAGATGTCTTCCGGAAGATGAGGCGAGCTTACAGAAGACTGAATTGATCTACCGGAAGAGGAAGATGTCTTCCAGAAGATGAGGCTAGCTTAGAGCAGACCAGGATGATCTACCAGAAGAGGAAGATGTCTTCCGGAAGATGAGGATAGCTTAGAGAAGACTGAAATTGATCTACCGGAAGAGGAAGATGTCTTCCAGAAGATGAAGTGGAGCTTAGAGCAGTTTAGAAGGATCTACCGGAAGAGGAAGATGTCTTCCGGAAGACGAGCAGACCGATGAGGATCTACCGGAAGAGGAAGATGTCTTCCGGAAGATAAGGTGAGCTACGAGCAGGCCAGAAAAATCTACCGGAAGAAGAAGATGTCTTCCGGAAGACGAGCAGACCGATGAGGATCTACCGGAAGATGAAGATGTCTTCTGGAAGAGGAAGAGCACGTCCAGAAGGGCTAGTGGTCTTCCAGAAGAGGAATTGGTCTTCCGGAAGATTGAAATCTTCCAGGAGAGGGGATCTTGACTTGAAACTTTCGTGATTGCACGAATTAATTTTCTTGTTTTTAATTTTTTTACGGCGCCTTTGTCGCTTGTAACATTTTAAATTATTTTAAATTTATTTTATTATTTTTATTTGCTTTCTACGTGACTTTGCCGAAGCTGAAACGTCTTCTTCCTGGCAGATCGAGACCTCTTCCAGATCTTCCGGAAGACGTCTGCCGCCACCGGTAGACGTCTCGCCATGCGGATGTAGACTATGAAATGTGGCAGCATTCTCAAGTGCCGGTGACGATGAGATGTTGACTACCTCGCCTGGTCTACAGGAGGTCGTGGGTTCGAGCCCTGTGAGATGTTGACTACCTCGCCTGGTCTACAGGAGGTCGTGGGTTCCATCCCTGAGATGTTGACTACCTCGCCTGGTCTACAGGAGGTCGTGGGTTCCATCCCTGGAGATGTTGACTACCTCGCCTGGTCTACAGGAGGTCGTGGGTTCGAGCCCTGTGAGATGTTGACTACCTCGCCTGGTCTACAGGAGGTCGTGGGTTCCATCCCTGAGATGTTGACTACCTCGCCCGGTCTACAGGAGGTCGTGGGTTCCATCCCTGTGAGACGTTGACTACCTCGCCTGGTATACAGGAGGTCGTGGGTTCCATCCCTGGAGATGTTGACTACCTCGCCTGGTCTACAGGAGGTCGTGGGTTCGAGCCCTGGAGATGTTGACTACCTCACCTGGTCCACAGGAGGTCGTGGGTTCCATCCCTGGAGATGTTGACTACCTCGCCTGGTCCACAGGAGGTCGTGGGTTCCATCCCTGGAGATGTTGACTACCTCGCCCAGTCTACAGGAGGTCGTGGGTTCAAACCCTGGAGATGTTGACTACCTCGCCTGGTCCACAGGAGGTCGTGGGTTCTATCCCAGACCCTGGGAGATGTTGACTACCTCGCCTGATCTCAGTGGCAGCTCCTGCAAAATCTCTCAGGGGGGGCAAATGTCTGGATGATTGATAAGGATAAGGTCCACCCATGCAATGGATAAATTAACAGCTTAAGCATGTAAAGGCAACTTCACTTCTTTAATATTAATGAAAAATAAAGTGACTCTTACAATACATCTCCTTGTTTGTTTCTATACTCACTATTAAAACAAACCACTCAGTTTCTTTTCTTAAAGATTCCACTAGGTGGCGACAAATCATATTGTTGGATGAAACGTGCTTACGTATGATGACGTAAGCACGTTAGGGCGAGCCCTCCCGGAAGCCATAGAGAATGCATTGGAGCGCCCGCCGTTCGAAAAAAAACCATCTTTGAATGTAAGTCTATGGGGCCACTCGGGGCGATTCTCAGCCAGAGTGAAATCGCCCAAAAAGAGGCGGTACTCCACAGAACGTGACATGACGCTGATTGGACTATATCCAGAGGCACAGTGACGGCTAGCGTGACTCTGTGGTTGAATGACATTGGTGGTGCGTCGCCCAATCGCCCTAATGAAGAAACCGCCCTGCCTGATCTACAGGAGGTCGTGAGTTCGAGCCCTGGGAGATGTTGACTACCTCGCCTGGTCTACAGGAGGTCGTGGGTTCTGTCCCTGGGAGATGTTGACTACCTCGCCTGGTCTACAGGAGGTCGTGGGTTCTGTCCCTGGGAGATGTTGACTACCTCGCCTGCGGAGGGAGCTGGTAGGAACGTCGGGTTGCTCGTCAATGGCCTGCAGGGTCAACAGCGGCGTGGTGTATTCCGCAAAAATGCCGACTGTGAGGGCGGGCACAAGCCGGCGTGAGTAGGTTAAACGTTGAGTTTTATAAGGGCACCACGGGTGACCAGCCCTCCCCACCCAGCCCCACCCCACCCAGCCCACCCAGCCCTCCCCACACAGCCCCACCCCTCTCACCCTCCAGCCAGCCCACCCTCGCCACCCTCGCCACCCAGCCCTTCCCCACCCAGCCCTCACCACCCTCCCACCCAGCCCCACCTCCCCACCCAGCCCCACCCTCCCACCCAGCCCAGCCCCACCCAGCCCCTCACCACCCTCCCACCCAGCCCCACCCTCCCCACCTAGCCCTCCCCACCCTCCCCACCCAGCCCCTCCCCACCCACCCCACCCTCCCCACCCAGCCCCTCCCCACCCAGCCCTCACCACCTCCCCACCCAGCCCTCCCTCCCCACCCAGCCTCTCCCTACACGACTGACGGACACAATAATCCCCTGTGGGCTGGTGTAACCAGGAGGTTCCTCGCAGTCAAGAAGTACAACAGCTCTCTGCACAGGCTACAGTAATCTTGCTGGAGCAGCAACACCCTGATGACGGAGGCTTGCCTTGCCTTTGAATCGCCGTGATTTAATTTAGTTTCATTTATTTTATTTTGTTACCGAAACCACGATCGCATTGTCAGGATCACAGTTTTCAAGACAACCCTAAGAATCGATGTCTCTATATAGCGTTTAAAAGAGAAAAAATATATTAAAACAACATCTTAAACGTTTAAATCATCACCGGTTCCCGTGCTAGATTATCGACAATCAATTTCAAGGACAGTGCATAACATTATCAGAGTTGTGTTTTTTTTTGCATTCCGACCGCAGGTATTGTGGTCAATGCAAACATGACTCCTTGTAAAAAAAAAGGTGTCAGTTTTGTTGCCAGATAAAAGGGTAAAAAAACAATTATCGAGTGGTGGTTACTTGTGTCTTTCACCGAAGATGAACATCCGTGGAGGGATGCAGGCAAGGCCAATGAGTCAGATGCCTTCTATGACCTCCTGTCACAGGTGCTGGCTAAAGTGGCCACTCGGGACAGAGTCATCTTGTTGGATGATTTCAATGCCCGAGTTGGTCATGATGCTGGCACCTGTTCTGGAGTGATTGGAAGGCATGGGCCAGATCAGCTCAATAACAACGGTAGGAGGCTGCTAGATTTGTGTGCAGCCCATGGGCTTGTAATTACCAACACGCTCTTCCGGCATCGGCGCATCCACACAACATCATGGATGCATGCCGGGTCCAAGCAAGAACATCTGCTGGACTACATAGTGACAGAACAAGATGATCTGCCCACTGACCATCGGCTTGTCATCTGTAAGAAGTGCCTGCCATTTTCCCACTCCGGTGGTGGGTGTACACCCAGGACCCCATTCAAACCCACAGTGGCCTGGTCTCAGTAGCTGATGAAAGCTGCAAGCGAGAATTTCATCATCGCTTGCGGCTGGGGTTGGCATCGTCCCCCACTCCTCCTGATGTCGAGCGTAAATGGGCGAGGTTTAGGACTGTGGCTCATGCAGCTGCAATGGCTGCTTTGGGTACGCGGTCCAGACCTCCCCAGAGACCCTGGCTGACGGAGGTGTTCGGGTGGCTGAGAAAAAGCGACAGGCCCACTCTCATCGTCTACAGCATCCCACGTCAGAGAATGAGGCTTACCGCAGCCTTCGCTCAGAGGTTCGGAGAGCCGTGAGGCGCTGCAAGGATGGTGGTGGTCGCGGGTTGCTGAGGAGATGGAGTCTGCCTCAGTGGCCAGTGGGTTACCAGGTTACCAGGTTACCAGGTTACTGGGTCACAGCAGATTCCCAGGTTCGGCCTCTTCCACGACCCCAACTTTACACACAGCGAGTCGTCGCCGTGGTCACCGTCGTCGCCGTGGTCACCGTCACCGCTGTCGCCGTGGTCACCGCCGTCGCCATGGTCACCGTCGTCGCCGTGGTCACCATCACCGCTGTCGCCATGGTCACCGCCGTCGCCGTGGTCACCGTCGTCGCCGTGGTCACCATCACCGCTGTCGCCGTGGTCACCGCCGTCGCCGTGGTCACCGCCGTCGCCGTGGTCACCGCCGTCGCCATGGTCACCATCACCGCCGTCGCCATGGTCACCGCCGTCGCCATGGTCACCATCACCGCCGTCGCCATGGTCACCGCCGTCGCCATGGTCACCATCACCGCCGTCGCCATGGTCACCGCCGTCGCCATGGTCACCGTC
>MU249719.1:17500-140000 GCA_018977245.1 Lethenteron camtschaticum | reverse complement strand
TGATGTTGCGGTGGCCGCGCTCCAGAAGAAGCGAACCGCCAGGGCGACGCCGCGGCACGAGAAGAAGCGGTGCAGCCCGTGCCTATGGGGTCAAAGGGTCAAGTCGCGGGTCAAGGGGTGAGATGGTCACGGGGTCAAGGGGTGAGATACAGGGTCACGGGGCGTGGGATGAGATACGGGGTCATGAAATAATGGGGTCGCGGGGTGAGATATGGGTCATGGGGTCACGGGGTCATGGGGTGAGATAGAAGGTCATGGGGTCATGGGTGAGATACGGGGTCGCGGAGTCACGGGGTGAGATACAGGGTCACGGGGTCATGGGATCACGGGGCGTGGGGTGAGATACAGGGTCACGGGGTCACGGGGCGTGGGGTGAGATACAGGGTCACGGGGTCACGGGGCGTGGGTGAGATACAGGGTTATAGGGTCACGGGGCAACGGGGTGAGATACGGGGTCACGGAATCATGGGGTCGCGGGGTGAGATACGGGGTCACGGGTTCACGGGGTCATGGGGTGAGATACAATGTCATGGGGTCACGGGGTGAGATACGGGGTCACGGGGTCACGGGGTCACCACCCCGCGCTCCGTGCGGCTGCCGCCACTCACGTCATGGCCACGTTGCTGCCGTCCACGATGATGTGCCGCAGGCCGTCGCGCCCCGCCGCACTGCTCAGCGCCAGCGTGAACGGGGCCGCGATGGTCGCTCGGAACATCGTCTCCGGATTCACCTCCTCCTCCTCCTCCTCCACCGCCGCCGCCGCCGCCGGCTGCTGAAACGGCGGCCTGTGCTGCAACAACGCCGCCCAACCGGACTTGCCGGCTTTGAGGGCCCCGGCAGGCCTGCCCGGCCTAGCGTGCCTAGCCGGCCTGACCTCCTCCTCCTCCACCGCCTCCACCGCCGCCTTTGCCGGCGGCTGAAACGGCGGCCTGTGCTGCAACAGCGCCGCCCAGCCGGCCTTGCCGGCCCTGAAGGCCCCGGCGACTCTGCCCGGCGGTTTGGGCGGCCTGCCGTCCACGCCGGCGCCGGGCGGGAGGTCTCCCCCGGGGTCGTCGCTCGCTCCGAAGTCCTCCGCCTCCAGGATGTCGAAGTCGTCTTCCTCGGTGGCGGTGGTCAGAGGCGTCGCTCGGTAGATGTCGTGGTCACCCACCTCCCCACCTCCTCGTCGTCGTCACCGTCACCGCCCTTGTGAGCGACGACGCGGCCGCTGCCGTCGGCCCAACCGCAACCCTCCTCCTCATCCTCCTCCGGCCAATCGGCGCAGACCTCCTCCTCCCGGCACCGCTCGGCACCGCCGCCGCTCACCGCGATCGCCACGTACTCAAAGACTCGCGACGCCGTCGGCGGTCTCGCCCGGTACTCTGCCGCGGCGGCGGCACCGGCGCCGGCCACGTCCCCGGCACCGGCGCCGCCACCGGCGCGCATCCGGTTGAGCTCCCGCAGGAGGCGCCCGGCGTCGTAAGTGCCGGTCCTGACCGAGGCCTCCTCTACCTCCCGCCGGGAGTAGCCGCAGGCCTTCGCCGCTTGCAGCACGGACACCGGGGGGTTCCGTCCACGACGCAGAAATCTCCGGTGTCGCCGCCGCCGTCGTCCCGGTCGACGGTCGCCACAGCGACGCCGCCGCCGGCGTCGCCGCGGTTACCGGGAGACGCGGGCAAGCGGCTCCCTCCCTTCTTCTCCTTCTCGCGTTCCTCCTGCTGCTGCCTCGGCCGCTCCTGCCGCTGCTGCTGCTGCTGCTGCTGCTGCCGCTGCTGCTGCTCTGCCCGTGACGCTGTGCCGCCACCACCACCACCACCGCCACCACCACCGCCACCACCACCGCCACCACCACCGCCACCACCACCACCACCACCACCGTCCCTGCCAGCGCCCGGCTGCTGCTGCTGCTTCCGGCGCTGCTCCGGCACCACCACCGCAGCCACCTCCTGCTGCTGCTGCTGATGTCCCCGTATCACCGCCGCCGCCGCCGCACGCTCGTGCCACAGCGCCAGCAGCGGGCTGGGGTAGGCGCCGGCCAGCTCCAGCAGCTCGCGCTTGAGGCTCGTGGGCAGCAGCAGCAGCTCCGTCGTGTGGCGGTCGGGCGCCGCCTCCACCAGCAGCTTGAAGTCGCGCTTGGTGGTGGTGGCCTGGTACGCAGGAGGTCGTGGGTTCAATCCAGACCCGGTGAGATGTTAACTACCTCGCCTGGTACGCAGGAGGTCGTGGTTCAATCCAGACCCTGTGAGATGTTAACTACCTCGCCTGGTACGCAGGAGGTCGTGGGTTCAATTCAGACCCGGTGAGATGTTAACTACCTCGCCTGGTACGCAGGAGGTCGTGGGTTCAATCCAGACCCGGTGAGATGTTAACAACCTCGCCTGGTGTACAGGAGATCGTGGGTTCAATCCAGACCCTGTGAGATGTTAACTACCTCGCCTGGTACGCAGGAGGTCGTGGGTTCAATCCAGACCTTGTGAGATGTTAACTACCTCGCCTGGTACGCAGGAGGTCGTGGGTTCAATCCAAACCCGGTGAGATGTTAACTACCTCGCCTGGTACGCAGGAGGTCGTGGGTTCAATCCAGACCCTGTGAGATGTTAACTACCTCGCCTGGTGTACAGGAGGTCGTGGGTTCAATCCAGGCCCGGTGAGATGTTAACTACCTCGCCTGGTGTACAGGAGGTCGTGGGTTCAATCCAGACCCTGTGAGATGTTAACTACCTCGCCTGGTACGCAGGAGGTCGTGGGTTCAATCCAAACCCGGTGAGATGTTAACTACCTCGCTTGGTACGCAGGAGGTCGTGGGTTCAATCCAGACCCTGTGAGATGTTAACTACCTCGCCTGGTGTACAGGAGGTCGTGGGTTCAATCCAGACCCGGTGAGATGTTAACTACCTCGCCTGGTGTACAGGAGGTCGTGGGTTCAATCCAGACCCTGTGAGATGTTAACTACCTCGCCTGGTGTACAGGAGGTCGTGGTTCAATCCAGACCCTGTGAGATGTTAACTACCTCGCCTGGTGTACAGGAGGTCGTGGGTTCAATCCAGACCCTGTGAGATGTTAACTATCTCGCCTGGTACGCAGGAGGTCGTGGGTTAAATCCAGACCCTGTTAGATGTTAACTACCTCGCCTGGTGTACAGGAGGTCGTGGGTTCAATTCAGACCCGGTGAGATGTTAACCACCTCGCCTGGTACGCAAGAGGTTGTGGGTTCGATCTGCGTGTGACCTGGACGATGCCTGGCTGCTGTGTAACCGAAGTCTGCGTCTCTCTCTCGCCTCTCTATCATCACGGCGGCGATGATGATGATGATGACAGAGGGAGATATTAAATAAAAAAAATTGTAAAATGCGGAAAATTTGGCTCGACCGTGGATTGTTCACGTAAACTCCCTCGGACAGACCTCACCAAAAACAATCCCCGCTGTTCCATGCAGCCGCTATCAACAATCCCTTCCCGTGTAAACGTGCCGGCTACCGTGGTACAGAAGTCACCAACGGGTTTTGATTCCTTACCCCGTACCCGGCCGCACCAAGGTCGCAAACGGCTACCCGTACCCATACCCGGCCGGGTACGGGTAACCGGGTATCGGGTGGGGTACGGGTATCAGGTACCCGATGGCGACCTCTGCCATGGTAACAGCCGTGCTATGCAGCCCGTGTTAAACCTCCCTTCGCACAGAGCCCGCGAGCGTTGCACATTTCGTTTGCGTTAACAACAAAAGCTTCCTCTGAGAAGAGAGAGAGAGAAAAAAAACCTGACCGGTGATGTATTTAAGTTGTAGAGAATCTGACTTAGTAATAGGTTTTTACCCTTTCAACTGGTACAAAAACTGACACCTTTATACAAGGCATCATGTTTGCAATAACCACAACACAAGCAGTCAAAATGCAAACAAAAAAGAAACAACTCTGATGATGATAATGATATGCACTGTCCTTGAAGTTGATTGGTCCACACCCGAGACAGCTTTTCTTAGAGCCTAGTCTCCATTGGTGTTGGACCAGATGACGCCAAAAGGCGTACAACTCAAAGACAATGCACCATCAGAGTATGCGAGCTCGGGGTAAGCATTTACACTATGAGACATCCTTTACCAGTGGCAAAATATAGTGATAGGTTTTTACCCTTTCAACTGGTACGCATTTTGGCGTCATCTGGTCCAACACCAATGGAGACTAGGCTCTAAGAACGGTTGTGGACCAATCAACTTCAAGGACGGTGCATATCATTATCAGAGTTGTGTTTTTTGTTTGCATTACGGCTGCAGGTATTGTGGTCTATGCAAACATGACTCCTTGTAAAAAAGGTGTCAGATTTTTGTACCAGTTGAAAGGGTAAAGACCTACCACTACATTTTGCCACTGGTAAAGGACATGTCTCATACCATTGGAACCTCATTTGCCAGTAAAAAATATGATAATTGTATTTGAGATGTCTCGTAGTGTTGAGGAACGTAGTTCGTTCCGTGAGCGGGGTGCGGGCGGGCGGAAGTAATCGCTGCACCGTCAAGTTCACCTCTTCGTCGCCTTGCTCCCCACCACCATCATCATCGCCACCGCCCAACAAGCCGGCGAAGAACTGCAGGCGGCTGAGCAGCAGCGCCGACGGTTCGGCCCCGCCGAGGGCGCGGAGGCGGCCGCGTCCGTCCAGGGCGGCCGTGTCCACCAGGCCGCAGAGTCCCACTCGAGGCAGCGGCAGAAGAGGCCCCGGGCTCCCTGCAGCACGCAGACGAGCTCCCGACGGAGAGTTTCCTCCTCCTCCTGCTGCTGCTGCTGCTCCTGCTGCTGTTCGCAAAGCCCCACTAGCAGGAGCTGGGGGGGGGAGCGGTGGTGCAGCGGTTGGGGGGTGGGCCTCCGAGCCAATCAGCGGCGATTGTCTGAAGCGGTCCCGGGACCTCCTCCCCCAAGGCGGTGCCGGATTATGCCGGGAGCAAAAGTAGCTACACGTGTAGTAGTAGTAGTAGCTACTACATGTGTAGTAGTAACATGTGTAGTAGTAGCTACTACATGTGTAGTAGTAACATGTGTAGTAGTAGCTACATGTGTAGTAGCTACTACACACAAGTAGCTACTACACGTGTAATAGTAGCTACTACTACACGTGTAATAGTAGCTACTACTACACGTGTAGTAGTAGCTACTACGTGTAGTAGTTACTACTACCACAGTGTAGTAGTAGCTACTACACTGTAGTAGCTACTACTACACGTGTAGTAGCTACTACACGTGTAGTAGCTACTACTACACGTGTAGTAGCTACTACTACACGTGTAGTAGTAACAGTCTGTTGAGGCTACGCAGGGATCTTTGGTGGTGGCGGTGGTGGTGGTGGAGGTGGGGGCGATGGTGGTCGTGATGGTGATGATGGTGGCAAGGGTGATGATGATGGTAAGGGTGATGATGGTGATGGTAGTGGTGTGGCGGTGATGATGGTAGTGGTTGTGGCGATGATGGTGGTGGTGGCGTTGATGGCGGGGGCGATGATGGTGGTGGTGGCATTGATGCTGGTGGCGATGATGATGGAGGTGGTGGCGGTAGTGGCGATGGTGGCGATGGTGGCGATGATGGTGGTGGTGATGATGGTGGTGGTGGCATTGATGGTGGTGACGATGATGATGATGGTGGTGGTAATGGTGTTGGCGATGATAGTGGCGATGGCGATGATGGTGGTGGCGATGATGGTGGTGGCGATGGTGATGACGGTGATGGTGATGATGGTGGCGGTGGTGGCGATGGTGTGATGATGGTGATGGTGTTGATGGTGATGGCGATGATGATGGTGGTGGCGATGGTGGCGATGGCGATGGCGGCGGCGATGATGACAGTGGCGATGATAGCGATGATGATGGTGGCGATGGTGGCGATGATGGTGGTGATGGCGATGATGATGATGGCGATGGCGATGATGGTGGTGGCGATGATGGTGGTGGCGATGATGATGGTGGTGGCGATGGTGGCGATGGCGATGGCGGCGGCGATGATGACAGTGGCGATGATAGCGATGATGATGGTGGCGATGGTGGCGATGATGGTGGTGATGGCGATGATGATGATGGCGATGGCGATGATGACGATGGCAATGATGACGATGGCAATGATGACAGTGGCGATGTTGACGACGGTGATGGTAGCGACGATGACAATGACGATGTACAGCCCATGGCCTCCCACCTACCTTGGCCTTGTCGACGTTCTCACGCCGCCCCTCCACCGTGATCCACACGGCACCGCCACCGCCGCCCTCACCACCACGGGGCCTCCGGCACCGCCGCCGTGGCCGCGGCGCTCTCCCGGACCACGACCCCGAAGGCCTCATCCAAGCGGCGCCGCAAGCCGGCGACTCGTGCCAGCACCGCCGCCGTCACGGCAAACTCCTCCGCCACCGGCGCTGGCGCGGCATCGTCGGTGTCTGCGGTGGGTCGCCGTGCGCCCGGAGGCCCTTGAGGCGTTGCAGCAGGAGGCCTAGGGCTGGCATGGCCACGGGGTCTCTGCTGTGTGATGAGTCTGTGGGTCTCTGCTGTGTGATGAGTCTGTGGGTCTCTGTGATGAGTCTATGGCTCTCTGCTGTGTGATGAGTCTATGGCTCTCTGCTGTGTGATGAGTCTATGGCTCTCTGCCGTGCGAGTAGTCTACGTGTGTACATCTGCTGAACCTCGTTCGCACCACCCTACGTAGCCTTGGCGTGGTCCGGCACTGATCCCTGCTGTTGCCTTGCTGCCTTTCCCCCCCCCCACACCACGACCACCACCACACTACCACCACGACCACCACCACACCACCACACCACCACCACGACCACCACGACCACCGCTCAAACTTGGCCAAGATCTCGGTGCGTCTTCGCACGGTCGAAACTCAACTTAGCCTTAAATGTTTCTGTTGTCCAGCGACGCGTCCCCCTCCACCGCCACCACCGCCACCACCGCCACCACCGGCACCGCCGCCGCCGCCGCTACGAAGCACCGAGTCAGACACCGGCAAAACCGCGCCGCCGGTCAGGGGCCGATGCCCGAGCGGGTTCGCCGAGGGAGGTCGGAGTCCGCGTCACGGCGGCGGGCATCGCACCGCTCCACGGGAGGGCGGCCGGTGGTCGGTCGGTCGGCGGTCAGGCGGTCAGACGGTCGGTCGGTCGGTCGGTCAGGCGGTCGTCGGTCGGTCGGTCAGCGGTCGGTCGGTCAGGCGGTCGTCGGTCAGGCGGTCGGTCGGTCGTCAGGCGGTCGTCGGTCAGGCGGTCGGTCGGTCGGTCAGGCGGTCGGTCGGTCAGGCGGTCGGTCGGTCGGTCAGCAGTCGGTCGGTCGGTCAGGCGGTCGGTCGGTCAGGCGGTCGGTCGGTCGGTCGTCAGGCGGTCGGTCGGTCGGTCGGGTGGTCGGTCGGTCGGAGGGCGGCGAAAGCTCCGTTGAAGACCCTCGGGGTGTCGTCGTCGCGGGTCGATGTGACGCCAAAACTATCCGGAAGTCCAAGCGGGGCTGGCGGTGGAGGGGGTGAGGCCTTGAAGCCTGCGGCCGCGAACGGAGAGGGGAGATCGTGTGCCAGGTGACGTGCCGTGCCGTGCGTGGAGGTTCGTCTCGGCTAGACGATTGCAAGGCCGGAGGATTTGTTGGTTGTGTCGGTGTTAGAGGTTGTTTTGGGGGTTGGATCGCGTTGATGTTCAAGTGTGTCGTTAAAACCTCGCCACCACCCGCGACAGCACAACGAGTGTGGGTTGTCACGTGAACAGAACGTGGCCAGTTCGTCACTAGTACAGCACTAGTGTGTAGTGTATAGTGTAGTGTGTAGTGTATATGTTAGTGTTAGTGTAGTGTATAGTGTAGTGTATAGTGTAGTAGTGTATAGTGTAGTGTAGTGTAGTGTGTATAGTTGTAGTGTATAGTGTAGTGTATGTGTAGTAGTGTAGTGTAGTGTATAGTGTATATTAGTATAGTGTATAATGTAGTGTATAGTATAGTGTATAGTGTAGTGTGTAGTGTATAGTGTAGTGTGTAGTGTATGGTGTAGTGTATAGTGTAGTTGTAGTGTATAGTGTAGTTGTAGTATGTAGTGTAGCGTGTAGTTGTAGTGTATAGTGTAGTACGTAGTGTAGAGTGTAGTGTATAGTGTAGTTGTAGTGTAGCGTGTAGTGTAGTGTATAGTGTAGTACGTAGTGTAGAGTGTAGTGTATAGTGTAGTATTAGTATAGTGTATAGTAGTGTAGTGTATAGTGTAGTGTATAGTGTAGTGTACTGTACTGAGTACAGTGGGCATGCTACAGTAGTGCGGTGCTATACAGTAGTGTGGTGCTGTACTGTACACGTACTGTACGGAGTACAGTAGTCACGTGACGGGAGTGTGGTGCTATGGGCCGTCCATAAATGACGTCACAAAGCTCTGCCCCCCCCCCCCCAAAACCATATTTCCATTTTTAAACTAAACTTGCTTCAAATCGCTTTAAACTACTGTTATTGTAGTGCGTGTTTAATGTGGCGCTGCACTCTGATGTTGTAGGAGTAAACATTTATTACAAAGTCTATTTAATTAAGTAGAACGTGTTGTCTGTATTTATTTAAAGTTCAGCATTTTGATGTGACGTCACATTTCTCAACCCCCCCCCCTCCCCCCTCGTCACACGACGTCACAAAGAGTCAGACCCACCCCTCAAAGATGACGTCACAAAGCTCTGCCTCCCCCCCTCCCCCCAAAAAACATGTTGCCATTTTTAATATAAAGCATGCTTCAAATCGCTTTAAACTATTGTCATTGTAGTGCGTGTTTAATGTGGCGCTGCACTCTGATGTTGTAGGAGAAAACATTTATTAAACAGGAGGCGTTGTAAAGCTGAAATTTAGCCAAAAATTAACTTTAAAATAGTTATTGTCTAAATAAAACTGCAATGTTCGGAATATAATGAAATTATCTTCTTATAATTATAAAATATTAAAAGTTATTAACTATTTACACCATTGTAACCTCATTTGCCAGTTAAAATATGATGATTGGTTTTTTACCCTTCTATCTGGCAACAAAACTGACACCTTTTTTACAAGGAGTCATGTTTGCATAGACCACAATACCAACAAAAAACACAACTCTGATAATGATATGCACTGTCCTTGAAGTTGATTGGTCCACACCCGAGACAGCTTTCCTTAGAGCCTAGTCTCACAAGGTGTTGGACCAGATGACGCCAAAAGGCGCACAACTCAAAGACAATGCACCATCAGAGTATGAGAGCTCAGGGTAAGCATGTACACCATTGGAACCTCCTTTGCCAGTAAAAATATGATAATTGGTGTTTTACCCTTCTATCTGGCAACAAAACTGACACCTTTTTTACGAGAAGTCTTGTTTGCATAGACCACAATACCTGCAGTCATAATGCAAACTAAAAACACAACTCTGATGTTTGCACCATGTTTAGTGGTGGTCTCCCTGTCACAGGTTGAGTCTATTCTTAGTCTTAAGCCTCACCTTACCATATGAATAAAAGTATGTGGCCCTTGCCCCACCATCTTCTCCAACCATTATATCAGCGGTCAGGAACCTATGGCTCGCGAGCCATATATGGCTCTTTCAGTGACGGCATATGGCTCCCAGACAATTTTGAGTTGAAAAAAAATATTATAAAAAATCAGTTTGGAACTGATTTTAAAATACTTGTGATATTGTTTAAACTACGGTGTCATTTTAAAGTAAACAGAAATTAGTTTTGAAGATAAATTTCACAGGTCACGCCTGCATGAAGCTTAACCTCACCACGTCCGAACCAGACTACAAGGCCATCAGCAAACCATATAGCACCAGAAGTCGCATTAAAAGTAAGACATATTTAATGTATTATACGTTAAAAATACTATATGCTCTCAATGAAATATATTTAGAAATATTTGGCTTTAATGGCTCTCCCAGTCAAAAAGGTTTCCGACCCCTGGGTTATATAAACGGATTGGTAGCTCCTGCGATCTCTCATTCACTTGATACAGCTGTCGTGGCTGTGACGGTTCCACCTGAAGAAGGAAGCTTGTGTTGCCTCCGAAACGTCGTGAGTTTTATTTTATTTTTTAATGTTTTTACCTACGTGACTTTACCGAAAAAACCTAAGAATATGAATCATTGCAGTCACGAAAGTTTCAAATCTAGAACTGTCCTTGAAGTTGATTGGTCCACACCCGAGACAGCTTTCCTTAGAGAAAAAAATACTTGAAACTATTGTAGTAGAACGAAGCGAAATGGAGAGTACAATTAGAACGATCACAAATTAATTCCACGGAATGAAAAGGATTAGAATAAAAATGTTTAATAACAATCAGTAAAAAANTAAAAAATCAGACTTCTCCATTCTCCCATGAAGAAGCAAAATGTTTTTTTCATGGAATAAATAAAAGGTGACCTTAGTAAAAAATTAAATAATAAAATAGTTAATAATGAAATTAATAAAAAAAATTGTGTTGTTATAACAATTACATTCAATTAATATTTATTTAAAGTTGCACTTTTTGATGTGACGTCATTTATGGACGGCCCCTGTACGCGCGGACTGTACTGTACCTACTGTACCGAGTACAGTAGGTACAGTACATTGGTGTGGTACTGTAGTGCACTGTACATGCCAGACAGCACTGTACTGAGTACAGTAGGAACTACAGTCTAACCATCAACACCACAACTACAGTCTAACTAACAGTAAACCTACAGTCGTCAAACCAACAACAGTCTAACCCAGTCTAACACACAACACACAACACACACACAACACACACACAACACACACCACACACACACAACACACACTACACACACAGTATAACCAGTTTAACACACAACACACACACACAGACACACACACACACATACACACACACAGACACACACAGACACACACACAGACACACACACACAGACACACACAGACAAACACATACACAGACACACAAAACACACACACACAACAATACTTACGTGATGTCAACACACACACACACACAACAGTCTAACCCAGTTTAACACACAACACACAGAGAACAATACGTACGTGATGTCAACACACACAACAACACACCAATACTTACGTGATGTCAACACACAGCCATCAGTCAGCACGTAGACTGTTGTTGTGGATAGAAGTGGTGGTTGGTTGGTGGGTTTATGGGTGACTGTTAAACTACACACACCAACACCCATTAACTACACTACACACACACACACCAACACCCATTAACTACACTACACACAGCAACACCCTGTAACTACACTACACACAGCAACACCCTGTAACTACACTACACTACACTACACAGCAACACCCTGTAACTACACTACACACAGCAACACCCTGTAACTACACTACACACAGCAACACCCTGTAACTACACTACACTACACACAGCAACACCCTGTAACTACACTACACACAACCCAGGTAGCAGGAGGCTGTACTCACGACAGCAATCATCAAGCAGCAACACCACTACCGGTCTAGAGTGAGGTCACTAAACGCCCCCACACACATACACACACACACACAGACACACACACACACACACACAGACACACACAAGACACACAGACATACACATAAACACACAGACACACACACACACAGACACACACACAGACACACAGACACACACACATACACACAGACACACACACACNGACACACACACACAAACACACACACAGAACACACAGACACACACACAGACAGAACACACACACAGACACACACACAGACAGACACACACACACAACACACACACACACACACAGACACACACACAGACACACACAGATACACACACATAGACACACAGACACACACACACNGACACACACAGACACACAGACACACACAGATACACACACAGACACACACAGATACACACAGACACACACAGATACACACACAGACAGACACACAAAGATCCCCCGTGTAGCCTGTAACAGACTGTAGGGGCAAGTGCTGTTAGCGAGCATCTATGAAGGCCGGCACGGCACACGAGGGGGTGGGTGGCCGACACCAGGTACTCATTTGAGGCTGAGTCGACCTAGGGAGGCCCAGGACCGGTTCAAATAATCAAACAAACACACACAGACAAAGGTCCCCGTGTAGCCTCTAGCAGGGCTGTAGGGGCAAGTGCTTAGACAAAGTAGCCCCAGGTAGCCTCTAGCAGAGCTGTAGGGGCAAGTGCTGTTAGTAGCAGCAGCAGTGTCTATAGACACACAGACAAAGGGCCCCGTGTAGCCTTAGCAGGCTGTGGGGCAAGTGCTGTTGTCAGCACCTGTGAAGGCTACCGGCACTGTGGCACACACAGAGGGGTGGGTGGCCAGCACCACCACGCCCGGCCGCCTTTGTCTCTCCCCAAAAACCCCGAGGTCAACTCATTTGAGGCTGAGCCGACCTAGACGGAGGATCAGCGCCCTCTCGCGGTGGTGGCGTGGGCAGTGCGCTAACCGTGGCGCCACCGCTCTCCGACTCTCACCACCCACCACTACACCACCACACCACCACTCACACCACCACTACACCACCACGACACACCCACACCACCACTCACCACCACCACCCACTCAAACCACCCACACCACCACCNACACCACATACCACCCACCCACACCATCACCAAACCACCACCCATCCACCCACCCACACCACCACACCACCACCACCCACACCACCCACACCACCACCACCCACACCACCAGCTGGTGGTACAGGTGGTGGTACAGGTGGTGGTACAGGTGATGGTACAGCTGGTGATACAGCTGATGGTACAGCTGGTGCTACAGGTGATGGTACAGCTGGTGGTACAGGTGATGGTACAGCTGGTGATACAGCTGATGGTACAGCTGGTGCTACAGGTGATGGTACAGGTGGTGGTACAGGTGATGGTACAGGTGGTGCTACAGGTGATGGTACAGGTGGTGGTACAGGTGATGGTACAGCTGGTGATACAGCTGATGGTACAGCTGGTGCTACAGGTGATGGTACAGCTGGTGATACAGCTGATGGTACAGCTGGTGCTACAGGTGATGGTACAGCTGGTGGTACTACAGGTGATGGTACAGCTGGTGGTACAGGTGATGGTACAGCTGGTGGTACAGGTGGTGGTACAGCTGGTGCTACAGGTGATGGTACAGGTGATGGTACAGGTGATGGTACAGGTGGTGCTACAGGTGATGGTACAGCTGGTGCTACAGGTGATGGTACAGCTGGTGCTACAGGTGATGGTACAGCTGGTGGTACAGGTGATGGTACAGCTGGTGGTACAGGTGACGGTACAGGTGGTGGTACAGGTGATGGTACAGCTGATGGTACAGCTGGTGATACAGCTGATGGTACAGCTGGTGCTACAGGTGATGGTACAGGTGTGGTACAGGTGGTGGTACAGGTGGTGGTACAGGTGATGGTACAGCTGGTGATACAGCTGATGGTACAGCTGATGGTACAGCTGGTGCTACAGGTGATGGTCAGCTGGTGGTACGGGTGATGGTACAGGTGATGGTACAGCTGGTGGTACAGGTGATGGTACAGCTGGTGGTACAGGTGGTGGTCAGCTGGTGCTACAGGTGATGGTNCAGGTGATGGTACAGGTGGTGCTACAGGTGATGGTACAGCTGGTGCTACAGGTGATGGTACAGCTGGTGCTACAGGTGATGGTACAGCTGGTGGTACAGGTGATGGTACAGCTGGTGGTACAGGTGACGGTACAGGTGGTGGTACAGGTGGTGGTACAGGTGATGGTACAGCTGATGGTACAGCTGGTGGTACAGGTGATGGTCAGCTGGTGCTACAGGTGATGGTCAGGTGGTGGTACAGGTGGTGGTACAGGTGATGGTACAGCTGGTGCTACAGGTGATGGTACAGGTGGTGCTACAGGTGATGGTACAGCTGGTGCTACAGATGATGAGTCAGCTGCTGGTACAGCTGATGGTACAGGTGACGGTACAGCTGGTGGTCCAGGTGGTGGTACAGCTGGTGGTACAGGTGATGGTCAGGTTGTGGTACAGCTGGTGCTACAGCTGGTNGTCAGGTGATGGTACAGCTGGTGGTACAGGTGATGGTACAGCTGGTGGTACAGGTGATGAGTCAGCTGGTGGTACAGGTGATGGTACAGCTGGTGCTACAGCAGGTGCTACAGGTGATGAGTCAGGTGATGCTACAGGTGATGAGTCCGGTGATGCTACAGGTGATGAGTCAGGTGGTGCTACAGCTGGTGGTACAGGTGATGGTACAGCTGGTGCTACAGCAGGTGCTACAGGTGATGAGTCAGGTGATGCTACAGGTGATGAGTCAGGTGATGCTACAGGTGATGAGTCAGGTGGTGCTACAGCTGGTGGTACAGGTGGTGGTACAGGTGATGGTACAGCTGGTGCTACAGCAGGTGACAGGTGATGAGTCAGGTGATGCTACAGGTGATGAGTCAGGTGGTGCTACAGCTNGTGCTACAGGTGATGAGTCAGGTGATGGTACAGCTGGTGCTACAGGTGATGGTACAGGTGATGGTACAGCTGGTGGTACAGGTGATGGTACAGGTGATGGTACAGCTGGTGCTACAGGTGATGGTACAGGTGATGGTACAGGTGATGGTACAGCTGGTGCTACAGGTGATGAGTCAGGTGTGGTACAGCTGGTGCTACAGGTGATGGTACAGCTGGTGGTACAGGTGNTGGTACAAGTGCTACAGTGATGAGTCAGCTGGTGGTACAGGTGGTACGGGTGNTGAGTCAGGTGATGCTACAGGCGACTTGTATCTGGGGAATGCGGCCAGACCTGCGTGACTGATGATTAGACGGCTTCGGTGTGAGCGCGAAACTGCACACACGTGTGTGTGTGTTTACACGTGTGTGTTTGTTTACACGTGTGTGTATGTGTGTATGTTTACACGTGTGTGTGTGTGTGTGCATGCTGTACTAACAGCACTTGCCCCTACAGCCTGCTGAGGCTACACGGGTTTGTCTGTGTGTGTAATTACTGTATATACTTCCTCTTTTATTGAGGTGTGTACAGTACACACACACAACTGGAGCTGTGTGTGTGTCTGTGTGTGTATGTGTGTGTGTGTGTGTCTGTGTGTAGTGTGTGTGTGTGTCTTGTGTGTNTGTGTGTGTGTGTTNTGTTGTGTGTGTTGTGTGTGTTGTGTTGTGTGTGTGTGTGTGTCTATGTGTGTGTCTGTGTGTTGTGTGTGTAATGTGTGTGTNTGTGTCTGTTGTGTATCTGTGTTGTGTGTGTGTCTGTGTGTTGTGTGTGTGTGTCTGTGTGTGTGTGTTGTGTGTGTCTGTCNGTGTTGTTTTGTTGTGTGTGTNTGTGTGTGTGTCTGTGTGTGTGTTTGTGTCTGTGTGTGTAGCTCANGTGTGTGTGTCTGTGTGTGTGNCTNTGTGTGTGTCTGTGTTTGTGTGTCGTGTGTGTGTCTGTGTGTGTCTTTGTGTGTCTGTGTGTGTGTGTTGTTGTCTGTCCGGCAAAACAACCTCCTACCTCCTCGCGGTGCCGGACGGGCAACACTGTCGTGGGCAGTGCTGTGAGGGGAGGGCCAATGCCCATTGGCCCTCCCCTCATGGCGTGTACCACCACAGCGGCTAAACGGGAGCTCTGGACGGGTGCGAGGGGCTGGTAACCCTCCACCTTCAAATATTTACCACAAAACGACGTTAAACATAAACTAACTAATAAGCTTGTGCCGGAGGCCCCGGGGTTCAGGCTTTTATGACGTCTCCTGGCCAAACCCATTTGGCGGAGCCAGGAGATTGAATCTTCACCCTCGGGGCTCCTCCAGAAACAACAAAAAACCATTGAGGATGGCCACGTGGAATGTTCGAACGCTCACTGCGGAGGAGAGGCTGCCACTCCTCTGTCGGGAGCTGGACTGGTACCGCCTGGATCTCTGTGGCATTCAGGAAGTCCGGTTCTGGCTCCTGCCACCATGAGGGGTGGACAGTCCTCTACTCGGGGCAGGAGACTGCCAAACAACAGGGAGTGGCTCTTCTGAAGGGGGCATGGGAGCGTGGCGGTGAGGTGTGGGAAGCTGTAAGCCCAGGATACTTTGGGCTCGCCTTCCATCAACCGGAGGCGAGGAGTGGTGGTCGTGGTTACTTATGCCCCACCTAAGACGAACATCTGTGGAGGGATGCAGGCAAAGCCGATGAGTCAGACGCTTTCTATGACCTCCTGTCACAGGTGCTGGCTAAAGTGGCCACTTGGGACAGAGTCATCTGTTGGGTGACTTCAATGCCCGAGTTGGTCATGATGCTGGCACCTGGTCTGGAGTGATTGGAAGGCATGGGCCAGATCAGCTCAATAATGGTAGGAGGCTGCTAGATTTTGTGCAGCCCATGGGCTTGTAATTACCAACACGCTCTTCCGGATCGGCTCATCCACACACCATCATGGATGCATGCCGGGTCCAAGCAAGAACATCTGCTGGCTACATAGTGACGGACCAGCGGATGCGAGCCCATGTCCTTGACACCAGGACCTACCGTGGAGCTGATCTGCCCTCTGACCATCGACTAGTCATCTGTAAGATACGCCTGCCTTTCTTCCACTCCGGTGGTGGGTGTAGGATCCCATTCCAACCAAAAGTGGCCTGGTCTCAGTTAGCTGATGAAAGTTGCAAGCGAGAATTTCATCATCGCTTGCAGCTGGGGTTGGCATCGTCCCCCACTCCACCTGATGTCGAGGGTAAATGGGCAAGGTTTAAGACTGTGACTTATGCAGCTGCAATGGCTGCTTTGGGTACGCAGTCCAGACCTCCCCAGAAACCCTGGCTGACAGAGGAGGTGTTCGGGTTAATTGAGAAAAAGCGACAGGCCCACTCTCATCGCCTACAGCATCCCACATCAGAGAATGAGGAGGTTTACCGCAGCCTTCGCTAGGAGGTTCGGAGAGCCGTAAGGCGCTGTAAGGATGGGTGGTGGTCGCGGGTTGCTGAGGAGAGTCTGCCTCAGTGGCCCGCGATCACAAATCACTATTTAACTCCATCAAAAAGTAACCTGCAGCGCCACACCTATTACCATCATTAGAGGAAAAAACGGTGATCCAATCTCCGACCCCAGGAACAGGTTTGCAGATTTGGTGAGCATTTCTGTGAGGTCCTGGGGGAGGGAAAATCTCTCAGCCAGGAAAACATCATGGCACAAAGTGGGGATAACCCTGCTGAGGCTGCGGTGCCTCAAATATTGGAAGAGGTCACCCCCTGTGAGTGGCTGGCTGAGGTGCCATCTGTTGAGGAAGTACTGAAGGCGATCCAGAGTCCGAGACTAGGAAAGGCACCGGGCAGAGATGATCTCCCAAGCGAAATGCTGAGGGAGGGTGGCGTTTGTGCACAGACTGCCCTATATGACATTATAACAACAGTCTGGACCACTGGACGGGTTCCGCAGGACTGGAAGGATGCCCTGGTGGTCCCCCTCTTTAAGGGGGACCGTACCGACTGTAACAACTACAGGGGCATCTCACTCCTCAGTGTGCCGGGTAAGGTCCTGGCAAGGATTATTCAACATCGCCTTGCTAGGCACGCTGAGGAGAGGTTTGCGGAGCCCCAATGCGGTTTCAGGAAAGGGCGGTCCTGCACGGATGCCATATTTTCTGTCCGTCTGCTACAGCAGAGGTGTAGGGAATTCCAAAAAGACCTACATCTCTGCTTTATTGACCTGGTCAAGGCCTATGATACCATCAGTAGGCTTGGGCTCTGGGTTGTTCTTCGTGCTTTCTGAGTCCCTGACCCTCTGCTCACGATCATTAAGGACCTTCATGATGGTGAGTGGGCCCGGGTAAAACTACGTGGCCGGGAGTCGGAGCCTTTCCCTGTACACCTTGGGGTGCGACAGGGATGTCCTCTGGCTCCTACATTATTTAACATCTATTTCGACTGCGTAGTTCGTGAAGCCTTCAATAGCTGTACCGGGGGAATTTCCATTTGGTACAGATATAATGGGAGGCTGATCGACGCCCGGGTGCGATCAAGGGATGGCTCCCTATTGGTCAACCACGTTATGTATGCCGATGATTTGGTAATAGCTGCTCACTCAGAAGAGGAGTTGGAGACGCTGCTGCTGAGACTGGAGCGTGCCACTAAGAGGTGGGGCCTTACCATCAGCCCCACCAAAACTAAGCACCAAAACTAAGCACCTGCCTGGGTAGTTTGTACCATCGGACACTCCACCCCCACAACTCCCAATCGGTGATGGGGCAGTAGTGGAGAGAGTGGAGAGTTTCCCATCCTGGGCAGTGTGCTTATGACCTCCTGCCAGCGGGCGTTCGACACTTCACGTGGCCTCAAGGTGCACATGGCCTGGCACAAGCGTCGTGGTGACGTCACCGCCAATTTGTGTGTGTGGAGTGATGGTGGAGTGGTGGTGGAGTGGTGGTGGTGCAGCGGTTAGCGCTACGCTGCGCTACGAACCCAGCGACCCGAGTTCGATTCCCGCTCACGGCCAACACTCTGTCTCCCTCCCCCCGTCTCTCCCTCCCCCCGTGTCTCTCTCCCCCCCGTGTCTCCCCCCCCCGCTCTCCCCCCCCCGTCTCCCTCCTCCCCGTGTCTCTCCCGTGTCCCCCTCCCTGTCTCCTCCCCNCTCCTCCCNGTGTCTCTCCGTGTCTCTCTCTCCCGTGTCTCCCTCCCCTCCTCCCCCCCGTGTCTCCCCCCCCCCGCGTCTCCCCCCCCGCGACTCCCCCCCCCCCGCGTCTCCCCCCCCNGCGTCTCCCCCTCCCGTGTCTTCTCCTCCGTGTCTCTCTCCTGTTGTCTCCCTCCCCCGGTCTCCCCCCCCCCGTCTCTCTCCTCCCNTGTCTCTCTTGTCTCTCCCNTCCGCGTGTCTCCCGCTCCTCTCCTCCCGTCTCTCTCCTCCCCTGTGTCTCTCTCTCCTCGTCTCTCTCCCTATCCNGGACATGACGACTACCCCTGCTGGTATATTGGAGTTCGTCTCTTCTATCATCACCTGGGAGATGTTGACTAACTCGCCTGGTCTACAGGAGGTCGTGGGTTCTAACCCTGGGAGATGTTGACTACCTCGCCTGGTATACAGGAGGTCGTGGAGTCTGTGTCTATCATCACGGGGGAGATGTTGACTACCTCGCCTGGTCTACAGGAGGTCGTGGGTTCCATCCCTGTGAGATGTTGACTACCTCGCTTGGTCTACAGGAGATCGTGGGTTCGAGCCCTGGGAGATGTTGACTACCTCGCCTGGTCTACAGGAGGTCGTGGGTTCCATCCCTGGAGATGTTGACTACCTCGCTTGGTCTACAGGAGGTCGTGGGTTCGATCCCTGGAGATGTTGACTACCTCGCCTGGTCTACAGGAGATCGTGGGTTCGAGCCCTGGGAGATGTTGACTACCTCGCCTGGTCTGCAGGAGGTCGTGGGTTCAATCCCTGTGAGATGTTGACTACCTCGCCTGGTCTACAGGAGGTCGTGGGTTCGAGCCCTGGGAGATGTTGACTACCTCGCCTGGTCTACAGGAGGTCGTGGGTTCTATCCCTGGAGATGTTGAATATCTCGCCTGGTCTACAGGAGGTCGTGGGTTCGAGCCCTGAGATGTTGACTACCTCGCCTGGTCTACAGGAGGTCGTGGGTTCCATCCCTGTGAGATGTTGACTACCTCGCTTGGTCTACATGAGGTCGTGGGTTCGATCCCTGTGAGATGTTGACTACCTCGCCTGGTCTACAGGAGATCGTGGGTTCGAGCCCTGGGAGATGTTGACTACCTCGCTTGGTCTACATGAGGTCGTGGGTTCGATCCCTGTGAGATGTTGACTACCTCGCCTGGTCTACAGGAGATCGTGGGTTCTGGGAGATGTTGACTACCTCGCCTGGTCTACAGGAGGTCGTGGGTTCTGTGAGATGTTGACTACCTCGCCTGGTTTACAGGAGGTCGTGGGTTCGAGCCCTGGGAGATGTTGACTACCTCGCTGGTCTACAGGAGGTCGTGAGTTCGAGCCCTGTGAGATGTTGACTACCTGCCTGGTCTACAGGAGGTCGTGGGTTCAATCCCTGTGAGATGTTGACTACCTCGCCTGGTCTACAGGTCGTGGGTTCGAGCCCTGGGAGATGTTGACTACCTCGCCTGGTCTACAGGAGGTCGTGGGTTCGAGCCCTGGGAGATGTTGACTACCTCGCCTGGTCTACAGGAGGTCGTGGGTTCTATCCCTGGCAGATGTTGACTACCTCGCCTGGTCCACAGGAGGTCGTGGGTTCGATCCCTAGCCCTGCTGTATATTTGGAGTCTGCGTCTCTCTCTCACCATCACTTTCCACTCCTTCACACTTTACAGAGCCATTCTGTGACGGAGAAAAGAGCTTTACAGATTGTCGGATTTCTCCATCCGGTACCAAAGACGACAACAACAACAACACAACAACAACGATGATGATGAAGTTCCCGTTTCGATTGGTGGTGGATGTGGTGGTAGTGGTGGTTGTGGTGGTGGTCATGGTGGTGGTGGGGTTGTGGTGGTGATGGTTGTGGTGGTCGTAGTCGTGATGGTTGTGGTGGTTGTGGTGGTGATGGTTTTGATGGTCGTGGTTGTTGTGGTAGTGGTTGTGATGGTCGTGGTTGTGGTGATGGTCGTGGTTGTGGTGGTGATGGTCGTGGTGGTCGTGGTGGTTGTGGTGATGGTCGTGGTTGTGGTGATGGTCGTGGTTGTGGTGGTGATGGTCGTGGTGGTCGTGGTGGTCATGGTGGTGGTGGGGTTGTGGTGGTGATGGTTGTGGTGGTCGTAGTCGTGATGGTTGTGGTGGTTGTGGTGGTGATGGTTTTGATGGTCGTGGTTGTTGTGGTAGTGGTTGTGATGGTCGTGGTTGTGGTGATGGTCGTGGTTGTGGTGGTGATGGTCGTGGTGGTCGTGGTGGTTGTGGTGATGGTCGTGGTTGTGGTGATGGTCGTGGTTGTGGTGGTGATGGTCGTGGTGGTCGTGGTGGTGTGGATGGTCGTGGTTGTGGTGATGGNCGGGAGGTTGTGGNGGTGGTGAGGCTGGTTGTGGTGGTGAGGTTGTGGTGGTGGGTGATGGGGTTGTAGTGGTGGTGATGGTTGTGGTGGTGGTTGTTGGTGGTGATGTTGGTGTTGTGGTGATGTTGTGGTGGTGATGGTTGTGGTGGTGAGTTGTGGTGTTGTGGTGGTGGTGTTGTGGTGGTGATGGTTGTGGTGGTGTGTGAGGGGGTTGTGGTGATGTTGTGTTGATNGTTGTGGTGGTGGTTGGTGGTGATGGTTGTGGTGGTGGTTGTGGTGGTGGTTGTGGTGGTGGTGATGGTGGTGGTGGTGGTGATTGTGGTGGTGGTGGTGGTGATGGTTGTGGTGGTGGTTGTGGTGGTTGTGGTCGATGCAGAACAGTGGCACGGTTCGACTTCGGATCCCCGGGGCTCTGAGCGCCCCCACGTGACCCCCACGTGACCCCCACATGACCCCCACATGACCACCACGTGACCCCCACGTGACACTTACAGTGACGACACTTGCGGCTCATAGTGGGGGGCTACCCTGGCACGGCACGGGTGGTGATTTTCCACTGGCAACACCCGAGCCAAGCCAGCTCATGGGGGCTACCCTGGCACGGCACGGGTGGTGATTTTCCACTGGCCGCACCCGAGCCAAGCCAGCCCATGAGGGCTACCCTGGCACGGCACGGGTGGGGATTTTCCACTGGCAACACCCGAGCCAAGCCAGCTCATGGGGGCTACCCTGGCACGGCACGGGTGGTGATTTTCCACTGGCAACACCCGAGCTATCCACCGCCAACCTCACCCCTCGCGACGCGAACATGGCAACCCACCCACAATGATGGCAACATCCACCCACTACACCCACCCACCCACCCACCACACCCACCCACCACACCCACCCACCCACCACACCACCCACCACCACCACCCACCCACCCACCCACCACCCCCCCACCACCCACCCCCCCACCACCCCCTCCCTCCTTCATAGGGGAGGGGTGGGGTGAGGGGTGAAAGTCCCACTGCCCACAGAGTTTATTTAATGAATTATTTTCAGTTTTTTTATACAAATCTTTTGTTCTTAATAATTACGACCACGACTCTCTACCATCATTACACGGCAGCGCAGAGCCCGTCGGACGAACGAACCGTGGGGCGCACACACACACGTACACACACACACACGTAGACACACACAAACACACGCACACAGACACACACGCACGTACACACACACACACGTACACACACAGACACACGTACACACACACACACGTACACACACACGCACACGTACACACACACGTACACACACACACACAAACACACGTACACACACAAACACACGCACACAGACACACACACACGTACACACACACACACACACACACACACACGTACACACACACGTAGACACACACGCAAACACACGCACACACGTAGACACACACACACCCACACACACACATAGACACACATAGACACACACACACAAACACACACACAGAGACACACGCACACACACACGCACGTAGACACACACGTACACACACACGCAAGTACACGCGCACGTACATAGACCCACACACACACATAGACACACATAGACACACATAGACACACACACACACACACGTACACACACACGTACGCAGACACACACACACACGTACACGCACGTAGACGTACACGCACGTAGACACACACGCACACACACACACACACGCACATGTAGACACACGAACACACACGCACAGACACGTACACGCACGTAGACACACGTACACACACACACACACGCACACGTAGACACACGCGCACACGTACACATCTAGACACACACACGCACACGTAGACACACGTACACACACACACGTACACACGTAGACACACACACGCACACACACACGTAGACACACACACGTACGTAGACACACACACACACGTACACACGCGCGCTCACAGCGCAGTAAACGGGGCCTCCCTAGCTGCTGCCGCTGCCGCGGCCACCACCGGCGTTGGCACCGGTGATTCCACAACCACCGCCACCACCACCGCCACCACCACCGCCACCACCGCCACCACCACCACCACCACCACGACCATCTCGTGTTTCGTCGCGTGGCGAAGGCGGCGGTTGTGGTGCGGTGACGTCACATGGGGTGACGTCACGTGGGGTGACGTCACGTGGGGTGTACGGTGGTGGCGGTGCCGTCCCCGTCGACCGCCGGTGCCGCCGGCGAGAGTCGCCGGTGCCGGGAGCTGCCGCGCCAGGAGCAGCACCGGTGAAGCCTCCAGATCCACGACGCACTCGCTGTAGGTGGGGCTTGGTGAGCTCTGGGGAGGGGGAGGGGGGAGAGGGGGGGGTGATGAGTGTAGTGGTGGTGAGCGTGGTGAGTGTGGTGAGTGTGGTGAGCGTGGTGGTNAGCATGTTGGTGAGCGTGTTGGTGAGTGTGGTCGTGGTTGTGAGCGTGGTGAGCGTGATTGTTGGTGAGTGTGTTGGTGAGCGTGTTGGTGAGCGTGTTGGTGAGCGTGGTGAGCGTGTTGGTGAGCGTGTTGGTGAGTGTGGTCGTGTTGGTGAGCGTGGTGAGTTGTTGGTGAGCGTGTTGGTGAGTGTGTTGGTGAGCGTGTTGGTGAGCGTGTTGGTGAGCGTGGTGAGCGTGTTGGTGAGCGTGTTGGTGAGTGTGGTCGTGTTGGTGAGCTGGTGAGCGTGTTGGTGAGCGTGTTGGTGAGCGTGTTGGTGAGTGTGTTGGTGAGCGTGGTGAGCGTGTTGGTGAGCGTGTTGGTGAGTGTGGTCGTGTTGGTGAGCGTGGTGAGCGTGTTTGTTGGTGAGCGTGTTGGTGAGCGTGTTGGTGAGCGTGTTGGTGAGCGTGTTGGTGAGCGTGTTGGTGAGCGTGTTGGTGAGCGTGTTGGTGAGCGTGGTGAGCGTGTTGGTGAGCGTGTTGGTGAGCGTGTTGGTGAGCGTGTTGGTGAGCGTGTTGGTGAGTGTGTTGTGAGCGTGTTGGTGAGCGTGTTGGTGAGCGTGTTGGTGAGTGGTGAGCGTGTTGGTGAGCGTGTTGGTGAGCGTGTTGGTGAGCGTGTTGGTGAGCGTGGTGAGCGTGTTGGTGAGCGTGGCGAGCGTTCCTCACCCTCGTGCTGTGTCCCAGCGACGTCTTCGTAGGCCGGCGGCACCTCGAGGTGGCAGTAGGACGGTGCCGGTGACACCGGCGGTGCCGGCTGCTGCTGCTGCTGCTGGTGGTGGCTACCGGCAGCGGCGGCGGCGTCGCGTGTTGGGTACCAGCTGTAGAACGCCGGGCTCTGAAGGTAAACAACAACAACAACAGCGGCGTCAACAACAACAGCGACGTCAACAACAACAGCGACGTCAACAACAACAGCGACGTCAACAACAACCACAACAATAACGTCAATAGCCACGTCAACAACAACTTCAACAATCACGTCAACAACAACAACGTCAACAACAACAAAAACGACGTCAACAACAACAACGAGCACCCATGAAGGTGTTGACACAAAAGACAAAGATCCCCTTATAGGCTGAACAGGCTGTTGGGGCAAGTGCTGTCAGCGATCACCTATGAAGGTGTTGACACACACACACAGACACACTCACACAGATACACACACAGACACGCACACACACACTGACACAGGAGACACACACAGACACGCACACACAGACACACACAGACACACACACACACAGACACACACACACACAGACACACACACACAGACACAGGGAGACACACACACACAGACACGCACACATAGACACACACACAGACACAGACACACACACACACACACACACACACAGACACACACAGACACAGATACACACACAGAGACACAGATACACAGACACACAGACACACAGACACACATACACACACACACATAAAGACACACAGACACACACACACACACATATGTGTGTGACACACACAGACACACACACACACAGACACACAGAGACACGTGTGTGTGTGTGTGTGTGTGTGTGTCTGTGTGTGTGTGTGTGTCTGTGTGTGTGTGTGTGTCTGTGTGTGTGTGTGTGTGTGTGTAGTGTGTGTGTGTATCTGTGTGTGTGTGTCTGTGTGTGTGTGTTGTGTGTGTGGTGTATGTGTGTGTGTGTGGTGTGTGTGTGTGTCTGTGTGTGTGTGTGTCTGTGTGTCTGTGTGTGTGTGTGTCTGTGTGTGTGTGTGGCTACTCACGCTCCTACGTTGCCACATGCGGTGCAGGTATGCACGGCTGCCCACGATCACCACCTGGGTGCTGCCCGGGTTGGCCAGGTACGTGTGCAGCTGGCGCTGACGCGAGCGGTACCAGCAGACGTAGAACAGGATCTTAACCAGCACGAACATGATCACGATGCTGCGGACACGGAGACACGGAGACACGGGGTCACGGGGTCACGGGGTCACGGGGTCACGGAGACACGGGGAGATGGAGACACGGGGTGGAGACACGGAGACACGGAACACGGGGAGGAGACACGGAGACACGGAGACACGGAGACACGGAGACACGGAGACATGGAGACACGGGGACACGGAGACACGGAGACACGGGGAGATACGGAGACACGGGGGGAGACACGGAGACACGGAGACACGGAGACAAGACACGGAGACACGGAGACACGGGGTGGAGACACGGAGACACGGGGTGGAGACACGGAGACACGGGGACACGGGGAGATGGAGACAGAGACACGACACGGAGACACGACACGGAGACACGGAGACACGGAGACACGAGATGGAGACACGGAGACACGGGGAGATGGAGACATGGGGAGATGGAGACACGGAGAGATGGAGACACGGGGAGATGGAGACACGGAGACACGGAGGCACGGGGAGATGGAGACACGGAGACACGGGGAGATGGGGACACGGACGTAGAACAGGATCTTGACCAGCACGAACATGATCACGATGCTGGGACACGGAGACACGGAGACACGGAGACACGGGGAGGAGACACGGAGACACGGAGACACGGAGACACGGGGTGGAGACACGGAGACACGGAGACACGGAGACACGGAGACACGAGATGGGGACACGGGGACATGGAGACACGGAGACATGGAGACACGGAGACACGGAGACACGGGGTGAGACACGGAGACACGGGGTGAGACACGGAGACACGGAGACACGGGGAGNTGAGACACGGAGACACGGAGACACGGGAGATGGGACACGGAGACACGGAGACACGGGAGATGGGGACACGGAGACACGGAGACACGNGGAGATGGGGACACGGAGACACGNAGACACGTGGGGACACGGAGACACGAGATGGGGACACGGGGACACGGAGAGATGGAGACACGGATAGACACAGAGACACGGAGACACGGGGAGATGGAGACACGGGGAGATGGAGACACGGGCACACAGAGACACGGAGACACGGAGACACGGGGAGATGGGGACACGGGGAGATGGAGACACGGAGACACGGGGAGATGGGGACACGGAGACACGGAGACACGGAGACACGGGGACACGGAGACACGGGGACACGGNGACACGGAGACACGGAGACACGGGAGATGGGACACGGGGACACGGAGACACGGGGACACGGGACACGGAGACACGGAGACATGGGGAATGGAGACACGGAGACACGGAGACACGGAGACACGGAGACACGGAGACACGGGAGATGGGACACGGGGACACGGAGACACGGGACACGGGGACACGGGGACACGGGGACACGGAGACACACAGACACGGGGAGATGGAGACACGGGGAGATGGAGACACGGGGACACGGAGACACGGGGACACGGAGACACGGAGACATGGAGACACGGGGACACGGGGACACGGAGACACGGAGACACGGGGGAGACACGGGGAGATGGGACACGGAGACACGGGGACACGGAGACACGGGGAGATGGGGAGACACGGAACACGGAGACACGGGGGAGACACGGAGANACGGGGAGACACGGAGACACGGGGACACGGGGACACGGGGAGATGGGGACACGGAGACACGGAGACACGGGGAGATGGGGACACGGGGACACGGAGACACGGAGACACGGGGACACGGGGACACGGGGACACGGAGACACGGAGACACGGGGAGATGNAGACACGGGGNGAGAGACACGGGAGATGGAGACATGGAGACACGGAGACACGGGGAGNTGAGAGACACGGAGACACGGAGACACGGGGACACGGGGACACGGAGACACGGGGACACGGAGACACGGGGACACGGAGACACGGAGACACGGGGAGATGGAGACACGGGGACACGGAGACACGGGGACACGGGGACACGGNGACACGGGGACACGGAGACACGGAGACACGGAGACACGGAGACACGGGGACACGGAGACACGGGGACACGGAACACGGAGACACGGGGAGAGAGACACGGGGAGATGGAGACACGGGGAGATGGGGNCACGGGGACACGGAGACACGGAGACACGGAGACACGGATAAACACGGAGACAGAGACACGGAGACACGGATAGACACGAAGACATGGAGACACAGAGACACGGGGTCACGGAGACACGGGGTCACGGGGACATGGGTGAGAGAAGTGGGGGGGGGGGGTAGACGCTGCTGCAGCACAGAGACACGGATATAAACAAACAAGACAAAGATCCCCGTGTAGCCTTAACAGACTGCAGGGGCAAGTGCTGTTAGCGAGCACCTATGAAGGCCAGCACGGCACACGAGGGGTGGCCAGCACCACGCCCGGCCGCCTTTGTCTCCCCAGTGGCGATGTTTACACACACAGCACCAGATACTCATTTAAGGTTGAGTCGACCTAGGGGAGGCCTAGGACCGGTTCAGATATCGTCACTCGTGATGGCCGTGAGCGGGAATCAAACTCGGTTCGCCAAGTTCATAGCGGAGCGCGCTAACCGCTACACTACCGCTCCCCTTACACACGCACACATGCACGCATATACACACACATACACACGGACACACACGCACTGATACACACACACATACACGCATACACACGCACGCACGCACACACACGCACTGATACACACGCTCGCACACACACACACACGGACACACACACACGCACTGGTACACACACACACGCACTGATACACACGNACACACACACACGCACAGATACACACATACACACACATACACGCATACACACACATACACATACACGCATGCACACACGCATACACACACACGCACTGGTACACACACACGCACACACGCGCTGGTACACACGCACACACACGCACTGATACACACACACGCACTGGACACACGCACACACGCGCTGGTACACACGCACACACGCACTGAGACACACACGCACAAACGAAAGTCCATGTTCGTTATCTGGCCCAAACAGGCGATTGGGGAAAGTTTTCCTGCTGCTGCCTCTAGGTATGGGGTGGCCGTGGGTGTGGGTGCCGGAAACACGGCCAGAGAGACACCGACAGAGAGACACAGAGAGACAGAGAGACACAGACAGAGAGACACAGAGACAGAGAGACNCACAGACAGAGACACAGAGACAGAGAGACACAGAGACACAGAGACAGAGACAGAGAGACAGAGAGACACACACAGAGAGAGACAGACAGGGAGACACACAGAGAGACACAGAGAGACACACAGACNGACACAGAGACAGAGAGACACACAGAGAGACACAGAGACACTGGGGGGTTAGTGGGGGTGTTAGTGGGTGGGTTAGTGGGGGGGGGGTGGTGGGTGGGTTAGTGGGGGTGTGGTGGTGGGTTAGTGGGGGTGGTGGTGTGAGTGACGGGGCTACTCACATATACCAATACAGCTCCATCGCAGCCAGGAGGAGTGAACTATGTTTCCGCTCGCTCGCCAATTTACTCTGTCCACGGACTTGGCTGTTACACGCACACACAGACACACACAGAGACACACACAGACACACACACAGACACGCACACAGACACACACACACAGACAACAACCGCCATTCGCCACAGTTCCTATGACCTGCACTGTTTCATTGCTTTTATGGTTTTATTTTGGTGATTTTCGAAAAGTTTTTTCGGTTGGCCATGTTTGTGTTGTTGTAGTACAGAGTAAGACTGGTGGCCTTAATCTAAGTTGTCTTGTGGTTGTTGTTGTTGTTGTTTGACTTGCATCCCACTGGGATTTTTACACAGCGTTGGTGTACGGTGATTTTTCTGCAATATTTTGCTGTCTTTTCTTGGATTTTCTGTTTGCACAAAGTCACATATTCACTTTAAGATGTTTTCTTGTTCATGTTTTTGTTTTTTGTTGTTGCGGTTGCACCCGATTCAAGAGCCGAATGGCTCACAGGGCTATACCTAATAAATTAACTTTGAACTTGAAGTGGCGGTGACGTCCCCACGACGCTTGTGCCAGGCCATGTGCACCTTGAGGCCACGTGAAGTGTCGAACGCCCACTGGCAGGTCACGGGGCAGACCCAGCACACAACTGCCCCATCATCGATTGGGAGTTGTGTGGGTGGAGTGTCCGATGGTACAAAATACCAGGCAGGTGCTTAGTTTTCGTGGGGCTGATGGTAAGGCCCCACCTCTTAGTGGCACGCTCCAGTCTCAGCAGCAGCGTCTCCAACTCCTCCTCTGAATGAGCAGCTATTACCAAATCATCGGCATACATAACGTGGATCAGCCTCCCATTATATCTGTACCAAACGGAAATTCCCCGGTACAGCTATTGAAGGCTTCACGAACTACGCGGTCAAAATAGATGTTAAATAATGTAGGAGCCAGAGGACATCCCTGCCGCACCCAAGGTGTACAGGGAAAGGCTCTGACTCCCGGCCACACACAGATACACACACTGACACACACACAGACACACACACAGACACACACACAGACACACACTCACACACACACTCACACACACACACACACACACANTCACACACTGCACACACACACANTGACACACACACTGACACACTGACACACACACACACAGACACACACACACAGACACACACACAGTCACACACACACAGNCACAGACACACACACACACACACACACACACACACACACACACACAGNCACACANTCACAGACACACACACATACACACACAGACACAGACACACACAGACACACACACAGACACACACTCACACACACACACAGACACACAGACACACACACACACAGACACACACACACACACTCACACAGACACACACAGACACACACACACACACACACAGACACACACACACATACACACACACACACAGTGACACACACAGTCACTGACACTCGATGTCCTCACCTCGTCTGTCCTAGGGACCCTCCTCGTCGCCTCGTTCCGGTCGCCACATAACACGTGACGAGGTGGTGGTGGTGGTGAGGTGGTGGTGGTGGTGGTGGTGAGGTGGTGGTGAGGTGGTGGTGAGGTGGTGGTGGTGGTGGTAAGGAAGTGGTGGTGGTAAGGTGGTGGTGGTGAGGTGGTGGTGAGGTGGTGGTGAGGTGGTGGTTGTGGTTGTGGAGGTGGTGGTGGTGGTGAGGTGGTGGTGGTGGTGAGGTGGTGGTGGTGAGGTGGTGGTGNAGGTGGAGGTGGTGGAGGTGGTGGTGATGGTGGAGGTGGTGGTGGTGACGAGGTGGTGGTGATGGTGGAGGTGGTGGAGATGATGATGGTGGTGATGGTGGTGGAGATGGTGGTGGTGGTGGTGGTGGTGACGAGGTGGTGGTGACAGAAAGGGCCTAGAGAGAGAGAGACCACGACGCACCGATGAGCGACCGATTGAAGCATGACGATGACGACGCTGACGAGGTGAAGGGTCACTGATGAATCACCACGGTGCCAGGCTAGGTGCCTGTACCCCCCCACCACTCACCCCCACCCCCCCCCATCTAAACATCACCAGCGGTGCCAGGCTAGGTGTCTGTAACACAATCCCCACTCACCCCCTCTCTCTCTCTGTGTCTCTCCCCCTGCTTCTGTTAAATCATCACCACGGTGCCAGGCTAGGTGTCTGTACCCCCCCCCCACCCCTCCGGAGGCTAGGCTAGGTGCCAGGCTAGGTGTCTGTACCCCCCCCACTCACCCCCTCTCTCTCTGTGTGTGTCTCTTCTCTCTGCTTCTGTTAAATCATCACCACGGTGCCAGGCTAGGTGTCTGTACCCCCCCCCCCCTCACCCCCGGTGCCAGGCTAGGTGTCTGTACCCCCCCCCCCCGGTGGCACTCTCTCTCTCTCTCTGCTTGTTAAATCATCACCACCACGGTGCCAGGCTAGGTGTCTGTACCCCCCCACTCACCCCCGGTGCCAGGCTAGGTGTCTGTACCCCCCCACTCACCCCTCCGGTGCCAGGCTAGGTGTCTGTACCCCCACTCACCCCCTCTCTCTCCGTCTCTCTCTCTGCTTGTTAAATCATCACCACCACGGTGCCAGGCTAGGTGTCTGTACCCCCCCCCCTCACCCCCGGTGCCAGGCTAGGTGTCTGTACCCCCCACTCACCCCCTCTCTCTCTGTGTCTCTCTCTCTCGCTGCTCGTCCCGTGAGTTGCTTCCGGATGAGGTCGTGGCGGCGCTGGCGGTGGCCGCTGGTGAGAAGCGGCGCCACGCGCGGCAGAGTAGCGGTACTGACGGGCCAGGCGGTCCCCACTTACGAACACCACCCCCCCCCCTTACCCCACTTACGAACACGACCCCCCCCCGCTTACCCCCACTTACGAACACGACCCCCCCCCGCTTACCCCACTTACGAACACCACCCCCGCTTACCCCCACTTACGAACACCACCCCCCCCGCTTACCCCACTTACGAACACCACCCCCCCCGCTTACCCCACTTACGAACACCACCCCCGCATACCCCCCCTTACGAACACCGCCCCCCACGCTTACCCCCACTTACGAACACCGCCCCCCGCTTACGAACACCACCCCCCCCCCCCCTTACCCCCCTTACGAACACCGCCCCCCACGCTTACCCCACTTACGAACACCGCCCCCCGCATACCCCCCTTACGAACACCACCCCCCCCCCCCCGTTACCCCCCTTACGAACACCACCCCCGCATACCCCCCTTACGAACACCGCCCCCACGCTTACCCCACTTACGAACACCGCCCCCCGCTTACCCCACTTACAAACACCCCCCCCCCCTTACCCCCTTACGAACACCACCCCCCGCTTACGAACACCACCCCCCGCTTACACCCACTTACGTGGGTGGGGAGTAAGTGGTTGGGTGGTGTGGCAGGTGGGTGATAAGTGGGGTGGGTGGTCAGGTAATGACACGTGACTGGTGGCCACAGGAGGTAATGACAGGGGAATCAGTTGTGAGTGCGAAGGGACGGTGGCCACGGGAGGTAATGACAGGGGAGTCAGTTGTGTGTGAAGGGACTGGTGGCTACGGAGGTAATGACAGGGGAGTCAGTTGTGTGTGAAGGGACTGGTGGCCACGGGAGGTAATGACAGGGGAATCAGTTGTGAGTGCGAAGGGACCGGTGGCCACGGGAGGTAATGACAGGGGAGTCAGTTGTGTGTGAAGGGACTGGTGGCTACGGAGGTAATGACAGGGGAGTCAGTTGTGTGTGAAGGGACTGGTGGCTACGGGAGGTAATGACAGGGGAGTCAGTTGTGTGTGAAGGGACTGGTGGCCATGGGAGGTAATTATAGGGGAGTCAGCTGTGAGTGTGAAGCGACTGGTGGCCACGGGAGGTAATGACAGGGGAGTCAGTTGTGTGTGAAGGGACTGGTGGCTACGGGAGGTAATGACAGGGGAGTCAGTTGTGTGTGAAGGGACTGGTGGCCATGGGAGGTAATGATAGGGGAGTCAGCTGTGAGTGTGAAGGGACTGATAGCCATGGGAGGTAATGACAGGGGAGTCAGTTGTGAGTGCGAAGGGACTGGTGGCCACGGAGGTAATGACAGGGGAGTCAGTTGTGAGTGCGAAGGGACTGTGGCCACGGGAGGTAATGACAGGGGAGTCAGTTGTGTGTGAAGGACTGGTGGCTACGGAGGTAATGACAGGGGAGTCAGTTGTGAGTGAAGGGACTGGTGGCCACGGGAGGTAATGACAGGGGAGTCAGTTGTGAGTGCGAAGGGACTGGTGGCCACGGGAGGTAATGACAGGGGAGTCAGTTGTGAGTGCGAAGGGACTGGTGGCCACGGGAGGTAATGACAGGGGAGTCAGTTGTGTGTGAAGGGACTGGTGGCTACGGGAGGTAATGACAGGGGAGTCAGTTGTGAGTGAAGGGACTGGTGGCCACGGGAGGTAATGACAGGGGAGTCAGTTGTGAGTGTGAAGGGACTGGTGGCCACGGGAGGTATGACAGGGGAGTCAGTTGTGTGTTGAGGGACTGGTGGCCACGGGAGGTAATGACAGGGGAATCAGTTGAGTGAAGGGACTGGTGGTCACGGGAGGTAATGACAGGGGAGTCAGTTGTGAGTGTGAAGGGATTAGTGGCCACGGGAGGTAATGACAGGGGAGTCAGTTGTGTGTGAAGGGACTGGTGGCTACGGGAGGTAATGACAGGGGAGTCAGTTGTGAGTGTGAAAGGACTGGTAGCCATGGGAGGTAATGACAGGGGAGTCAGTTGTGAGTGTGAAGGGATTAGTGGCCACGGGAGGTAATGACAGGGGAGTCAGTTGTGAGTGTGAAGGGACTGGTGGCCACGGGAGGTAATGACAGGGGAGTCAGTTGCGAGTGTGAAGGGACTGGTGGCCACGGGAGATAATGACAGGGGAGTCAGTTGTGAGTGTGAAGGGACTGGTGGCCACAGGAGGCAATGACAGGGGAGTCAGCTGTGAGTGTGAAGGGACTGGTGGCCACGGGAGGTAATGACAGGGGAGTCAGTTGTGAGTTGAAGGGACTGGTGGCCACGGGAGGTAATGACAGGGGAGTCCGTTGTGAGTGTGAAGGGACTGGTGGCCACGGGAGGTAATGACAGGGGAGTCAGTTGTGAGTTTGAAGAAACTGGTGGCCACGGGAGGTAATGACAGGGGAGTCAGCTGTGAGTGTGAAGGGACTGGTGGCCATGGGAAGTAATGACAGGGGAGTCAGTTGTGAGTGTGAAGGGACTGGTGGCCATGGGAGGTAATGACAGGGGAGTCAGTTGTGAGTGCGAAGGGACTGGTGGTTCCGGAACGTTCGAGAAGGGAGCGTGTTCAGGCAAAGGCCGTTGGAGTCTGCCGGTGAAGCGAGCATCCAGAGTCGGTGAGAATGATCGAGAAGGGGGGGGGGGGGAGGCGTGGTCTCGTGTCGGTATACAAGGGAGATGCGCGGGAAACTCGCGGCCGTTGTGGTGGGGATCTTCGCATGATGCCAAGCGGAACGCTTCTTCAATAAAGCGCCGTCTCAAGACAAGCATGTCAAGTCCTCATTGACACGAGCGTCAACATTTTTTTGAAGCACCAGGGTGGTTGGGAGGGTGGGAAGAGTGGTGTGGGTGTGTGGGAAGGGTGATTGGTGTGTTGTTGATGGTTTCCCCGGTCCCGCTGGCAATAACGCGCTGTGGTGGTGGGGCTGCGAACGGAACGCCAGACACGATGGGCGAGTTCGACTCCCGGCCCGGGTGTGGGTGGGGTTGTGGCTCCGACATCCACATCGGTGGCCGGACGAGATAAAGAGAGCTCCGCTTCATACTCACCCCACATGAGCTGGCAGCAGTTGTCGCTGAAGGGAGNCTATGGGTCTATGTGTGCGAAGCTATGGATATCGACTGTATGTTAAGTCTGTGGTTCTGTATAAGTCTATGGCCAGTCTAGCCAGCCAGACCAGTCCAGCCCAGCCCAGCCAGCCCAGCCGAGCCTAGCCAGCCAGCCCAGCGTAGACTTGGGGCAAAAAAAAAACCTCTTAAGTAGGGGCCAACGCGACACGTCGGGCATCGCCTCAACTCTTTTGTCTACGGTGCAGGACCAACCCTAACCCACCCACACTCAGCCAGCCACACTCACTCACCAGTCAGCCACACTCAGCCACCCACCCACACTCACTCAGACAGCCACACTCAGCCAGCCAGCCACCCACTCAGCCAGCCAGCCACCCACACACACTCACTCAGCCACCCACTCAGCCAGCCACCCACTCAGCCAGCCAGCCCCACTCAGCCAGCCACCCACTCACCCACTCAGCCAGCCACCCACTCAGCCAGCCACCCACTCAGCCAGCCACCCACTCACCCACCACTCAGCCAGCCACCACCCACTCAGCCAGCCACCGACCCACTCAGCCAGCCACCCGCCCACCCAGCCAGCCACCCGCCCACCCAGCGGTTCGTGTTCTTGGTTGGCGTGAACGGAACGGCGTTCGAGCGTCTCGCCTCGATCATGACGGGCAGAGACGAGGCCGGGCGACGACCCAGGTCAAGCGACGCCACAGATCGACCGACCAGCCGACCGACCGAAATCAGACGTGGAATGGTTACGCCGACCGACGAACGGGCAGACGAACATGGGCACGCGTACGCACACACACGCACACACGCAGGCACACACACACGCACACACGCAGGCACACACACGCAGGTACGAAGACAGGCACGCACACACAGGCACGCGCACACAGGCAGGCAGGCATGCACACACGCACGCACACAGGCAGCACGCACACACGCAGGCACACACGCAGGCACACGCAGGCAGGCAGGCACACACACGCACAAGACACGCACGCACACAGGCAGGCAGCAGCACACACGCAGGCACGCACACAGGCAGGCACAGATGCACGCAGCAGGCAGGCAGGCGAGCGACGGCACGCGAACGAGGCGGCGAGAGACGCACGCGAACGAGGAGGACGAGACAGCGGTGGAGGAGGGGAGGTTGGGGCGTGCAAGCGGCACGCGTTGTAATACTGACGGGCAGGCGGTGACACAACGAAGAGTGGGCCCGGTGGCGGGCTGTGTAATACAAACGAGGCGATGCAACCAACGCGACGGAGTGATACAAACCAAGACGGGCCGTACAAACGACAGGCAGACGAAGACCGCTCGCCTCCTAGCGAGCTCACACACTCACTAGTCAGTGTCTCGCTAGCGAGCTCACACACTCACTAGTCAGTGTCTCACTAGCGAGCTCACACACACTCACTAGTCAGTGTCTCGCTAGCGAGCTCACACACTCACTAGTCAGTGTCTCGCTAGCGAGCTCACACACTCACTAGTCAGTGTCTCACTAGCGAGCTCACACACACTCACTAGTCAGTGTCTCGCTAGCGAGCTCACACACACTCACTAGTCAGTGTCTCGCTAGCGAGCTCACACACACTCACTAGGTGTCTCGCTAGCGAGCTCACACACTCACTAGTCAGTGTCTCGCTAGCGAGCTCACACACTCACTAGTCAGTGTCTCGCTAGCGAGCTCACACACTCACTAGTCAGTGTCTCGCTAGCGAGCTCACACACACTCACTAGTCAGTGTCTCACTAGCGAGCTCACACACTCACTAGTCAGTGTCTCACTAGTGAGCTCACACACACTCACGTCGTGTCTCGCTAGCGAGCTCACACACTCACTAGTCAGTCTCGCTAGCGAGCATCTAGTCAGTGTCTCGCTAGCGAGTCCACACACACTAGTCAGTCTCGCTAGCGAGCACACAATCACTAGTAGTGTCTCACTAGCGAGTCACACACACCACTAGTATGTCTCACTAGCAAGCTCACACACCCACTAGTCAGTCTCACTAGCGAGCTCACACACTTNGTCGTGTCTCACTAGCGAGCTCACCACACTCACTGTCGTGTCTCGTACACACACTAGTCAGTGTCTCACTAGCGAGCCACACCACTAGTNTGCTCGCTAGCGAGCTCACACACACTCACTAGTCAATGTGTCTCGCTAGCGAGCTCAACATCACTAGTCGTCTCACTAGTGAGCTCACACACTCACAGTCCTCCTAGCGACTCACACACANTCACTGTCGTGTCTCACTAGCGACTCANACACTCACGTCAGTGTCTCAACGAGCTACCACTCACTGCAGTGTCTCCTAGCGAGCTCCATCTGTCAGTGTGTCGCTAGGAGTCANACATCTGTCAGTGTCTCGCTGAGCTCACACACACATGTCAGTGTCTGTGCGAGCTCACACACANTCTAGTCAGTGTCTGTGCGAGCTCACACACACTCACTAGTCAGTGTCTCGTGCGAGCTCACACACATCACTAGGTGTCTGTGCGAGTACACATCANTGTTAGTCCGTGCGAGCATGTAGTGAGCGTGTAGTGTGTGCACACTTATCAGAACCAGTGGTATATACTCGTGAGCTTACACACCTGTGTGTCTACTCGTGAGCTTACACACTTGTGTCTGTGTGAGTGTACCACGAGGGTGTCNCGACCAGTGGTGATACGCTAATCACCACCAGTNGTATNTTCACTGCTTACCCTTGGTCGACTAGTGTGTNCGNGCCTCACATGTGTNACCANTGGTGNCCACTAGTGGTGACACACGCATCAGCCGTGTCTCACCCGCGCTCACAGCGCCACGAGACTAAACGGCGACCGTAGATGCAGCTCTCCAACACCAGCTGCGTCTGTCCGTGTTGTTTAGGTTGTACGTGTGTGCTTTGTATTTANGTGTGTGCGTGTGTAGGTTTAGGTGTGTGCGTGTGTAGGTTTAGGTGTGTGCGTGTGTGCGTGTGTAGGTTTAGGTGTGTGCGTGTGCGTGCGTGTACGTGTGTGTACGTGTGTACGTGTCTGTGTGTGTGTTCGTGCCTGTGTGTGTCCGTGCCAGCGTGTGTGTGTGCCTGTGTGTGTGTGCATGCCTGTGTGTGTCTATGCCTGTGTGTGTGTCCGTGCCTGTGTGTGTCCGTGGCTGTGTATGTGTGTGTATGTGTGTGTGTCCGTGCCCGTGTGTGTGTCCGTGCCTGTGTGTGTGCGTGCGTGTCCGTGTGTGTGTGTGTGTGCGTGCGTGTCCGTGCCTGTGTGTATGTGTGTGTGCGTGCCTGTGTGTGTATGTGCGTGTGTGTGTATGTGCGTGTGTGTGTGTGTGTGTGCGTGCCTGTGTGTGTCCGTGTGTGTATGTGTGTGTATCCGTGTGTGTGTGTCCATGCCTGTGTGTGTCTGTCTGTGTGTCCCTGTGTGTGTCCATGTGTGTGTCCGTGCCTGTGTGTGTACGTGCGTGCCTGTGTGTGTATGTGCGTGGCTGTGTGTGTACGTGCGTGCCCGTGTGTGTGTCCGTGCCTGTGTGTGTACGTGCGTGCGTGCCACAAGAGCACAGACCGCCTATGGCTTCAATGTTTGGGCGAGCGTCGCGTTCCCTTCTCGTGCGAGGAGCGGCCTACCGCCTGCAGTAACACTTCAAGTCTACAGCGAAACAAACAATACGTACACACACACACCACACACACACACCGATAACAACCACCACCACCACCACTACTACTACAACTACAATTTACAGTTAAAGAGTCACTTTGGCCAAACAGCGCTCCACAGGCTGCACTAGCGGCCACGGTCAATTGAAGGGGGGAGGGGGGGGNTTATGGTGGTGGCAGTGGGAGAGTTACTGAGTGAGGGGGGGGATGGGAGAGGAAGGATGGGAGGGATGAGAGGGGGGGGTGAGAGGGAGGGATGAGAGGGATGGGAGGGGAGATGAGAGGAGGGTGAGCGGGGGGATGAGAGGGGGGGGACGAGAGGGGGGGNACGAGAGGGGGGATGAGAGGGGGGNATGAGAGGGTGGGGGNAATGAGAGGGGGGGGATGAGATGAGAGGGGGGGGNATGAGAGGGAGGGATGAGAGGGGAGGGGAGATGAGGGGGGGCGAGAGGGGGATGAGAAGAGGGGGGNATGAGAGGGAGGGAAGGGATGAGAGGCTGAGAGGGAGGGATAGGAGGGAGCCGTCAGACAAAGCTGGCGGTCACCGCTCGGCGCTTTCAGGCTGCGCTGCTTCTGCGGCCGTCTGGAACGTTCTTCCCCTTACGACGGCGGGAAGCCACTGGGAGCTATGATGCACTTGGAAAGCATCGTCGTCGTCATCATCTACATTGACTAATTCATTTCTTTAGAACTGCTTTTTGTTGTTGTTGTTGTCGTGTAGTTTGTTATCCTTCCCCCGCACGCACCTCCAATTAGCGCGGTTGGCCATGTACGGCGCGAAATAAGTTCGACATACACAGACAGCAAAGACCCACAGGATCGCACAGCAGAGACCACAGACTCGCACAGCAGAGACCACAGACTCGCACAGCAGAGACCCACAGACTCGCACAGCAGAGACCCACAGACTCGCACAGCAGAGACCCACAGACTCGCACAGCAGAGACCACAGACTCACACAGAGACCCACAGACTCGCACAGCAGAGACCCACAGACTCGCACAGCAGAGACCCACAGACTCGCACAGCAGAGACCCACAGACTCGCACAGCAGAGACCCACAGACTCGCACAGCAGAGACCCACAGACTCGCACAGCAGAGACCCACAGACTCGCACAGAGACAGAGACCCACAGACTCGCACANCAGAGACCCACAGACTCGCACAGAAACCCAGAGACCCACAGACTCGCACAGCAGAGACCCACAGACTCACACAGAGACCCACAGACTCGCACAGCAGAGACCCACAGACTCACACAGCAGAGACCCACAGACTCGCACAGAGACCTACAGACCACACAGAGACCCACAGACTCACACAGTGACCCACAGACTCACACAGAGACCGACAGACTCACACAGAGACCACAGACTCACACAGACTCACACANAGACCCACAGACTCACACAGAGACCCACAGACTCACACAGAGACCCACAGACTCACACAGAGACCCACAGACTCACACACAGAGACCCACAGACTCACACAGCAGAGACTNCAGACTCACACAGAGACCCACAGACTCACACAGAGACCACAGACTCACACAGAGACCCACAGACTCACACAGAGACCCACAGACTCACACAGAGACCCACAGACTCACACAGAGACCCACAGACTCACACACAGAGACCCACAAACAGACCCACAGACTCACACAGAGACCCACAGACTCACACAGAACCCACAGACTCACACAGAGACCCACAGACTCACACAGAGACCCACAGACTCACACAGAGACCCACAGACTCACACAGAGACCCATAATTGCTCTTCCCCGTACACTCCCGATTAGCACGGTTGGATGCATGCGGTGGTGCCAAAAAAGTTCACCGTGCACGCGCACGCACGCACGCGCACGCACGCACGCACACGCAGGTGATGAGAGGGACGAGGTGCGGGGTACTGAGTGATGAGAGGTTGAGGGGAGGGGTGGTGGGTGGTGGGGGTGGTGGCGACGATGAGAGGGACAGCGGCGGGGAGAGTCGAGCCGGGAGACGTCGCGGGGCGACTGTGCGGGGAAGTCTAGAAAATCTTGTTCTTCTTTTGTTTCTCTCCAGAGTCCTGCGACACGCACCGAGAGAGAGACGGCACACACACAGAGGTTAGAGAGCGGGCACACACACACACACAGAGAGAGCGGGCACACACACACAGAGAGAGAGCGGGCACACACACACACAGAGGTTAGAGAGCGGCACACACACACTCACAGAGAGAGCGGGCACACACACACAGAGAGAGCGGGCACACACACACACAGAGAGAGAGGGCACACACACACAGAGGTTAGAGAGACGGCACACCCACACTCACAGAGAGAGCGGGCACACACACACCCACAGAGAGAGCGGGCACACACACACCNACAGAGAGAGCGGGCACACACACACACAGAGAGAGAGGGCACACACACACACAGAGAGAGAGACGGCACACACACACAGAGAGAGCGGGCACACACACACAGAGAGAGAGGGCACACACACACACACTCAGAGAGCGGGCACACACACAGAGAGAGAGCAGGCACACACACACTCACNGAGAGAGCGGCACACACACAGAGAGAGAGCGGGCACACACACAGAGAGAGAACAGGCACACACACACACACNGAGAGAGAGCACACACACACACAGGGCACACACTCACACAGAGAGAGCGGGCACACACACACAGAGAGAGAGGGCACACACACACACACACAGAGAGCGGATCACATACGCACAGAGAGAGAGCACACACACACAGAGAGANGGCACACACACACCNACAGAGAGAGAGCACACACACACAGGGCACACACTCACTCCAGAGAGAGCGGGCACACACACACACAGAGAGCGCACACACACACACAGGGCACACACTCACTCACAGAGAGAGCGGGCACACACACACAGAGAGAGAGCACACACACACACAGAGAGAGCGGGCACACACACACTCACAGAGAGCGCACACACACACAGGGCACACACTCACACAGAGAGAGCGGGCACACACACAGAAAGAANGAGGGCACACACACACACAGAGAGCGGGATCACATACGCACAGAGAGAGAGAGAGCACACACACACAGAGAGAGCGGGCACACACACACAGAGAGAGCACACACACACACACAGAGAGAGCGGGCACACACACACTCACAGAGAGAGAGCACACACACACACACAGGGCACACTCGCACAGAGAGAGCGGGCACACACACACTCACAGAGAGAGAGCACACACACACACACACAGAGAGCGGGCACACACACACAGAGAGAGCGGGCACACACACAGAAAGAAAGAGGGTACACACACACACAGAGAGAGCGGATCACATACGCACAGAGAGAGAGCACACACACACAGAGAGAGAGGGCACACACACACAGGGCACACACTCACACAGCAGAGAGCGGGCACACACACACACAGAGAGAGCACACACACACACACACACNGGGCACACACACACACNGAGAGAGCGGGCACACACACACCACAGAGAGAGAGCACACACACACACAGGCACACACTCACACAGAGAGAGAAAGAGAGAGGGCACACACACACACAGAGAGANCGGGATCACATACGCACAGAGAGAGAGCACACACTCACAGAGAGAGCGGGCACACACACACACAGGGCACACACACACAGAGAGAGCACACACACACACACAGGGCACACACTCACACAGAGAGAGCGGCACACACACACTCACAGAGAGAGAGCACACACACACACAGGGCACACACACACAGAGAGAGAGAGCGNACACACACACACACAGGGCACACACACACACAGAGAGCGAGCACACACACACACAGAGAGAAAGAGAGAGGCACACACACACAGAGAGGGANCACACACACACAGAGAGAGAGAGANCACACACACACACACNGAGTGGGCACACACACACACAGAGAGAGAGGGAGGGAGGGAGGGAGTAAGAGAATGAAGAGGAAAAAGTTCCTTCCGTAGATGGCGATCTGGACAAGGCGCGACCAGTGCCCCCCCCCACCATCCCCCCCACCCCCCCCNCCCCCNACCACCCCCCCACTCCCCACCACCCCCCCACCCCCAGGGGCGTGTTTACCGCGTGCCCTCGGCCCGCTGCTGCTGCTCCAGCAGGTGCATCTGGCTCTCCCACGCCGCCTTCTCCTCCTCAAAGTGGCGGCGGCGGTCCTCCAGCTCGCGGCTCTGAGCCTCCATGTTCTTGCGCATCTGCTCGTGACGACGATGCAGCTGTGGGTGGTGGTGGTGGGTGGAGGGAGACGGTGAGGGGGTGGTGGTGGGGCAGGGAGCGGGGAGTGGTGGTGGGAGGTGGTGAGTGGTGTTGGGAGGTGGGAGGAGGGAGACGGTGGGGGGTGGTGGTGGGGCAGGGAGGGGGGAGTGGTGGTGGGGGGTGATGGTGGTTGGTGGTGTTGGGGGGGTAGGAGGAGGAGACGGTGGGGGTGGTGTGGTGGTGGGGGGGAGGTTGAGACGACTGCAACTGCAACACAACCGTAACCGCAACGCAACCGATCATGACGCCCGTGCGTGTGTGTGCATGTGTGCGCGTGTGCGTGCGCATGTGTGTGTGCGTGTGCGTGTGTGTGCGTGTGTGTGTGCATGTGTACGCGTGTGCGTGCGCATGTGTGCGTGTGTGTGTGCATGCATGTGTGCGTGTGTGCATGTGTGTGTGTGCGCGCGTGCGTGTGTGTATGTGTGTGTGTGTATGTATGTGTGTGTGCGTGTGTGTACGTGTACGTGTGTGTACGTGTGTGCGTGTCTGTGTATGCGTGTGTGTGTACATGTGTGTGCGCGTGCGTCCACTGACGTCGCCTCCGAGTCCCTGAGCTTCTGCAGCTTCTCCTCGACCTTGAGCGCGAACACGTGCTCCATCTCGAGCTCCATCTTGCGCATCTTGTGCTCGTGAGCTCGCCGCTCCTCCTCCATCTGCTCCATGGGGCTCCGGCTGGCGCACGCGCGAGGAGGGCCGGGGCATCCGTGTCACTGTCAGCGTGTCACTGTGTGTGTGTGTCACTGTCAGTGTGTCACTGTCAGTATGTCACTGTCTGTGTCACTGTCAGTGTGTGTCACTGTCAGCGTGTGTCACTGTCAGCGTGTGTCACTGTCAGTGTGTGTCACTGTCAGTGTGTGTCACTGTCAGTGTGTGTCACTGTCAGTGTGTGTCACTGTGTGTGTCACTGTCAGTGTGTGTCACTGTCAGTGTGTCAGTCAGTATGTCAGTCAGTATGTCACTGTCAGTGCGTCACTGTGTGTGTGTCACTGTCAGTGTGTCACTGTGTGTGTGTCACTGTGTGTGTGTCACTGTCAGTGCGTCACTGTGTGTGTCACTGTGTGTGTGTCACTGTCAGTGTGTGTCACTGTCAGTGCGTCACTGTCAGTGTGTCACTGTCAGTGTGTCACTGTCAGTGCGTCACTGTCAGTGCGTCACTGTGTGCGTCACTGTCAGTGCGTCACTGTGTGCGTGTCACTGTCAGTGTGTGTCACTGTCAGTGTATCACTGTCATCGTATCACTGTCAGTGTGTCACTGTCAGCGTGTCACTGTCAGCGTGTCACTAACACTGTCACAACAGCACCCCCCCCGTGCCCCCAGCCCCCCTCACTTGGAGAGCTGTCCTCTGCCCTTGTTGTTGTCGGACGAGTTGCAGGCGACCGACGCCAACTGGCGGCTGCGGAAGTTCTCGTAGTGAACGTTGTTGGTGACGTCCTTCAGGTCCTGCATGTGGGTCCTGCTCACGGCAACCACCGTCACCACCGTCACCACCGTCACCACCACCACCGTCCACCGTCACCACCACCACCGTCACCACCACCACCGTCACCACCACCACCGTAACCACCACCACCGTCACCACCACCACCAACACCACCACCAACGTCACCACCACCAACGTCACCACCACCACCACCACACGTCACCACCACCACCACCGTCACCACCGCAGCCACATCACAACCACAGCCATCACCATCATCGCGCCACACCACAGCCACACACAACGGCCAGCACCACCATCACCACGGTGTGACAGCACAGCGAGTGAGAGTACAGTGTGACAGCGCACACACACACAGTGTGACACACACACAGAGTGACACACACACAAAGTGAAACACACACAGAGTGACACACACACAGAGTGACACACACACACACGACACACACACAGCACGACACACACACACACAGCGCGACACACACACACACNGCATGACACACACACACAGCGTGACACACACAGCGCGACACACACACACACAGCATGACACACACACACACACAGCGTGACACACACACACAGCGCGACACACACACAGCGCGACACACACACACACACAGCGCGACACACACAGCGCGACACACACACACAGCGTGACACACACAGCGCGACACACACACACACNGCGTAACACACACACACACAGCGTGACACACACACACAGCGTGACACACACACACAGCGCGACACACACACAACGCGACACGNACACACAGCGCGACACACACAGCGCGACACACACACACAGCGCGACACACACACACACAGCGACAGCGCTCACCTGATGAGCATGTTGCGCAGCACGTTGAAGTCACAATGCTCGCCGTTTTCAACTGCACCACACAGAGCGGGGGTGGGGGGGGGCAGAGAGGAACACAGCTTCAAGGCGTCGCTCACCAGCCTCACCAATCCGCTCACCACCGTCCACCCTCCTCACCACGCCCCACTCACCACCACTACCACCAGGGCCCACTCACCACCCCCCACTCACCAACACTCACCACCACCAAGCCCACAGCCGCATGCCGAGACAAAGCCATGGCGAATTTACCGCACCACCGCCCAGCCACCAGCATCATAACCACCAAACCACCATAACCACCCTACCACCTTAACCACTACAACCACCATAACACCACCACGACCACCATAACAACCACGACAAGCACCGTAACACCACCACGACCGCCATACCTACACCACTATCACCATAACCATCACTGCCACCATAACCACCGTAACCGCCATAACCACCACCACCGGCTGATAAAAGTTCCCTCTACCAAGATCCCCGTGTAGCCTGTAACAGACTGCTGGGGCAAGGCTGTTAGCAGCGAGTAGCAGCAGCAGCAGCACCTAGGAAGGCTACCGGCACTGTGGCACACGAGGGGTGGGTGGCCAGCACCACGCCCGGCCGCCTTTGTCTCCCAGTGGCGATGTTTACTACACGCCGCACCGAGTAACTCATTTGAGGCCGAGTCGACCTAGGGAAGGCCGGTTCGGTTCAGGAGCGGCTCGGGTAAAATCGCCGTCAGCGGTGTTGTCGGTGGCCGTGAGCGGGGAATCGAACTCGGTCGTTTGCCGGGTTGGTAGCGCACCGCCGCTAACCGCTGCACCGCCGCTCCCCCGACGCCCGAGACCACGCACAGAGCCAACGTCTCCCTCCGCCACCCACCCACCCACCCCACAGTTGGGACAGGAGGGTAGCGGTGATATACCGCAATCACTGACGGAGCTCAGCTATTTTTATTTTACAGGTTTAAGGGCCCCGCTGAGTTGGCTGTGTGGTAGCTCTTCGTTCAGAAGCGATCTGGGCACAACGAATGGATAGCAGCCAGAGGTCGCAATCGGGTACCCGATACCCGTACCCTACCCGATACCCGGCTACCCGTACCCGGCTGGGTACGGGTAGCCGTTTGCGACCCTGGTGCGGCCGGGTACGGGTAGGCCGTGAGTCACTGGTGAGTCACCGTTTGTCACTCATTTCCCAACGTCTTGTCTCTTCTCACAATTCAAGTTTCTAGAATCAACCCACCCGCGCCTGCAACATGGCTTCATCCCAGAGGTCGCAATCGGGTACCCGTACCCTACCCGATACCCGGCCGGGTACGGGTAGCCGGGTATCAGGTAGGTACGGTACCCGTTTGCGACCTTGGTGTGGCCGGGTACGGGTAAGGAATCAAAACCCGTTTGCGACCTCTGATAGCAGCTCAGAGTGCCTGCTAACATCATCATCATCGTCGTCGTCCGTGAACATTCATAGCAGCAGCTAAATACTCCAAACGTATACAGACCCACGCTCATCAAGACCCATACTAAACTATTTTACTGCCAAGCTCAGCCAGGCTTTACCTGGTCAAATAAAAGCTTAGTTTTGGTACGGGTCTCAACGAGTGTGGGCCTGTGTACGTGGAGAATATTCGACTGCGGCTACAAATCTCCACGTGATGATGGTGATGATGATATCAAGCGTTTCCCATTTGTGTTGGTCCAGGATGCTTCCTGAACAAAGCGCTACCACACAGCAGCTCAGTGTGGGAGGGGGGAAGCCTTGCACCCGGACAAAATAAAAAACTATTCGGTTAAAGGAGCGATGTGGGCACGATGTGGGCAGGGGAGGGGAGGGAGGCTGGGAGAGGTGTGGGGGGAGCAGGGGGGGGGGGAGGGGGGGAGCAGGGGGGGGCGAGTGGGGGGGGCAGGGGTGGGTTGGGTGTTTACCAATGACGCCCGCTGGTGTCCGGCCACGCACAGCACGGAGAGGGGGAGGAGACACGCGCGCACACACACACGTTACACGCGAGCGCGCACACACACACACACGTTACACGCGAGCGCGCACACACACACACACANGTTACATCGCACACACACACGCACGCCCACACACACACACGCGTTACATCGCGAGCGCGCACACACACACGTTACATCGCGAGCGCGCACACACACACACGTTACATCGCGAGCGCGCACACACACACACACGTTACATCGCGAGCACACACACACACACANGTTACATCGCGAGCGCGCACACACACACACGTTACATCATGAGCACACACGAACACACACGCGCGCACACACACACACGCGTTACATCGCGAGCACACACACACGTTACATCGCGAGCGCGCACACACACACACGTTACATCGCGAGCGCGCACACACACGCACACACGCGTTACATCGCGAGCGCACACACGCACACACACGTTACATCGCGAGCGCGCACACACACACACACACACACGTTACATCATGAGCACACACGAACACACACACGCGCACACACACACACACACGCGTTACATCGCGAGCACACACACACGTTACATCGCGAGCGCGCACACACACACACACGTTACATCGCGAGCGCGCACACACACACACACGTTACATCATGAGCACACACGAACACACACACGCGCACACACACACGCGTTACATCGTGAGTGAACACAAACACACACGCGTTACATCATGAGCGAACACACACACACACACGATACATCGCGAGCACACACACACACGTTACATCGTGAGCACACACACACGTTACATCGTGAGCGCACACACACACGTTACATCGTGAGCGCACACACGCAAGTTAAATCATCGCAGCAGCCGCTTACTCCTCTTCCTCCTCCTCTGATTAAATCATCCCTCCGACCCTCCTCCTCATCCCTCCTCATCCCTCCCTCCCTCCTCATCCCTCCCTCCCTCCTCATCCCTCCCTCCTCATCCCCCATCCTTCCTCCCTCCCCATCATCATTCTCCCCTCTCCTCCCCCACCTCATCCTCCCCATCAACCACCCCTCCCCCCCACAAACACAAACCACAAAAAAAATTCTCAAACTATTTCGGGCTTTGGCCAAACAGACCCACGTCTCTCGCACCGCCTCCTCCTGCTACAACGGCGTCTCCCCGCGCCGTGCGCGGTGACCTAGTAATCTCACGGCGGCGGTGCCGGATTATCCCGGTAGCAAAAGTAGCTCCACATGAAGCAGATACTGGGCCCCTCGCTAAACGCTTTCGAGCCATCAATTCCGTTTAGGTGATTCTGCACTTGCTCTATTGCCGTAGTACTATACCGCCGTCGACTCTTACGAACGACCGGGTGTTTAAGCTTAGCGATTTATCGTGTCATCTGGCCGAATAGCGAATGGAAAAAATACAATTACTTACTGTGCAATTTCGATTTAAAGCTTTCGTGACTGCAGGGATTCATCTTCTTGGTTCTTTCGGTAAAGTCATCACGTAGAAGGGAAATAATAAATTAATAATAAAACATTATAAAATACAATTCTCACGACGTTTCGGCCACAACGCAAGCAGCCGTCCTCAGGTGAAGAACAGGCTGTCGGAAAGACAGCGTCTGAATGAAACACCCCAGGCTTGGAGCGTATATTTAAGCTGGGTTGGAGGGGTAAGAGCGCCTTGACAAAATAATTTGCATATCAAGAGGAATTTAGCATATTTATGGAAATGCAGATATGCGATTAGTACTACTTGTGAAATGCGTAACATGTTTGGCGGGGGGTTTAAACTCATTATGCCCGTGCATTAAATAGGGGAAGCTGTCATGGTGGCTATGACATGTTAACTACCTCGCCTGGTGTGCAGGAGGTCGTGGGTTCGATCCTGACCCCGACGCCTGCTGCTGTATATTTAAAGTTTGCGTCTTTCTCTCATCATCATCATCATCACAGTGGATATGAGATGTTAACTACCTTGCCCGGTATACAGGAGGTCATGGGTTCGATCCCGACCCCGACGCCTGCTGCTGTATATTTGGAGTTTGCTTCTCTCTCTCTCTCCCCCACTCTCCGTGACGGCCGAGTGGATTTTTAGCATTAGTTTGTTTNGGTCTCTGCGTGTGGGTCTCTGCGTTTCTCTGCGGTCTCTGCGTGTCTCTGTGTCTCTGCTGTGTCCTGCTGTGTCCTGTGTCTCTGTGTGTGNCTCTGTGNCTCNGCNTGNCTCTCTCTGCTCTGTGTCTCTGCGGTCTCTGCGTGTCTCTGCGGGTCTCTGCGGGTCTCTGCGGGTCTCTGCGGGTCTCTGCGGGTCTCTGCGGTCTCTGCGGGTCTCTGCGGGTCTCTGCGGGTCTCTGCGGGTCTCTGCGGGTCTCTGCGGGTCTCTGCGTCTCTGCGGGTCTCTGCGGGTCTCTGCGGGTCTCTGCGGGTCTCTGCGGGTCTCTGCGGGTCTCTGCGGGTGCGGGTCTCTGCGTCTCTGCGGGTCTCTGCGGGTCTCTGCGGGTCTCTGCGGGTCTCTGCGGGTCTCTGCGGGTCTCTGCGGTGCGGGTCTCTGCGGGTCTCTGCGGGTCTCTGCGGGTCTCTGCGGGTCTCTGCGGGTCTCTGCGGGTCTCTGCGGGTCTCTGCGTTGTCTTCTATCCAGTCGCGATGGCCAGGTTGCTTCTGAACAAAGAGCTACACTACATAGCAGCTTAGTCGGGGGCCTTACCTGGTCAAATAAACAAATAAAATATTTTAAAAACTTTTTTTTTAAACACGCTTTATGAAATTTACTAAAAAGTAAAAAAGAACTCCACGACTCCAGGAAGTGCCCCGTAGCTTGCCACAACGTAAGGACCGTGGCAATAACAGCCAACGTCTGGACAATTAGACCCAAGCCGAAATATAACATGTAAAGAAGAATGTAAAAAATATGTATTTTTCATTTTTATGATAGAATATAGTATTGTCATCAGTATGACATAAGTGTACCAAGTTTGCAGTCGATACCACATTGGGAAGTGGGTTAAACTTAAGTTACAATATTTGAGGATACAACAACGGATTTGAAGCTTTCGTGACTGCAAGGATTCATACTCTTAGGTTTTTTCGGTAAAGTTACGTAGGTAAACAATTAAAATTGAAATTAATAATTTAAGTAAAATAAAAATCACGACGTTTCGGAGGCAACACAAGCTTCCGTCTTCAGGTGGAACCGTCACAGCACGACAGCTGTATCAAGTAAATGAGAAATTCCAAGAAAACAGTCCTTGTATATATATACTGGTTGAGGGATAGAGCAAGTTAAATAAAAGCGCGTAAAAAAATGTTTATAGCTTTCGTGTCATAATTGGTTTTTTACCCTTCTATCTGGCAACAAAACTGACACTTTTTACAAGGAGTCATGTTTGCATAGACCACAATACCTGCAGTCATAATGCAAACAAAAAACATAACTCTGATAATGTGCACTGTCCTTGAAGTTGCTTGGTCCACACCCGAGACAGCTTTCCTTAGAGCAACTTCAAAGACAGTGCACATTATCAGAGTTATGTTTTTTGTTTGCATTATGACTGCAGGTATTGTGGTCTATGCAAACATGACTCCTTGTAAAATGTGTCAGTTTTGTTGCCAGATAAAAGGGTAAAAAACCAATTATCATATTTTTACTGGCAAATGAGGTTCCAATGGTGTAAAAGCTTTCGTGTCATCGTGAGAGGGCGGAGTGGGGGAGAGAGAGAGGAGTGGGGGGTGAGGTGGAGGGGGGTGGAGGGGCGTGTTCTTACCCTCGGCCACGCCCCAGGGATATTGTCGCCCGCGAACTTTCTTGCCGTTGACGTCGATGAGCGTGTTGCTGCCCACGACGCAAGTGGAATCCGCTCCTAGTGACGCAGAGACAAAACATACCCACCACCACCATGTAGCCCAGAACAGCAGCAGGCATCGTCAGGGTCGGGATCGAACCCACGACCTCCTGCATAGGCGAGGTAGTTAACATCTGCTAGCCACCGTGGTGATGATGATGAGAGAGACGCAGACTCAAAATTTACAACAGCAGGCATCGTCAGGGTCGGGATCGAACCCACGACCTCCTGCATACCAAGCGAGGTAGTTAACATCTGCTAGCCACCGTGGTGATGATGAGAGAGACGCAAACTCCAAATTTACAACAGCAGGTGTCAGGGGTCGGTATCGAACCCACGACCTCCTGCACACCAGGCGAGGTAGTTCACATCTTCTAGCCACCGTGGTGATGATGAGAGAGCGACGCAAACTCCAAATTTACAACAGCAGGCATCGTCAGGTCGGGATCGAACCCACAACCTCCTCCATACCAGGCGAGGTAGTTCACATCTCCTAGCCACCGCAAACACCAAACCATGAGGGTCATGAGGGGTGATGGGGGGCGGTATGCGGAGGTTATTTGATCATACGTCACCACGCTGGGTCAGTGCCCTTGGTGGCGTGGGGAGCGGTAGCAGCGTGGCGGTTAGCGCTACGCTACGAACCCGGCTACTGCCCGACTTAAGATTCCCGCTCACGGCCAACGCCACCAGAGATAGCGATCATCCGAACCGGTCCTGGGCCTCGCCCTCAAATCGAGCACCTACTGCAGTGTGCAAATTCATCGCCACTGGGGAGACAAAGGCGGTCGTGCGTGGTGGCTGGCCACCCACCCCCTCGTGTGCTACAGTGCCAGCAATCACAGGTGCTACTCTCCCTAACAGCACTCGCCTCAAATGAGTACCTGGTGTGGCGAGTCGTCAACGTGTGTGTGTGTGTCAGAGGTCGCAAACGGGATTTGATTCCTTACCCGTACCCATAGCCGGCCGCACTAGGGTCGCAAACGGGTACCCTACCCGTACCCGGCCGTACCCGTACCCGGCTGGGTACGGGTATCGGGTACCTGATTGCGACCTCTGGGATGAAGCCATGTTGCAGGCGCGGGTGGGTTGATTCTAGGAACTTGAATTGTGAGAAGAGACAAGACGTTGGGAAATGAGTGACAAACGGTGACTCACCAGTGACTCACGGCCTACCCGTACCCGTACCTGCCGCACCAGGGTCGCAAACGGGTACCCATACCCGGCCGGGTAAGGGTATCGGGTACCCGATTGCGACCTCTGGGATGAAGCCATGTTGCAGGCGTGGGTGGGTTAATTCTAGGAACTTGAATTGTGAGAAGAGACAAGACGTTGGGAAATGAGTGACAAACGGTCATTCGCCAGTGACTCGGCCTACCCGTACCCGGCCGCACCAGGGTCGCAAACGGGTACCCGGGTATCGGGTAGGGTACGGGTATCGGGTACCCGGTTGCGACCTCTGGTGTGTGTGTAGAGCGCGCGTGACATTAAACGTCGCGAGCCACGGTCGGCGATTAAAACACGCGTGGACGACAACAACGCGGCCATCGTGACCCCGAACCTTGATCTTCTTGGCCATCTTGTTTTCCTCCTCGTCCTCCGTGTCGGGGAAGTCGTAGATCTTGATTTTGTTTTCCGCGATTTCCTTCATGATCTGGACGACGACACGGCAGAGACCCATAGACTACTCGCACGGCAGAGAGCCATAGACTCATCACACAGCAGAGAGCCATAGACTCATCACAGAGACCCATAGACTCACACAGAGACCCATAGACTAATCTTATAGCAGAGACCAATAGACTCATCACACAGCAGAGCCATAGACTCATCACAGAGACCCATAGACTCATCACACAGCAGAGACCCATAGACTCATCACACAGCAGAGACCCATAGACTACTCACAGAGAGCCATAGACTCATCACACAGCAGAGCCATAGACTCATCACACAGCAGAGACCCATAGACTCATCACACAGCAGAGACCCATAGACTCATCACAGAGACCCACAGACCAACAGAGACCCATAGACTCATCACACAGCAGAGGCCCATAGACTCATCACAGAGACCCACAGACTCATCACACAGCAGAGACCCGTAGACTAATCACACAGACCCATAGACTCATCACACAGCAGAGACCCATAGACTCATCACACAGCAGAGACCCACAGACTCACCACAGAGACCCACAGACTCATCACACAGCCCCAGAGACTACTCACAGGACCCAAAGAACGCCGTTTTCAAGGCACCTGCTTCTTGAAGTTCTTGCACTCGTCCGGGTGAGCGTGTCGGCCTTGGAGATGAGGGGATGATGTTGACCTTCTCGTGCAGCCGCTTCATGAACTCGATGTCCAGAGGCTTTAGCCTGCCACCGCGAGCATTGCCGCCATGCAAAATATATCCATTATTGCCCCCCACCCCCCCAAAAATACAAAAGTAAATTTTTATACTTTTTGCGTTGTGTACAGTCTGGAAGCTGCCCGCATGCCAAATTTCAAGTTTGTTGTATGTTGGGAAGGATGCTAAACATTTGAACAGACACACATTCACAAATTTCTCTTTTAAATATATAGATATTATTGATTCTAGATTTGAAGCTTTCGTGACTGCAAGGATTCATATTCTTAGGTTTTTTCGGTAAAGTCACGTAGCGTGCTTCAGCCGCAACGAACCTCACAAAAATAATATTCAGGGCCGCCTTTGTCTCTCCCCTAGTGGTGATGTTTACACACCGCACCAGGTACTCATTTGAGGCTGAGTCGACCTAGGGAGGCCCAGGACCGGTTCAGATAATCGTCACTGGTGTTGGCCGTGAGCGGGAATCGAACTCGGGTGGCCGGGTTCGTAGCGCAGCGCGCTAACCACTACACTACCGCTCCCCACACACACTATCACAATCACACCCTCACACACACAGCCATACTATCAAACATACACACACAATCACACAGCCACAAAGATCCCCATATAGCCTTAACAGACTGTAGGAGCAAGTGCTGTTAGCGAGCACCTATGAAGGCCGCAACGGCACACGAGGGGGTGGGTGGCCAGCACCATGCCCGACCGCCTTTGTCTCCCTAGTGGTGATGTTTACACACCGCACCAGCTACTCATTTGAGGCTGAGTCGACCTAGGGAGGCCCGGAACCGGTTCAGATAATCGTCACTGGTGTTGGCCGTGAGAACTCGGGTCGCTGGGTTCATAGCGCAGCGCGCTAACCGCTACACTACCGCACCCACACACACACAATCACAACACACACTGCCACACTATCAAACACACACACACAAAATCACACCCACACACACACACAATCACACAGCCACACAATCACAGACACAATCACACAGCCGCACAATCACACTTCCACACACACACACACCACTCTCACACCCACACGCACCACCACCGCCGCACCTTGTCACGGTCACTCACCCTTCCTACGGCCCCCACCAACCCCCCGGCCACTCACCCGTGGCCCGAGGGAGCAATGAAGTAGAGGCAGCAGTGCACGCGAGTGTCCGGCAGCTGCCGCCGGTTTACGCGCGACTCCGCGTTCAGGAAGTCCTCAAACTTGCTATCGATGAAGTCAATGACGGGCTGCCAGCTACGCTCACACACACACACAGCAGTAGCAGCAGCAGAGGGGGTGACACAGTATGAGGAGGAGTAGGGGGGGGGTGGTGAGGGGTGGTGGGCAGGGGGTTCTGCCTCACCAGTTGCTGTTGTCCACCGCATCGCCGAAGCCTGGCGTGTCCACCACGGTGAGGGTGAGGTGGACACCGCCCTCCTTCACCAACGCCTTGCTCTGCTCCACCTGCACACACGCACAACGTGTACCCACACGCGTACACACACACACACAGACGCACGCACCAACGCGTACACACACAAGCAAAGATAACAAAGATCCCCCATATAGCCTTAACAGACTGTAGGGGCAAGTGCTGTTAGCGAGCACCTATGAAGGCCACACACACTCCAACGCGTACACACACACGCACGCACCAACGCATACACACACACACGCACGCACGAACGCGTACACACACGCACCAACGCGTATACACACACACACGCATGCACCAACGCGTACACACACACACCAACTTGCACGCACCAACGCGTACACACACACACACGCATCAACGCGTACACACACACACACGCATCAACGCGTACACACACACACACANGCACCAACGCGTACACACACACACACGCACCAACGCTGGTGGTGACCGTAGGGACGGTGCCGTTACCTGCACAGTCTTCTTGATACGCTGGATGGCCCCGGGTGCTCGCTGGAGTAGATCTCCGTCAGGAACAGGGAGTTGATGAGCGTCGATTTCCCCAGGCCAGACTCGCCTGCGGTCCCACACGGGGTTGGTGGTTCGCGCGCGGACTGGGTGTGAGTGCCAAAACTTCCACGGTGAAAAATATTTCAACATAAATGCACACACTAGCGGGAAGTACCCGGCGTTGCCCGGGTGAAAAATAGATTTTAAAACTTCTCAAAATTTAAAAACATAAAATATACAAATGAAAAAAAAACTTTGATCATTACCTCATTCATGAAAATAAAACCCAACGCGCCAAGATTCGATTCTTTAAATCGTGCAAAGGAATCGAAGGTTGTCGATTTCTTTAGAATCGAACTATTCCCGTTTAATCGATACCACAAATGCTCAGCAGATATCGATTCTCGGCAGCCCTGTATGTGGAATGACGCCACACATTTCATGGTCATTCCCTCCCCCCCCCCCNAAATACAAAAGTCTATTTTTATACGTTTTGCATTGTGTACAGTCTGGAATCTACCCACATGCCAAATTTCAAGTTTGTTGCATGTCGGAAGTATGCTAAACATTTCAAACAGATACACATATTCACACATTTCCCTTTTATATATATACAGATAGACTCACACAGAGACCCAGACTCACCACACAGCAAAGACCCATAGACTCACACAGCAGAGACCCATAGACTCACAAGAGACCCATAGACTCACCACACAGCAGAGAGCCATAGACTCATCACACAGCAGAGAGCCATAGACTCACACAGCAGAGAGCCATAGACTCATCACACAGCAGAGACCCATAGACTACCACACAGCAGAGACCCATAGACTCACCACACAGCAGAGACCCAGAGACTCATCACACAGCAGAGAGCCATAGACTCATCACACAGCAGAGAGCCATAGACTCATCACACAGCAGAGACCCATAGACTCATCACACAGCAGAGACCCATAGACTCATCACACAGCAGAGACCCATAGACTCATCACACAGCAGATACCCATAGACTCACACAGCAGAGACCCATAGACTCATAGACTCATCACACAGCAGAGAGCCATAGACTCATCACACAGCAGAAGAAGCCATAGACTACTGACACAGCAGAGACCCGTAGACTCACACAGCAGAGACCCATAGTTTGTTTCCCTCCCGCCACCCCAATTAGCACGCTTGGCTACGCACGCACGCACGTCTGCACACACACNGGGAGGAGACTCACCGACCACCATGAGGGTGAACTCGAAGCCGCGCTTCACCGATTTGCGGTACACCTGGTTGGGGAGATTGGCAAAGCCTACGTAGTTCTCCGGCGCCTTTGCCTGTGGCGGGGAGACACGCGGCGGGCGGGAGAGCAGGGACGGATTCAGGTTAACAAGTGGGAGAGCGCCTATGGCTAAATCAACTAAAAACTCATCTTCTTGGTTCTTTCGGTAAAGTAGCGTAGAAGGGAAATAATAAAATAATAAAAATAAACATAATAAAATAATTCTCACGACGTTTCGGCCACAACGCAAGCAGCCGTCCTCAGGTGAAGAACAGTGTCATTCAGACGCTGTCTTTCCGACAGACCTGTTCTTCACCTGAGGACGGCTACTTGCGTTGTGGCCGAAACGTCGTGAGAATTATTTATTATGTTTTATTTTTATCATTTTATTATTTCCCTTCTACGTGACTTTACCGAAAGAATAAGATGAATCCCTGTAGTCACGAAAGCTTTAAATCGAAATTCAACTAAAAGCTATTTTTATTTTAACCAGGTAAGGCCCCACTGACCTGATGTGTAGCTACTTTTTTTAGAATGCTAGAAGCTCAACGAAGTGAGCTGCTATCATCACCACCGCCGTCACCACCACCATCATCATCACCATCATCATAGCCATCATCATAACATCACGCCATCACCACGACCATTACGACCATCATCATCATCACCACCACCACCACCACAATCATCGCCATCATTGCCACAGATTTGCCCCCCCCCTCTCCATCGATGTATTTCATCCACCTCATCTCCCGCTGCTACCCTCACACTCTCAAAAGACAAAATCCCCCGTATAGCCCGAATAGACTGTTGGGGCAAGTGCTGTTACGAATGCCGGCACAGTGGCACACGAGGGGGTGGGTGGCCAACACCACATCCCCAGTGGCGATGATTACCACAAGCCACACCGGGTAATAAGTTGAGGCCGCGTCGACCTAGGGAGGCCCATGACCGGTTCAGATAATCGTCACTACCGTGTTGGTGACCATGAGCAGGATTTGAACTCGGGTCGCCGGGTTCGTAGCGCAGCGCTAACCGATGCACCACCGCTCGTACTCGCACACGCACGCAGCCGCTGTACACCATCCGTTAATTCTTTGCAAAGCGCCTCATGGTTAAGGCGCTAAATATAATTCTAGATTTGAAGCTTTCGTGACTGCAAGGATTGATACTCTTAGTTTTTTCGGTAAAGTCACGTGGGTAAAAAATTGAAACTAAACTACGTGACTTTACCGAAAAAACTAAGAGTACGCTTAATACAAATTACGCAAAGATGATAAAGATATCGACCGCAGCAACTTGCCCTCGAAACTCGGTTTGGCACCGAGCCAACGTCCATGCGGCCGGTGCCGGATCAGCTCACCGTTCCGGCCAGAAAGCGGCAATAACCACAAACGAAACTAAACTATTTTTTTCGTGCCAGCCAAGGTCTCACCGAGCTATACAGTCGACCCGTCGATTATCCGGCGTTGCGCGTTTAATCCGGCCGCTTCCGACATTATTCCGCCGGTGCGGGGCCGATCTGGCAAAACCGCTCCAAAGGCTGTTAGCCCAGTCCGGCGACAAAGTTGGCACGGTAGGGGGCACAGGCGGTGCATCGGCCAGTCATCTCGGTCATCTCAGTCAGTCGACCCGTGGCACTGCAGGGTCTGCCCCGTGACCTCCTGCCGGCGGGCGTTCGACACTTCACGTGGTCTCAAGGTGCACGTGGCCTGGCACAAGCGTCGTGGTGACGTCACCGCCACTTAGTGGCGAATGGCGGTTGTTGTTGTTGTGACAAAGACGGGTATCTTTGCTTGATTTCAGTGTCAAATGTCTATCTATATAAAGACCTTAATCTGTACAACCTCTCTCGGGAACGTCCCGGCAAGGTAGAAAGCTGACGTTTGGTACACAGGCAGCTTTTAGGGACACGAACAACAGTGGAGAGAAATAAAAAAAAAATTCCGACATTTTTATTATAAGTGCCCCATAAAACACGTTTGGTGCCTGGTGTCATTCAAAAACTATTTTAAATAAGACTGGTGGTTCACAAAACAGGTTTTTTGGTTAGATCACGTATAAATATATGTGTTGTTAAACCCGCCACGACCCGGCACGGCCAATTAGTAAGCTTTGCCACGTAAACACAGAACATCGGTTTAACACGCAGGCTTACGTGACCAATATTATCCACAATAAAAGTTTTGGGTTAGATCGCGTAAGTATGTGTCGTAACCCCACGGAGATTTGTCACGTAATCACAACGCCAATGAGATACTATCTTCTTGGTTCTTTCGGTAAAGTCACGTAGAAGGGAAAAATAAAATAATAAAAATAAAACATAAAATACAATTCTACGTTTCGAACGCAATTGTAGTTGAGATTATTTTATTATGTTTTATTTTATTATTTTATTATTTCCCTTCTACGTTTTACCAAAGAACCAAGAAGATAATCTGCATACTTTACGAATGATACTACCCCCACCGGGTGGGTTTATTGACGTTTCGGTAAGCTCCAGCACCTGGCGAATCCAGAGCCAGTGCTAAGGCCGTCGTGCTCAATGCATGCGTTTGTACTAACCAAATAAGTAATATTAAAAACTTTTTTAAAAACACGCTTTGATGAAATGTAGCGTACTGGTAATGGAGAACTCCACGACTCCAGGAAGTGGCCCCGAAGCTTGCCACAACGTGAGGGACCGTGGTGATTTACAGCCAACGTCAGTTGAGCGTAGACAATTAGACCCAAGCCGAAACATAACATGTAAAAAATGTTTAAAAATATGTTTTTCTTTTTTATGATATAATATAGTATTGTCATCAGTATGACATAAGTATACCAAGTTTGCAGTCGATACCACATTGGGAAGTGGGTTACAATTAAGTTACAAGATTTGAGGATACAACAGACAGAGTGAGTTAAATAAAAGCGTGTAAAAATCTAAAAAACTGTCTCGGGTGTGCGAACTTCAAGGTCAGTGCTTATCATTATCAGAGTTGTTTCTTTTTGTTTGCATTTTGACTGCTTGTGTTGTGGTTATTGCAAACATGATGCCTTGTATAAAGGTGTCAGTTTTTGTACCAGTTGAAAGGATAAAAACCTATTACTATATTTTGCCACTGGTAAAGTAGGTCTCATAGTGTAAAGACAGATCTGTTCTTCACCTGAGGACGGCTGCTTGCATTGTGGCCGAAACGTCGTGAGAATTGTATCTTATTATGTTAATTTTTATTATTTTATTATTTCCCTTCTACGTGACTTTACCGAAAGAACCAAAAGAGGTACGAGTTAAAGAAATATTCTGACTCCCAACTAGGGGATGAACGAGCGATGGTTTGTCGGCGCGACGAAGAGTTAACAACGCCTTGGGCTCCCGTCGCTGGGCCCGTTGAAGATGGTGACGGCTTCAGATAAGAGGTGGGGTGGGGGCGGCGGCGGTGATGGGGGTGAGAGATGGGGGGGGGTGATGATGGTGGCGGTCGAGCATAAACTCCGGCCCATTCAGAACGCGGAATCCAACTTCACGTCACGTCAATTCGCGTCTGGAAACCACTGGGCCCACACGGTGACCGCAGCGGTCCCGGGTGACAGAGGCCTGCTTCAATTTACGCCTCGGGCACCACTTTCTGTGTGGAGCTTGTGTACCACCCCCTTCCCTGCCATCTCCACCACTGCTCTGCAGAGCAAGTGTGTGAGAGAGCGAGTGAATGTGTGTGACAGAGCGAGCGAGTGTGTGACAGTGTGTGAATGTGTGTGATAGAGCGAGTGAATGTGTGCGAGTGTGTGACAGAGCAATTGAGTGTGTGCGAGTGTGCGACAGAGTGTGTGTTAGTGCGTGTTAGTGTGTGACAGCGCGTGAATGTGTGTGACACAGCGAGTGAATGTGTGTGAGTGTGTGACAGAGCGAGTGAGTGTGTGTGTGTTAGTGTGTGACAGTGTGTGAATGTGTGTGACAGAGAGAGTGAGTGTGTGCGAGTGTGTGACAGAGTGAGTGTGTGTTAGTGTGTGAATGTGTGACAGAGCGAGTGAATGTGTGCGAGTGTGTGACAGAGCGAGTGAGTGTGTGTTAGTGTGTGACAGTGCGTGAATGTGTGTGTGTTAGTGTGTGACAGCGCGTGAATGTGTGTGAAACAGCGAGTGAATGTGTGCGAGTATGTGACAGAGTGAGTGTGCGGCAGAGCGAGCGAGTGTGTGTTTGTGTGTGAGAGCGCGTGAATGTGTGTGACAGAGCGAGTGAGTGACAGAACGAGTGAGTGTGTTAGTGTGTGACAGAGTGAATGTGTGACACGGGGGATTTGTCTTTGTGTGTGCGAGCGGGTTTGTGGGAGCGGTAGTGTCGTAGCGATTAGCACGTTGCACTACGAATCCCGGCTACGACCCGAGTTCGATTCCCGCTCACGGCCACCAACACGAATGACCGATCATCTGAACCGGTCCGTGGGCATCCCTGAGGTCCACTCAGTCTAAAATGAGTACCCAGTGCAGTGGTGTGTAGTAAACATCGCCACTGGGGAGACAAAGGCGGCCATGCGTGGCGTGGCGCTGGTCACCCACCCACCTCGTTTACCACCGTGCCGGCGTTCATAAGCGCTGCTGCAGCTACTCGCTACTGACAGCCACTTGCCCCAAAAGCCTGTCAAGGCTACACGGGGCATCTTTGTCTTTGCGAGTGTCATACAGTGCGCGGAATGATCAGGCTGCCTGACTGCAGGCCGATTTCAGAGGACAGCGTTACTGTGTTAATCGCGTGGGATGCCTTCCAGAGATGCTCACGAACAGCAAACTTTTAATGATCTGCCTTAAATAAATATATAAGCAAGCTGCTAGATACAATAAATTTTCTTGGTTTCTTTCGGTAAAGTCACGTAGAAGGGAAGTAATAAAATAATAAAAATGAAACATAATAAAACAATTGTGAGAATTGTTTTATTATGTTTTATACCAGGCGAAGTAGTTAACATCTCCTAGCCAACGTGATGATGAGAGAGAGACGCGAACTCCTAATATACAGCAGCAGGCTTCAGGAGTCAGGGATCGAACCCACGACCTTGTATACCAGGCGAGGTAGTTAAAATCTCCTAGCCACCACGATGACGAGAGAGNCACGCAAACTCTAAATATACAGCAGCAGGCGTCAGGGTCGGGTTAGAACCCACGACCTCCTGCATGCCAGGCGAGGTAGTTAACATCTCCTAGCCAACATGATGATGAGAGAGAGNCGCAGACTCCAAATATACAGCAGCAGGCGTCAGGGNTCGGGGATCGAACCCACGGCCTCCTGCATGCCAGGCGAAGTAGTCAACATCTCCTAGCCAGCACGATGACGGAGAGACACGCAAACTCCAAATATACAGCAGCAGGCATCGCGGGTCAGGGATCGAACCCACGACCTCCTCATACCAGGTGAGGTAGTTAACATCTCCTAGCCACCACGATGACGAAACACGCAAACTCTAATATACAGCAGCAGGCATCGCCAGGTCACGGGATCGAACCCACGACCTCCTCATACCAGGTGAGGTAGTTAACATCTCCTAGCCACCACGATGATGAGAGAGACACGCAAACTCTAAATATACAGCAGCAGGCGTCAGGGTCGGGATCGAACCCACGATCCCCTGCACACCACACGAAATAGGCCACTTCATCGAGCCATCGTGTTGCTTACCGAAATAGAAGCCAATGGTAAATTTACAATCGTTTTTTTTTNCCGCCCCAGCTTGGTTGACCTTTCCAATACTTTCATACCTGTCAACACCTTATCAGTAGAGCCCTACCCTAACACATTCCTGCGGAGGGAGCTGGTAAGAACGTCGGGTTGCTCGGTCAATGGCCTGCAGGGTCAACGGCGGCGTGGTGTATTCCGCAAATATGGCCGACTGTGAGGGCGGGCACAAGCCGGCGTGAGTAGGTGAAACGTTGAGTTTCAGCCCCTCCCCACCCAGCCCCACCTGCTGGGTCTGTCCCGCGGCCTCCTCCTGCACCTAGCCTGGCACAGCAGTCAACCCATGGCATCTGCTGGGCCTATCCCGCGGCCTCCTCCTGCACCTAGCCTGGTACAGTAGTCAACCCATGGCATCTGCTGGGCCTGTCCTGTTACCGCCTCCTGCACCTAGCCTGGCACAGCAGTCAACCCACGGCACCCACTGGGTCTGTCCCGTGACCCCCTCCTCCTGCACCTAGCCTGGCACAGCAGTCAACCCACGGCACCACCTGGGTCTGTCCCGCGACCTCCCGCCAGCGGGTATTTGACACTTCACGTGGCCTTAACGTGCACGTAGCCTGGCGCAAGCGCCGTGGTGACGTCACCGCCAATTATCATTGTCGACTGGCGGATTTTGTGCGTGTCAGTGTGTCTGTCCGCTTTCCCCAACAGTCTGTTAAGGGTACAGTGGTGGTGGGGGTAGATATTTGTCTTCGTGTTTTTTTGCAGTGGCAACCGTAGTGTAACGCGTCGCGCGAGGGGCCAGTGACTGCGATGCGATTTCCTCACCGCGGCTGGGTCTCCAAAGTCACGGGCAGGAAGCGGCATGGACGGGTCACGCCGGACACGGCCAGGATCGGCGAGGATAACGACACACACACACGCACAAAGGAACACACGCGCACAGACACACACACACACAGGAACACGCACGCACGCAGGAACACACGTGCACGCACACACACAGGAACACACACACGCACAGTGAGGGCTCGTAGAACCACAGCAAGGCACCACACACTCTTCCTGTACGAAACGCCAGAAGCCATGGCAAATAGTAGGTTGAAAAATGAAATTAGCGTAACTCCATTCGGTGTCATAGACTAACAGAGAGATGCACAGACTTTCATAGAGACCAAGACACAATGCAGTCCCATTGACTAACATGGAGACCCACACTTTCAGAGACCCACAGATGTACATACAGTTCCATTGACTAACATAGAGACCCAGACTTTCAGACTCACAGACACACATACAGGGCCTTAGACTGACATAGAGACCCGACATTCATGGAAACCCACAGACACACAGTCCCATTAACTACAGAGACATAGACTTTCAGAGACCCACAGAAGCACATAAAGTCCCATAGACTCACATAGATACCCAGACTTTTATAGACCCACAGATGCACATAAAGTCCCATAGACTAATATTGAGACCCAATGATTCTCATGAACCTATAGACTAATAGAGAAACAGATTGTCAAGAGACCAACAGATGCACATACAGTCCCCATAGACTCAAAATAATCCAGACATTCATAGACTCAGACACAAATACAGGGCCACTCACAGAGACCCAGGCTTACAAAGCGACCCACATGCGTACATACAGGCCTATCATAGACTCACGTAGACACCCAGAGACTTACTAGGCAGGCCCGTAGACTAACAGAGAGAATCAATGATTCTCATCGTCCTATCGAGTAACAGAGCGATGCCGAATTCCAGAGAGACCACAGATGCACAAAGAGACTAACATACTCACATAGAGACCCATAGACTTACAGACAGGCCCATAGACTCGCATAGATGCCCAGACTTTCATTGAGACCAACAGGTGAGGCTTTAAGAGTGTTGAGTCGATGGACAGTGTTGAGTCTATGGGCAGTGTTGAGTCTATGGGCAGTGTTGAGTCTATGGGTAGTGTTGAGTCTAAGAGCAGTGTTTAGTCAATGCGAAGTGTTGATTGTNTGGAAAGTGTTGAGTCTATGTGCATTGTGAGTGTATGGGGAGTGTTGAGTCTATGGGTAGTGTTGAGTCTATGAGGCAGTGTTGAGTCTATGGTGCAGTGTTGAGTCCATGGTGCAGTGTGAGTCTATGGTGCAGTGTTGAGTCTATGGGCAGTGCTGAGTCTATGGGCAGTGTTGAGTCTATGGGCAGTGTTGAGTCTATGGGCAGTGTGAGTCTATGGTAGTGTTGAGTCTATGAGGCAGTGTTGAGTCTATGGTGCAGTGTGAGTCCATGGGCAGTGTTGAGTCTATGGAGTGTTAAGTCAATGGTCAGTGTTGAGTCTATGAGGCAGTGTTGAGTCTATGGTGCAGTGTTGAGTCCATGGTGCAGTGTTGAGTCTATGGTGCAGTGTTGAGTCTATGGTGCAGTGTGAGTCTATGGGCAGTGTTGAGTCCATGGTGCAGTGTTGAGTCTATGGTGCAGTGTTGAGTCTATGGTGCAGTGCTGAGTCTATGGGCAGTGTGAGTCCATGGTCAGTGTTGAGTCTATGGGCAGTGTGAGTCTATGGGCAGTGCTGAGTCTATGGGCAGTGCTGAGTCTATGGTGCAGTGCTGAGTCTATGGGCAGTGCTGAGTCTATGGTGCAGTGCTGAGTCTATGGGTAGTGTTGAGTCTATGGCAGTGTTGAGTCTATGGGCAGTGTTGAGTCTATGGGCAGTGTTGAATCTATGGGCAGTGTTGAGTCTATGGGTAGTGTTGAGTCTATGGTGCAGTGCTGAGTCTATGGTGCAGTGTTGAGTCTATGGTGCAGTGTTGAGTCTATGGTGCAGTGTGAGTCTATGGTGCAATGTGAGTCTATGGTGCAGTGTGAGTCTATGGGCAGTGTGAGTCTATGGNGCAGTGTGAGTCTATGGTGCAGTGTGAGTCTATNGGCAGTGTGAGTCTATGGNGCAGTGTGAGTCTATGGGCAGTGTGAGTCTATGGGCAGTGTGAGTCTATGGGCAGTGTGAGTCCATGGTGCAGTGTTGAGTCTATGGGCAGTGTTGAGTCTATGGGCAGTGTGAGTCTATGGGCAGTGTGAGTCCATGGTACAGTGTGAGTCTATGGGCAGTGTGAGTCTATGGGCAGTGTGAGTCTATGGGCAGTGTGAGTCTATGGCAGTGTGAGTCTATGGGTAGTGTGAGTCTATGGTGCAGTGTTGAGTCTATGGGCAGTGTGAGTCTATGGCAGTGTTGANTCTATGGGCAGTGTGAGTCTATGGTAGTGTTGAGTCTATGGGCAGTGCTGAGTCTATGGTGCAGTGTTGAGTCTATGGTGCAGTGTGAGTCTATGGGCAATGTGAGTCTATGGTGCAGTGTGAGTCTATGGGCAGTGTGAGTCTATGGGCAGTGTGAGTCTATGGTGCAGTGTNGAGTCTATGGTGCAGTGTGAGTCTATGGGCAGTGTGAGTCTATGGGCAGTGTGAGTCTATGGGCAGTGTGAGTCTATGGGCAGTGTGAGTCTATTGTTGAGTCTGTGGGCAGTGTGAGTCTGTGGTGCAGTGTTGAGTCTATGGGCAGTGTGAGTCTATGGGCAGTGTGAGTCTATGGNCAGTGTGAGTCTATGGTGCAGTGTTGAGTCTATTGAGTCTCAGTGTTGAGTCTATTTGAGTCTATGGTGCAGTGTGAGTCTATGGTGCAGTGTGAGTCTATGGGCAGTGCTGAGTCTATGACAGTGTNGAAGGTCTATGGTGCAGTGTTGAGTCTATGGGCAGTGTTGAGTCTATGGGCAGTGTGAGTCTATGGTGCAGTGTTGAGTCTATGGCAGTGTTGAGTCTATGGGCAGTGTGAGTCTATGGGCAGTGTTGAGTCTATGGGCAGTGTTGAGTCTGTGGTGCAGTGTTGAGTCTATGGGCAGTGTTGAGTCTATGGTAGTGTTGAGTCTATGGGCAGTGTTGAGTCTATGGGCAGTGTTGAGTCTATGGGCAGTGTTGAGTCTATGGGCAGTGTTGAGTCTATGGGCAGTGTTGAGTCTATGGGCAGTGTTGAGTCTATGGGCAGTGTTGAGTCTATGGGCAGTGTTGAGTCTATGGGCAGTGTTGAGTCTATGGGCAGTGTTGAGTCTATGGCAGTGTTGAGTCTATGGGCAGTGTTGAGTCTATGGGCAGTGTTGAGTCTATGGGTAGTGTTGAGTCTATGGGCAGTGTTGAGTCTATGGGCAGTGTTGAGTCTATGGGCAGTGTTGAGTCTATGGGCAGTGTTGAGTCTATGGGCAGTGTTGAGTCTATGGTGCAGTGTTAAGTCTATGGACAGTGTTGAGTCTATGGGCAGTGTGAGTCTATGGTGCAGTGTGAGTATATGGTGCAGTGTNGAGTCTATGGGCAGTGTGAGTCTATGGGCAGTGTGAGTATATGGGCAGTGTGAGTCTATGGGCAGTGTTGAGTCTATGGGCAGTGTTGAGTCTATGGGCAGTGCTGAGTCTATGGGCAGTGTTGAGTCTATGGGCAGTGTTGAGTCTATGGTGCAGTGTTGAGTCTATGGGAGTCTATGGGCAGTGTGAGTCTATGGGCAGTGTTGAGTCTATGGTGCAGTGTTGAGTCTATGGGGCAGTGTTGAGTCTGTGCAGTGTNGAGTCTATGGGCAGTGTGAGTCTATGGTGCAGTGTGAGTCTATGGGCAGTGTTGAGTCTATGGTGCAGTGTTGAGTCTATGGGCAGTGTTGAGTCTATGGGCAGTGTTGAGTCTATGGGGCAGTGTGAGTCTGTGGTGCAGTGTTGAGTCTATGGTGCAGTGTTGAGTCTATGGGCAGTGTTGAGTCTGGGCAGTGTTGAGTCTATGGGAGTGTTGAGTCTGTGGGCAGTGTTGAGTCTATGGGCAGTGTTGAGTCTATGGGGCAGTGTTGAGTCTGTGGGCAGTGTGAGTCTATGGTGCAGTGTGAGTCTATGGGCAGTGTTGAGTGTTAACAGCCGACAACAATAACTTAAACACGCTTACACAAAGTAATGCATTTAATAAAATGGTTAACAAGTAAATGGTTTGTTTAAAAGCCGTATATATGAGTGTAATAAAGGTATAACTGGTGACATTCATAGAACGGCGACCGATATTATAAATGAGTTTTAACACGAAGTAGTAAGTGGGTTTCGTGACCAATATTATCGCGTTATTATATATCGCGTAAAGATATAATTGCGTCGTTAAACACCGACACAGCCAATTGACAAGAGGGGTTTGTTTTAGTGGCAAAAACAAATTAAAAAGTAACGCATTTAACGATGGTTAATCAAGCAATATTTTAACAAAAATAAATAAGCGTGACAAAATGTTTAAGTGGTGACACACAAAGCCAAGGCGACTGATACACATTACAAACTAATCTGATACATTTAAAAGGGGAGGGGGGGGTCTTTATTATAATTATATTACGATAATAACATCGCGTAATGATATAAAGGTGTCGTTAAACACAGCGCCACCAAAGGAAGGCAATTAGTAAGAGGTGTTTAATTCGCGTAAACAAAACAAGTGTGTGTCGTGTGGTGTGTATATAAAATGTGTGATTGGGAGAGTTTAGGTCGCTTATCCTTAACTAATGCATCGATAAATCTCCAGAGTGGAAAAAAATAAGAAATAAGAAAAAAATCGCCTCAGAATCGTAACAAACGGCTCTTTTTTTTCGTGTTAAAATAAATAATTTTAACATTTTTAATCGAACGTTGCTCTCTCTCTCTCTTAAACGACAGTCTCTCTCGACGATACGGCGCGTTAAAACAATCGTCGTCGTAAGATCGATATTATTATCGATAATAACGATGAATTTTGGCGGGAGAAGGCGACGCGGGCGTGAGGGTGGGGAACGAACTCACCCATGGTCGCGCGCCGAACGGGAAGCGGACCGTGGTAGTCTCGCGAGACTTCGCGATCGCCTCGAGTCTCGCGAGAACTTATTGGAGGTGGGGGAGGTGGGGGTGTTGGGGGGCGTGGGGGGATAGGGTGGGTGGGGGGGCGTGGGACTCTCGCGAGGTTTCGCTCTCACCTCAAGTCTCGCGAGATCTTATTGGAGGTGGGGGTGGTGGGTGGGGTGTGAGGGGCGGGGCGTGGGACTCTCGCGAGGTTTCGCTCTCACCTCAAGTCTCGCGAGAACTTAGTAGAGGTGTGGATGGGGTGGGGGCCAGTGTTGGGCGGGGTGGGGGGACGTCATAAATAGTAAGATGAATACGATAAAAAATGCAAACACATCTTCCGGAAGAACAAACGTCTTCCGGAAGTTGTGCTTTCGTATTCCGGAAGACGTTTCGATCTTCCGGAAGACGAATTCTCGGTGGTGAAGGGGGAGGGGTGAGGGTGGGGGNAGGAGGGTGGGGGAGGGGCTGGGGGAAGTGACGTCATATACAGGAAGAGTAACCAGTTATTAAAAAAACGCAAAGTACGTCTTCCGGAAGACGTTTGGTCTTCCGGAAGACCTAGACCCACAGAGACCCATAGACTCTCATAGACCCACAGAGACCCATAGACTATAGACCCATAGACCCACAGAGACNCATAGACTTCATAGACCCACAGAGCCCATAGACCATAGACCCACAGAGACCNATAGACTATCATAGACCCATAGACCCACAGACACCCATAGACACACAGAGACCATAGACTATCATAGACCCCAGAGACCATCATAGACTCCATAGACCCCAGAGACCCATAGACCATAGACCCCATAGACTATCATAGACCCCATAGACCACAGACATCCCATAGACCCACAGAGACCCATAGACTCTCATAGACCATAGACCCGCACCCATAGACTCTTTCATAGACCCATAGACCCACAGAGACCCATACTCTATAGACCCACAGAGACCATATACTCATAGACCCACAGAGACCCATAGGTCTCATAGACCCATAGACCCACAAACCCAATAGACTTCCATAGACCCATAGACCACAGAGACCCATAGAGTCTCATAGACCCACAGAGACCCATNGCTTTACAACACAACCTAGACCTCAGAGACCATAACCCCATAGACCCACAGAGCCCATAGACTCTCACAGACCATAGACCCGCAGAGACCCATAGACCCAGAGACCCATAACCGAGAGNCCCATAGACTCTCATAGACCCACAGATACCCATAGACCACAGAGACCCACAGAAACCCATAGACTCCATAGACCCACAGAGACCCATACTCTCATAGACCCACAGAGACCCATAGACTTTCACAGACCCACAGAGACCCATAGACTCTCATAGACCCACAGAGACCCATAGACTCTCACAGACCCACAGAGACCCATAGACCCACAGAGACCCATAGACTCTCATAGACCGAGACCCATAGACTCTCACAGACCCACAGAGACCCATAGACTCTCATAGACCCACAGACCCACAGAGACCCATAGACTCTCATAGACCCACAGACCAGCAGATAGTCAACATCTCATAGCCACCGTGATGATGATGAGAGAGAGAGAGACGCAGACTTCAAAACATACAGCAGTAGCAGGCATCGTCAGGGTCACGGGATCGAACCCACGACNTCCTGTAGACCAGGCGAGGTAGTTAACATGACAACTTTCAGGGCGTGAGTTCGTCTCTTGTAGGAGAGTTTATTCACGAAAAGCATAAACAATCACCAAACAAAGTGTCATCCCCATCCTTCCGTGTCCCTCCAACCCCATAGACAACGTGCCGTCCCGTGTCTCTGTGAGCCCGTGTCTCTCCCCNGTGTCTCCCCGTGTCTCCGTGTCTCTCCCCGTGTCCCCGCGTCCCCGTGTCCCGTGTCTCCGCGTCTCCGTGTCTCCGCGTCTCCGTGTCATCCCGTGTCTCCGTGTCTCTCCCCGCGTCTCCGTGTCTCCGTGTCTCCGCCCGTGTCCCCGTGTCTCTGTGTCCCCGTGTCTCCGCGTCTCCGCGTCCCCATGTCTCCGTGTCTCCGCGTCTCCGTGTCCCCGCGTCCCGTGTCTCCGCGTCCCCATGTCCCGTGTCTCCGCGTCTCCGTGTCCCGCGTCCCGTGTCTCCGTGTCTCCGTGTCCCCGCGTCCCCGCGTCCCCGTGTCTCCGTGCCGTGTCCCGTCCGCGTCCCCGTGTTCCGCGTCCCGTGTCCCCGGCTCCGTGTGCGTCCCGTGTCTCCGCGTCTCCGTGTCCCCGGTCCCGTGTCTGTGTCTCCGCAGTCAGCGAAGGTGCTCTCGCCGCTTAGGCCACGTACAGGAACCCGTCCCACCTTGTGACCTCACAGCGGCCCATAGACTCACACAGAGAGACAAAGACGCAGGAGGAGGTGAGGGGGGCATGGAGTGACAGAGACACATAGACTCACCACACAGACCCAGACTCACACAGAGACCCATAGACTCACAGAGACCCACTCACCACACAGAGACTCACAGACTCACCACCCACAGACTCACCACACAGAGACCCATAGACTCACACAGAGACCCATAGACTCATCACACAGAGGCCCATAAACTCCCCGAGACTCACCCAGCGCAGATGCGTGCCAGGCTACGACCAGGTACGCACACTCTCGCACACACGCACACACGCACACACACACACGCACACACACACGCACACGCACGCACACGCACACATACACACACACACGCACACACACGCACACACACACGCACACACGCACACACACACGCACACGCACGCACACGCACACACACACACACGCACACACACGCACACACGCACACACACACACAGTGTACACGCACACACACNTACGCACGCACACACACATACGCACACACACGCACACATGCACACACACACACACGCACACATGCACACACACGTGCGTGCGTGCACCTCGACTGTGGCACCGTCTTGTCTATGAAGAGGAAGATTGCCCTCTCGGCTGCGAGCTGGATCCTCTTGCGCACTATCCACATGAACTGCGCGACGGTGATGTCGGCCGGCACCAGGTACTTGCGCTTGTCGATGTCTCCGATGTGGGAGCCGGCGACCTTCTCAACGATCACCTTCAAGCGGGACGGTGGGGGGCAGGGGGGGGTGTAGCCATAGACTCATCACACAGCAGAGACCATAGACTCATCACACAGCGAACCATAGACCATCACACAGCAGAGACCCATAGACTCATCACACAGCAGAGAGCCATAGACTCATCACACAGCAGAGACCATAGACTATCACACAGCAAGAACCATAGACTCANCACACAGCAGAGAGCCATAGACTATCACACAGAGAGACCCATAGACTCATCACACAGCAGAGAGCCATAGACTATCACACAGCAGAGACCATAGACTCATCACACAGCAGAGACCACAGACTCATCACACAGCAGAGACCCATAGACTCATCACACAGCAGAGACCCATAGACTCATCACACAGAGACCCATAGACTCATCACAAAGCAGAGACCCATAGACTCATCACACAGCAGAGACCATAGACTCATCACACCGCAGAGACCCATAGACTCATCACACAGCAGAGAGCCATAGACTCATCACACAGCAGAGAGCCATAGACTCATCACACAGCAGAGACCATAGACTCATCACACAGCAGAGAGCCATAGACTCATCACACAGCAGAGAGCCATAGACTCATCACACAGCAGAGAGCCATAGACTCATCACACAGCAGAGAGCCATAGACTATCACACAGCGAGCACCCATAGACCATCACACAGCAGAGAGCCATAGACTATCACACAGCGAACCCATAGACTNATCACACAGCGAGACCCATAGTCATCACACAGCGAACCCACAGACTATCACAGAGACCCATAGACTATCACACAGCNGAGTAGCCATAGACTATCACACAGCAGCCATAGACTCCATCACACAGCAGAGACCCACAGACTATCACACACAGAGACCCATAGACTCATCACACAGCAGAGACCCATAGACTCATCACACACAGAGACCNACAGACTCATCACACAGCAGAGACCCATAGACTCATCACAGCAGAGACCATAGACTCATCACAGCAGAGACCATAGACTCATCACACAGCAGAGACCATAGACTCATCACACAGCAGAGACCCATAGACTCATCACACAGCAGAGAGCCATAGACTCATCACACAGCAGAGAGCCACAGACTCATCACACAGCAGAGAGCCATAGACTCATCACACAGCAGAGAGCCATAGACTCATCACACAGCAGAGAGCCATAGACTCATCACACAGCAGAGAGCCATAGACTCATCACACAGCAGAGACCCATAGACTCATCACACAGCAGAGACCCATAGACTCATCACACAGCAGAGAGCCATAGACTCATCACACAGCAGAGAGCCACAGACTCATCACACAGCAGAGAGCCATAGACTCATCACAGAGAGCCATAGACTCATCACAGCAGAGAGCCATAGACTCATCACACAGCAGAGAGCCATAGACTCATCACACAGCAGAGACCCATAGTTTGTTGTGCTTCCCCGGTGTGGTGATGCTGTGGTGAGTGTGTGGTGAGGCTGTGGTGATGCCCGGTGTGGTGAGTATGTTACCGGTACACGGTCCGGGTATTTGGCACGGATCTTGGTCGCCTCCACGCTGCGGTGATCTGCAAACGAGAACAACAAACAAACATCATCATCACCATCACCATCATCACCATCATCATCACCATCATCACCACCATCATCATCATCACCATCATCATCATCACCATCATCACCACGTCATCATCATCATCACCATCATCATCACCATCATCATCATCACCATCATCATCATCACCATCATCATCACCATCATCATCATCATCATCATCATCATCACCATCATCACCATCACCACCATCATCATCACCATCATCATCATCACCATCATCATCACCTCATCATCACCACATCATCATCACCATCATCATCATCATCATCATCACCATCATCATCATCACCATCATCATCACCATCATCATCNCCATCATCATCATCATCACCATCATCATCACCATCATCATCACCACTCTCATCACCATCATCATCAGGGTCAGTGTCTAGAGTAGAGACCGGGTCTCAGGGTCTACACTACTATCCATTACACTATACACTATAATATACACTACACACTACACTACACACTACACTAAACACTATAATACACTACACTATACACTACACACTATACACTACTATACACACACTACACACTACACTATACAATACACTACTATACACGACACTACACACTACACTACTATACACTACAGTATACACTACACTATACACTACTATACACTACACATTATCATTACACTATACACTACACTATACACTACACTATACACTACACTATACACTACTATACACTACACTTTACACTCCACTATACACTACACTATACTACACACTACACTACTACTACACACACTATACACTACACTATACACACACTACTACACTACACTACCTATACTACACTATACACTACTACACTCACTATACACACTACACTACACCTGCCCATCGGCTGTGTGGTCGAGTGGCGGCGGCTTGAACGACGCAACATTTATATTATTTACGCGACAACAGCAACAACATCAACAACATCAACAACAACATCAACAAGATAGCAAGCCCTCCCCATATTCTTGACGATGTTGTCCACACGAAAGCCTCACTCCGTGAACTCACCCAGAGAGTGGTCTTCCTTGAACATCCACTTCATTCTGGCGACGTTGACAACAACAACAACAACCAACAACAACAACAACAACCAAATTGTAGAATTATTATTATTAATTTATTTAAACTCCCGAAACAGCTGATCGAGGCGTCGGGCTCCGGCTGTTTGGCGTCACAAACGTCACGCGGATCAGCTGTCTCTACGCATTACGTCATCCACAGACTCAACCATCACTCCACCATCAATAGGGGTCTTTCCCAAACAATACGTTTATATTCCCACCGAATGTTGACTTTATGTATATTTAAACGAATTAAAAGTTAATTCTCGCGAATGTATGTTCATAGAAACACGGCTAAGGGTCTATAGAAATAATGATTGTTTTTGTAGGTTACGAGGATAGTTGGCTGCAACTTGCTACCCCCCGGGCCTGCGTGGGTAAGATGGTACAGTCTGGGTGTATTGCCTCAGAGATGTAAACAAGTCCCTTTAAATAGGGCGAGGGGGGGGGGTCTACTAATGACGGAGAGTGACGCTGCTACCACTTACCCGAACCCACTAAGTTTGTTGTCTTACAAGTCGACGGCAATTGTAGAGTTCCAGCCACAGCCAAAGGGAAACACTCGAGTTGGTGCCATTCGTTAACCTTGGAAGGGGTCTACTAATGTAGTCCATCTACCACTTACCCGAGCCTCCTGCTATTTAATAACATTTGTGGTGGTCTACTGCTCTACACTCTCTACCACTTACCGAGCCTCCTGCTATTAACATTGGTGGTGGTCTACTTCTCTCAGACACTCTACCACTTACCCGAGCTCCGTGCTATTTTAAAAAATTGTTGATAGTCTACTTCTCTCACACTTGTCCACTTACCCAGGTCCTGCTATTTCATACATTGGTTCTCGACTAAGAGTCCGTCTCCACTACCGACCTGCTAATTGTCATGTGGTGGTCTACTTCTCTCACACCTACCGAAAGAACTTCGAGCCACCTGCTATTTAAATAACATTGGTGGTAGTCTACTGCTTCACACTCTACCTGACTTTATTTAAATAACATTGGTGGTAGTCTCTGCTCTCACACTCCCTACCACTCGAGCTGTTAACATAGGTGGTAGTCTACTGCTCTAGACACTCTACACTTAGCCGAGCTCCTGCTATATAATAACATTGGTGATGGTCTACTGCTCTAAACGCTCTACCACTTACCTGAGCCCATGCTCTTAACATTTGGGGGTCTACTAATTCAGTCCGTCTACCACTTACCCGAGCCCGCTGCTATATAAATAACATTGGTGGTAGTCTACTGCTCTCAAACTCTACCACTTCTTCGAGCTTCGTGCTATATAATAACAGTGGGTAAAAAACATAAAAAAGTAAAATTTAATCCGTTTACCACTTCCCCGAGCCACCAGCTGTATAAATAAGATTGCAGAAGTCCACTCCNTTTAATAATGTAGAAGGTGGTGGGGCACCGTACTTTTTATTAATATTGGTGCTAGACTAAGGCTNCTCACAAAGGCTACCTTTTATGGGAGCCTCCTGCCATATAAAACTGGTTGTCGTCTACTAATGTAGTCTTTTTTGCTACTCTTCCAATTACTCGTCCGCTCCGGTTGAAATAACACTGGAAGGAGTCTACTAATTCAGTCTGTCTACCACTTACCCGAGCCCTTGCTCTTAACATTGGTGGTGGTCTACTTCTCTCACACTCTACCACTTACCCGAGCTCCGTGCTATTTAATAACATTGGTGGTAGTCTACGGCTCTCACACGCCCTACCACTTACCCGAGACTGTCGTGCCCCATTCGCTAACATTGGTAGAGGTCTGCTAATGGAGTCCGTCTACCACTTACCCGAGCCCACTGCTATTATTGGTGGTAGTCTACTGCTCTCAGAACACTCTACCACCTATCCGAGCTCCGTGCTATTTAATAACATTGGTGGTGATCTACTGCTTGCCAACAGGGACACTCAATAGAGTTTGATCAAGTTGAAGTGTAAAACTAGTTACTACTGGCAAAGACTAATTAGAGAATCCATTGAAATTGAGAGAAACAGAAATCATACTCTTCGGTTTTTCGGTAAAGTCACGTCGGTAAAAAATAATAGAAATAAATTTTTAAAAAATGAAAATAATTCAATAAAATCACGACGTTGCGGAGGCAACACAAGTCTCCGTCTTCAGGTGGGATGGTCACAGACATATTTACTGTATCGGTAAAGTCACGTAGAATGGAAATAATAAAATAATATAAATAAAACATTATAAAATAATTCCCACGACGTTTCAGACTCTATCTTATCGACAGACCTGGTCTTCACCTGAGGACGGCTGCTTGCGTTGTGGCCGAAACGTCGTGAGAATTGTATTTTATTACGTTTTATTTTNATAATTTTATTATTTCCCTTCTACGTGATGACTTTACCGAAAGAACCAAGAAGATGAATCCCTGCAGTCACGAAAGAAGCTTTAAATCGAAACAGAATTAACTTTAACAGCTCCGACAGCTACAGGCTCCTGCAAGCGTATCATTAAATAAATACACATTTCAATTCCTTATAGGGAGAATCAAACACGAATTAACTGATTACTGACGTAGCGTGTCATTACAGCAACACACATTGCAACCGGTTACTCATCTCCAACTCACATCGTAACATCGCCTGATTACTAATCTATTATATAATTACAATAACTACCCCCTCTACTTCAAATCGTTGCATCTGATGAGTTGATGAGTTGATGAGTTGATGAAGACGTCACCCTGCTGCTGCTGCTCTATATAAGAACGGGAGCAAGGGAAGTCGTCACCATTCTGGCGAATTGCCCGATGATGGTGGATGTAATCACCAGCGAAACGTCGTACTACTCAAACATTGTAAATGTTGTGGATTCACGCTTCAACACGCAGGTGGGCTAAAGCAGTGAACTATTTTGTCTTTTGTCAACGTGACTCTTTGTTTTGCTGATTGGCCGTGTCGGGTGGTGGAGGGTTACGACACATTTATAAATAACGCGATTTAAACCCACAAACTTCATTATGAACTTTACCAATTACCCGGCTCCATTGATTACATGGGACTGGGGGTCTACTTCTCTCACACCCCCTACCACTTCCCGCGCCACCCCCCCCCCCCCCCCCCCCATTGATTAACATGGGACTGGGTCTACTTCTCCGCACCCCCTACCACTTTCCCGCTCCACCCCNACCCCCATTGATTAACATGGGACTGGTGGTCTACTTCTCTCACACCCCCTACCACTTTCCCGCTCCAACCTCCCCCATTGATTAACATGGGAGGGTCTACTTCTCTCACACCCCCTACCACTTTCCCGCTCCAACCTCCCCCATTGATTAACATGGGACTGGTGGTCTACTTCTCTCACACCCCCTACCACTTTCCCGCTCCAACCACCCCCATTGATTAACATGGGAGGGTCTACTTCTCTCACACCCCCCTACCACTTTCCCGCTCCAACCCCCCCCCCCCCCNATTGATTAACATGGGACTGGGGTCTACTTCTCTTGCACCCCCTACCACTTTCCCGCGCCAACCTCCCCCATTGATTAACATGGGACTGGTGGTCTACTTCTCTCACACCCCCTACCACTTTCCCGCTCCAACCTCCCTCATTGATTAACATGGGACTGGGGTCTACTTCTCTCACACCCCCTACCACTTTCCCGCTCCACCCCACCCCCATTGATTAACATGGGACTGGTGGTCTACTTCTCTCACACCCCCTACCACTTTCCCGCTCCAACCCCCCCCCCCCCCCCATTGATTAACATGGGACTGGTGGTCTACTTCTCTTACACCCCCTACCACTTTCCCGCTCCACCCCCCCCCCCCCCCCNATTGATTAACATGGGACTGGTGGTCTACTTCTCTCACACCCCCTACCACTTTCCNGCGCCAACCTCCCCCATTGATTAACATGGGAGGGTCTACTTCTCTCACACCCCCTACCACTTCCCGCGCCAACCTCCCCCATTAATTAACATGGGACTGGTGGTCTACTTCTCTTACACCCCCTACCACTTTCCCGCTCCAACCGCCTCCCCCATTGATTACATGGGACTGGTGGTCTACTTCTCTTACACCCCCTACCACTTTCCCGCTCCAACCCCCCCCCCCCCCCCCCCATTGATTAACATGGGACTGGTGGTCTACTTCTCTCACACCTCCTACCACTTTCCCGCTCCAACCTCCCCATTGATTAACATGGACTGGTGGTCTACTTCTCTTGCACGCTCCTACCACTTTCCCGCTCCAAACCCCAACCTCCCATTGATTAACATGGGACTGGTGGTCTACTTGCCTGGCATACCTGCACCCTACCACTTTCCCGCTCCGTCTTCCTCACCCCCCCCCCCATTGATCTTCTCTCCCGCGGTAACAATGGCGCTGTTTCGTAGCTTCGCCTCAGCTCAGCTTAGACAGCGAAAAAACAACAACAGCAACAAGAAGATGATCATGATGATGATCAGGAGATTGTCGATGCATTAACTTGCCCATCTGTCTGGAAGTTTACACGAAGCCAGTGACTATTGGATGTGGACACACGTAAGTCACCTATTGTTTTTAATTTATCGTCATTATAACCTTAATGTTAATGTACAAATGGATTTAATTGTTTTACAGAATGCTGTGGCGCGAATTGTAAACGTTACGATTCTGTTCGCGGTGGGCGATTTTGTGCAAATTATCGTGAGGTGATTTATCGTAATAATATAATTATTATAATAATAACAATATTTTTTAAATACAAAATCTTAGCATTGTTAATTCATCTTTGCATCGTGCTTTTCCTCATTCGTAAAATTTAAAATATGAATCATTATTGTTAACAACGCATCTTTAATTATTATATTAATAATCAATACTAAATTATTGATTATTAATTTGCCATCGGTCGGTGTTTGAGGCGTCAATGCAAATCGATGCCAGCGATTTCGCGTCCTGGGCTTGGGAATGTCCTCATCCAGCAGTGGATTAGCTGCTGCTGCTGATGGGTGGGTCTGTGTGAGTCTGTGGGTCTCTGTGTGAGTCTATGGGTCTCTCTCTGTGAGTCTGTGGGTCTCTGCTNTGGTGGGTCTGTGGGTCTCTGTCTTGAGTCTGTGGGTCTCTGTCTTGAGTCTGTGGGTCTCTGTCTTGAGTCTGTGGGTCTCTGTCTTGAGTCTGTGGGTCTCTGTCTTGAGTCTGTGGGTCTCTGTCTNTGAGTCTGTGGTCTCTGTCTTGAGTCTGTGGGTCTCTGTCTTGAGTCTGTGGGTCTCTGTCTTGAGTCTGTGGTCTCTGTCTTGAGTCTGTGGGTCTCTGCTGAGTCTGTGGGTCTCTGCTCTCTGAGTCTGTGGGTCTCTGTCTTGAGTCTGTGGGTCTCTGCTCTCTGAGTCTGTGGGTCTCTGTCTTGAGTCTGTGGGTCTCTGCTCTCTGAGTCTGTGGGTCTCTGCTCTCTGAGTCTGTGGGTCTCTGTCTTGAGTCTGTGGGTCTCTGCTCTCTGAGTCTGTGGGTCTCTGTCTTGAGTCTGTGGGTCTCTGCTCTCTGAGTCTGTGGGTCTCTGCTCTCTGAGTCTGTGGGTCTCTGCTCTCTGAGTCTGTGGGTCTCTGCTCTCTGAGTCTGTGGGTCTCTGCTCTCTGAGTCTGTGGGTCTCTGCTCTCTGAGTCTGTGGGTCTCTGCTCTCTGAGTCTGTGGGTCTCTGCTCTTGAGTCTGTGGGTCTCTGCTCTCTGAGTCTGTGGGTCTCTGTCTTGAGTCTGTGGGTCTCTNCTCTCTGAGTCTGTGGGTCTCTGTCTTGAGTCTGTGGTCTCTGTCTTGAGTCTGTGGGTCTCTGTCTTGAGTCTGTGGGTCTCTGTTTGAGTCGTGGGTCTCTGTCGTCTGTGGGTCTCTGTCTTGAGCTGTGGGTCTCTGTCTTGAGTCTGTGGGTCTCTGTCTTGAGTCTGTGGTCTCTGTCTTGAGTCTGTGGGTCTCTGTCTTGAGTCTGTGGTCTCTGTCTTGAGTCTGTGGGTCTCTGCTCTCTGAGTCTGTGGGTCTCTGCTCTCTGAGTCTGTGGGTCTCTGTGTGAGTCTGTGGGTCTCTGCTCTGTGAGTCTGTGGGTCTCTGTGTGAGTCTGTGGGTCTCTGCTCTGTGAGTCTGTGGGTCTCTGCTCTGTGAGTCTGTGGGTCTCTGAGTCTNTGAGTCTGTGGGTCTCTGATCTGTGGGTCTGTGGGTCTCTGAGTCTGTGGGTCTCTGCTGTGTGAGTCTATGGGTCTCTGCTGTGTGAGTCTATGGGTCTCTGTTGTGTGGTGAGTCTATGGGTCTCTGCTGTGTGAGTCTGTGGGTCTCTGAGTCTATGGGTCTCTGCTGTGTGATCTGTGGTGAGTCTATGGGTCTCTGCTGTGTGAGTCTATGGTCTCTGTGATCAGTCTGTGGCTCTCTGCTGTGTGAGTCTACGTCTCTCTGTGTGTGAGTCTATGGCTCTGCTGTGTGAGTCTATGGCTCTCTGCTGTGAGTCTGTGGGTCTGTGTCTATCACCCCCNTCTCCCTCTCCACCCTCCAGCTTCTGCGGCGAGTGTCTGTGGCCGTGTGTGCAGCTCCGCTCTCCGCACTGCGCCCTCTGCCGATCGCCCTTCGACCCCCGCGGCGCCCGCAGAGCGAGCGACACGGAGCGGCAGCTGGCGGCCCGCGAGGTGCCCTGCAGGGGCTGCTCAAAAAAGGTGAAGTATGTCCCCTGAGACTCGGCCGGCCCCCCTATCCCTCGCCCCCCCCCCCCGCTCCGCTCGAACTCGTCCATGAGCCCACGGCCACCGCCGTCAAAGAAACGATGAAGGCAAAGGTCCCCCGTGTAGGCTGTCGCGGGCTGTAGTGGCAAGTGCTGTTAGCGAGCGGCTGTGAAGGCCGGCACGGTGGCACACGAGGGGTGGGTGGCCAGCACCACCGCCACCACCGCCACCACCACCACAACCTCCACCAACACTGCCACTGCCACCACCACCTTCACCATCACCGCCGCCGCCACCACCAACAACAGCGGTGGTGGTGACGCCGATTGTCTGAACGTGGTCCTGGGCCTCCCCTAGGTCGGCTCGGCCTCAAATGAGTGACCTGGTGCGGCGTCGGTGGTGATAGCAGCGGTGGTGGTGAACATCGCAACTGGGAGACAAAGGCGGCCGGGCGTGGTGCTGGCCACCCACCCCCTCTGTGCTACAGCGCCCGTAGCCTTCACAGGTGCTGCTACTAACAGCACTTGCCCCTACTAGAGGCTACACGGGGGACCTTTGTCTGTCTATAAACACTGCTGCTGCTAACAGCACTTGCCCCTACAGCCCTGCTAGAGGCTACACGGGGACCTTTGTCTGTACCTTTGCAGGTGAGCCTGGCGAAGATGCGAACCCACACGGCGTCGTGTCCCAAGGTGGTGGAGCAGAGCTCCACCTTCCCCAAGTTCACCCCATCAGCTCCACCACACAGCCCCTACCTTGGTGAGTAACTCGCTCACCCGCTCGCTCGCCCACCCACCCGCTTATTCACCCGCTCACTCGCCCGCTCGCCCGCTCACCCGCTCACCGCTCACCGGCTCACCCGCTCACTCACTCATCCACTCGCTCATCCACCCGCTCATCCACTCGCTCATTAACTCATCCACTCATCCACTCATTAACTCACCACACAGCACATACCTTGGTGAGTCACTCACTCACCTACCCACTCACCACACACACGCAGTGTGTGTTCATGATGGCAGTGATGGTGATAATGGTGATGTTGGTGTGATATTGGTGGTGGTGGTGATGAGGGTGATGATGATTATGGTGATAACGTTCATATGGTGGTGATGATTGGGTGATGATGGTGATGTTTGATGTGCAGCGATGTCCCGAACCGCTGCACGTTCACGTGTCCGTACTGCGGCGCACGGAACCTCGACCAGCCCGGCGTGGTGCGGCACTGCACGGCAGAGCACCGGGAAGACGGCAACCGCGTGGTAACACAACCACCACTACCACTACCATCTCCACCACTACCACCACTCCACCACTACCACTACCACCACTACCACAACCACCATCACCACCACCACGACTACTACCATCACCACAACTACCACCAGAACCACAATCACCACACCACACCACCACCACCACCACCACAACCACACAACCACCACAACCACAACGCAATGCCGAGCATTCACCTTGATTTCGATTAATTTGTGTTTTTTTATTGTGTAACGCTATCCCCGTAACCTGCATCTCGCTCCTGCTGCTGCTATTGTTACTAATACTGCTGTTACTATTGTCACTGCTGCTGCTGCTGCTATTGTCACTGCTGCTGCTATTGTTACTACTATTGCTGCTGCTGCTATTGCTGCTGCTGCTGCTGCTATTGTTTGCTGCTATTGTTGCTGCTGCTATTGTTACTACTCCTACTATTGTCACTGCTGCTGCTATTGTTGCTGCTGCTGCTATTGTTACTGCTGCTGCTTCTGCAGGTGTGTCCCATCTGCGTGTCGATGCCGTGGGGAGACCCCAACTACCGCAGCTCCAACTTCATCCAGCACCTGGTCCACAGACACAAGTTCTGCTACGACACCTTTGTGGTAAGACAAAGCTCCCCCGTGTAGCCTCTAACAGACTGTAGGGGCAAGTGCTGTTAGCGAGTAGCAGCGCCAATGAATGCCGGCACGGCACACGAGGGGGTGGGTGGCCAACACCACGCCCGGCCGCCTTTGTCTCCCCAGTGCGATGTTTACTAGACTACAGCGCACCAGGTACTCGTTTGAGGCTGAGTCGACCTAGGGAGGCCCAGGACCGGTTCAGGAATTCGTCACTGGTGGTGTTTGCCGTGAGCGGGAATCGAACTCGGGTCGCCGGGTTCGTAGCGCAGCGCTAACCACTGCACCACCGCTCCACACCTACACACACCTGCACACGTGCACACGCCTACACCCGCACACGCCTACACCTGCACACACCTACACGCACCTCCACCTACAGTCGTGTGTAGTGTATAGTGTATACTTGACTTTACCGAAAGAACCAAGAAGATGAATCCCTGCAGTCACGAAAGCTTTAAATCGAAATGTAGTGTATAGTGTGTGTAGTGCCTCCGCAAAGCCCTGCTAGACAACGGGTCTGCCGTAGCTACGCTCGATATGAAATCACGGCGTCCCTTCACCCCGCGACTGCGTTCTCAACACCGCACCTCCGTCACGCCGTCCGCCCTCCGCACCTGCGTTAATCCGCCGCTTGAAATGTCGTCAAAAGAACTTTGAATCGCCGACGGAAACGAATCTGTGAACCCCTCGCGACGCTCGATTTGAAGATCTGATTCTAGATTTGAAGCGTTCGTGACTGCAAGGATTCATACTGTTAGGTTTTTCGGTAAAGTCACGTAGGTAAAAAATAATAATAATTATAAAAGTAAAATAAATACTTCAAGTTCATGTATTAGGTGTAGCCCTGTGAGCCATTCGGCTCTTGAATCGGGTGCAACCGCAACAAACAAAAACGTGAACAAGAAACATCTCAAAGTGAATATGTGACTGAGCGCAAACAGAAAATCCAAAAAAGACAGCAAAATATTGCAGAGAAAGCACCGTACACCAACACTGTGTGCAAAAATCCCAGTGGGATGCAAGTCAAACAACAACAACCACAGGACAACTTGGATTAAGGCCATCAGTCTAACTCTGTACTACAACAAACAAACATGGTCAAACCAAAAAACTTTTCGAAAATCACCAAAATAAAGCCATGAAAGCAATGAAACAGTGCAGGTCATAGGAACTGTGACCGAATTTTCACAAACAACATGTACTACCAAACTCTGCAACAAAACTGACACCTTTTTTACGAAGAGTCATGTTTGCATAGACCACAATACCTGCGGCCATAATGCAAACAAAAAACACAACTCTGATAATGTATGTGCACTGTCCTTGAAGTTGATTGGTCCACACCCGAGACAGCTTTCCTTCGAGCCTAGTCTCATATGGGTTGGACCAGTGACGCCAGTTGTGCGCCTTTTGGCGTCATCTGGTCCAACCCATATGAGACTAGGCTCGAAGGAAAGCTGTCTCGGGTGTGGACCAATCAACTTCAAGGACAGTGCACATTATCAGAGTTATGTCTTTTGTTTGTATTTATGACTGCAGGTATTGCGGTCTATGCAAACATGACTCCTTGCAAAAAGGTGTCAGTTTTGTTGCCAGATAGAAGGGTAAAGAACCAATTATCATATTTTTACAAATGAGGTCCCCATAATGTACTACCAAACTCTGCAGCCATAGCTGGCTGCATGAGTCCCTACTTGATACAGCTATCGTGCTGTGACGGTTCCACCTGAAGACGGAAGCTTGTGTTGCCTCCGAAACGCCGTGATTTTTTAATTTGACTTTTATTAATTTTAATTAAAAATTTCTTAAAATCCTTTATATTAAGTTCACTCGCTTGCTTGCGCGCTTACGACCGTGCAAATCTTTCGGTCGTTTTTAACCCACTTCCCGTGATCCAATCGAGCTGACATTTTGCACACAGACTCGTTGTGCGTGACAATTTCTTTTCGTGACATTTTCCCAAAATTTGACACTTTTTAGGTAAAAAAAATTATATTTAATTACCAATTGCTTAATAGTGGCAGGCAATCATCTGACCCATAGGTGGCAGCCATCTCAAGCCAGAGGACGCGAGGACTCTAGCTGCCCGTTTCAAAGACCAATGTGGGCTGGGTTGTGGCCCATTGAACACGCATATAAAGGATTTATAGTGAAAAACTTTGTTTTTACGGGTTAGTGTTTTACCTATACGGTGACTTTACCGAAAACCTCAGAGTTTGAAGATCTGAGTCGTTCAACGGCCGATCGCCGCCGTTAAGTCGAGCGTGCGTGTTGAACTACTGCGCCGTCAAATTGTTCTTTGGTTCTTTCGGTTAAGTCACGTCTAAAGATAAAATAATAAATAAAAATAATAGCGACGTTTCGATTGCAACGCAAGCAATCATCATCAGGCATAAAAGAAATGGCAACAAAAATCTAACTAGAAAACTATAGACAGACATACAAGCAGACAGACATCACAAGACACGCAGAGAGAGGACCATATCGGCACAAAGAGGGGGTCGTTTCTGTGACGGTCCCTTAAATATAGAGAGGGGGGGCGGGGCGGAGAGAGGGAGGGGNCAGAGAAAATTAGCATGTCAATGAGTGTACGCAACGTGTTGCTGCTGTGCAAGTAAGATGACGCCGCGACTTTACCGAAAGAACCAAAGAATAATTCCTGCAGTCACGAAAGCTCCAAAATTAAGATTGTCAAATTGTTGTCGTTGTTGTTGTTGTTGTTGTTGTCTTTGCAGGACTACAGCGTGGACGAGGAGGCTTCCTTCCAAACGGCGCTCGCTCGGTCCCTCATGGAGAAGTGAACTTTTATCGTTCTCCACTCTCTCCTCTCTCCGTCTCTTTATTTTTTTTACGATCAGTGGAAACAAGAAGATGCTCGGTGTATTCGGCACTTTGCTTCGTAAATCATTTCGTTGTTTTTTTACATTTTTAAAATTTGCTTTATGTAAACAGACTCTCTCGGTCACTCGCTCAGTCTCGCTCGCTCACTCACTCACTCACTCTCTCGCTCACCTCTCACTCATCTCTCGCTCTCTCATCATCTCTCGCTCACCTCTCACTCACTCTCACTCGCTCTCACTCATCTCTCGCTCGCTCGCTCTCTCTCGCTCTCGTTCTGCACGCAGCCCTTCTCGCAGTCCGACGGCCTCCGACCTGTAGCTCATATCACCACGCAGAGCTCCCCGTCATCTGCCACCGAGCACACGGCCTCCTCCATCGCCCACTGCTCCTTGCCGGCAACCGACCCCTGACCGTTACCGCTTTGCGACCTTTACCTTATCTCACACCCCATCCCCGTTCGGCCCGGGTGACGAGCTCGGGACGGGGGCGTTGCTGACGGTGGCTGCAGAGAGGGTCACCTGCCCGCTCCGTGAGCCAGTCGTCCTCGACCGTGAGATGCGTCTCCTGTGGCGGGAAAGCCTCCACGCACTGCCTCTCTCGCTACAATCGCCCGTGTCTGGGGAGACCCGATGGACGTGGGTGTTTATTGGGCAGTGTTTCTCGTCTCTGGTTATCCCACCACCTCTCTCGTGTCTCTCTCTCTCCCTGTCGCTCTCTCCTCTATCTCTGTCTCTCCTCATTCCTCTCTCTCATCCCTCACTCTCCTCCTCTCATCTCTCTTCTCTCTTCTTTTCAACGCTTACAGGAAATGTTTATTACGTTGCTATTTCTTCTAGTTCCCCGTAAGTTGGTTTGGGTCGGGTACCCATATGGAAGGTAAATATTCTGAGGTTTGTTATATGGATGGGTCTGCTGCATACCCCAAAGGGCAGGCCACGACTAGGCAGATTTCCATCGCAACGATCCAATGATTTTTACCTTAAATTATCCTTTGCTTCAGGAGCGCCATATCCTTACAGAACCTTCCATACCTTGATCATCGCTAACTTCACCCATGCACTTGGCAATCCCGCCTTTTTGTTACTATATTATTTAAAGCACACCAGCCCCCCCCCCCCCCCCCCCCCACGTGCAGATATGATTAATGCCTCCGTTCTAATTTCTTTGTCAGGACGTATAGCTTTAGATATGCTTGCATTTTTTTGTCGTAGCGTATTTTTTTTGTAACTTAAATTCGTATGCACGAGCCAATGATTGAGATTCCCATGGAACTGCTACATCTCTTATCAGGACATGAGTGTCTCTTACTAATGTAGACTCGTCGAGGGTCGTCTTTCTCTCCTCTTTATTTTCCTCTTAGAGTCCACCGCTCCGTCTCTCCGTGCCCTCTACCTCACCATCGCCACGCTTGCCGTCTCTACGGTTTCTCCTACTCTGCATCCTTCCGATGCACGGCTACCCTGGTTGCTCACTGCGTTCTCGCTACCACTGTCTCTCCATCCTCTACTCTACCATCACTTGCTCTGCGACTCTCCGGGAACCGTTGCTGCAGCTCCATCCACGACGCCGACTCGTACAGGACTCCCTTCTCTCCGTTGCGCTCTGGCTTATATCCCACACCAATTGATCTCCCTAATTATCTCTACCCCCCCCCCCGTGTCACGTGGCCTTGTTTTCCCCGCCGGAGCAACGCCAACTAATGCCCAATTACCTTCCCAGCCAATCGCTGGCCTGTGTCCTCCCGGCTACCCTGACACCTGTTTCAACCCTTAACGACCCACTTCGCCTAAAGTCACAACAACAACCATTACCTCGCATCACCCCACTGTACTGTGCTTGCTCGCATAGTAACAGAGGCAGGGGATGCGTGGCGTGCTATACTCAAGCCTACACGAACATTAAGTCCGGTTTTGCCTTATTGGTATCACTCGGTAATGTGGGTTCTTGATAACTTCTCTCTTTTTCTTCTCGATGCTTACAGGAAATGTTTACTACGTTGCTACTTTAACCGCTGGTTCCATTTACTGCCGTTTGAATGTTCGATCGACCTTTTTGAACATTTCTTTGGACCCATTCCAGTTGAAGCAACTCCCCTTCTCGCTCCACTCCCTCACCCACTGCTCGTTCTTCCGACCCCTCCCACTCCCGGAGTGACGAAACGTGTTCCATTTCGGCGTCACAGATTATGGACGATACTCCATCCACTCACGGCCCTCTAACCCCTCTCCCTGCCCCCCTCCCTTGCAGTGTTTCTCGTCTCTGGTTATCGCACCAGCTCGTGTCTCTCTCTCCTGTCCCTCTCCTCCTCTGTCTCTCCTCATTCCTCCCTCTCCTCCATCTCTCTTCTCTCTCGTTTCTTCTCGATGCTTACAGGAAATGTTTACTACGTTGCTACTTTAACCGCTGGGTTCCAATTACTGCCGTTTGAATGTTCGATCGACCTTTTTGAACACTTCTTTGGACCCATTCCAGTTGAAGCAACTCCCCTCTCGCTCCACTCCCTCACCCACTGCTCGTCCTCCTGACCCCCCCCACTCCCGGAGTGACGAAACGTGTTCCATTTCGGTGTCACAGATTGTCGACGACGCTCCATCCACTCACAGCCCTCTAACCCCCTCCCTGCCCCCTTCCTTGTAGTGTTTCTCGTCTCTGGTTATCGCACCACCTCGTGTCTCTCTCTCCTCATTCCTCTCCTCATTCCTCTCCTCATTCCTCCCTCTCCTCCATCTCTCTTCTCTCTCGTTTCTTCTCAATGCTTACAGGAAATGTTTACTACGTTGCTACTTTAACCGCTGGGTTCCAATTACTGCCGTTTGAATGTTCGATCGACCTTTTTGAACATTTCTTTGGACCCATTCCAGTTGAAGCAACTCCCCATCTCGCTCCACTCCCTCACCCACTGCTCGTTCTTCCTGACCCTCCCACTCCCGGAGTGAAGAAACGTGTTCCATTTCGGCGTCACGGACTGTCGACGACGCTCATCCACTCACGCCCCCCTGCCCCCTCCCTTGCGCCTCCTCCTCTCTCCTCTCTCTCCTCCATCAAAATAAACGCGACAAAAAAATCGCTCTGTTAGTCGGCAAATCTGCTTCGTTCCATCGTGCGTTTGTATTTTTAATGGCCTCTCTTCGCCTCCCCGTGACCTTTTCAATGACAAGAAACGCAACGCGCAAAGGAACACGCGTGTTGCAGACGCGATCAGACACATCACCGGACATCTCCCATGCCAGTGTAATAAAAGTCGTGGAAGCGACTTCTGGAATCCGGTCTTTATTTGTCTTTCTTTATAACACCCTTCACGCTGCTGACAGACAGCGTGAAAGATACACGCGCGGCCACGTGGCAGCCTGGACCACGTGGCAGCCTGGACCCTCGCTCCAGCGTGGCCTCGCCCTCCGTTTGTTCCAGATCTGACCCGTGTTGTTCGTCTCCACCCCTATTTAATACCCGGGTCACGTGGTACCTTTCCACCAATCCTGGTTAGCCTCCATAGAATCTTCCAGACTCCATCGTAGGCTCCCGGGACCGCGCCCTGACTCGTCTCCCCATTGGCTGTGGCTAAAGCCAGCAGAACCAATCATCTATTTACAGCTGTCAGGGCCACGCCCCTAGACTTCCCCCGCCCCATTGGCTATAGACCAAGACCGGCAGAGCCAATCCTCGTAACGAGTTGTGATCTGTCAAACCCGGATGTCCTCACATTACAACTGCATGCAGAGCTCTCGTCATCTGCCAACGAGCACACGGCCTTCCCCAGTGCCCACTGCTCCTTGAAGGCCGGCTCTCCTTGTTCCTCTGTGTCTGTCTCTCCTCTGTCTCTCAGCCTGCTCTGTGTGTCTGTCTGTCTCTGTGGGTGTCTGTCTTCTCTGTGTGTCTCTCTGTCTGTCTTCTGTGTGTGTCTCTCTCTGTCTTGTCTTCATCTTCTGCCTGTCTTCTCTGTATCTGTCTCTGTCCTGTCTTCTGTGTGTTCTCTCTCTGTCTTCTCTGTGTGTCTCTCTGTCTCTATCTTCTGTGTATCTCCCTGTCTCTATCCTGTCTTCTCTGTGTGTCTCTCTTCTGTGTGTCTTCTCTGTGTGTCTCCCCTCTCTCCTTTCCTCCCCCCCCATCAAACCTAAAATGGCTCGGTTATTTGCCAATTAAAGTCGTACGGCACATCTGTCCCATCGCGTGGGCGGCGTGACTTTTGTGCTCCCCCACGCCACCCCCCCCCCCCACCCACTTGCCCAACCCTAAAACCGTGGGAAGCGAAATGTTGACTCAATACGGACAACGTGGACCCTGCAAGTTGTGGCCTTTATTCATTCAGGTCGAGGTGGTTGGTGGTACTGACCACCAGACCCATCACACAGACCTATATACTCGCACAGACTCATTCACTCAGAGACCCATTGACTCGTAAAGACCCGGAGCTCCTCCATTGTTTCTAGAGGGCAACTGCCTCCGACTGCCCAGTAGCAGCATCCTTCACGAGCCTCCTCCCCAGAGGCCGACCTTGACACCGCTGGTACCAGTCATCGGCAAGTCCACTCAGCTCCACGTCCTCCTGTACCACATCATTCCATCTCTTCTCTAGCCCATGCCGTGCCCGTTCAGCCCCCTCGATCCAACCGAACAAAAGCTGTTTGGGCATGCGAGCTACATGACCCAGCCAACGCAGCCTTGCCTGCCGGAGGAGCTCACCGATGGGACTTTTCCCAGATCTTTCAAGGATTTGTGAGCTCCTCACACAATCCAGCCTGGTTAAACCAGGATGGATCGTAGGCAGGCCAGCCTAAATGTTTCTAACCGGCGAAGATGTTCCATTGGGGGGGTCCACGTTTCGCAAGCGTAGAGAAGGGAGGGAATGACTGGCCGAGAAGACCCGAAGCTTCGTGCGGAGCGACAGACCAGGTAGCTTCCACACAGCAGCAGTGTTAGGCAGCCGATGAAAAGATAATACCGCTTGACTGATTCGAAGTGAGACCTAACACACAACACCCCACTCACACTACCCCACACACACCACACACTAACCACACACACACCCACACACGACCCCACACTCAAACCACCACCGTCCCACACAAACTAAACCACACACAACACACTTCCCACACACAGGACAAACCACCTCACACACCACACTCGCACACACCCCACTCACACACATCCCACACTCACACCCCACACTCACCACCACCGTCCCACAGAAACTAAACCTCACACTCACACCACACAACACGACACACTTCCCACACACAGGACACACAACACCCACACACCACACTCACACCCCACACAACCACGACACACACACCCCACTCACACCCNACTCACACCACCACCGTCCCACACAAACTAAACCACACTCACACCCCACATACACCACACCACACTCACACACACCCCACTCAAACCACCACGTTCCCACACAAACTAAACCACACTCACACCCCACACATCACACAACCCCACACACAACACCCACAGACACACAACACACTCACACCCCACTCACACCACCACCGTCCCACCACAAACTAAACCACACTCACACCCCACACTCACCCCACACTCAAACCACACACAGATCATCATCATCGTCGTCGTGACCAATCAGCCCTCCGCCCCTCCGCCTCCCGCCTCTCTCCGCGGACGCCACGCTCCCGTTCCTCCTCCGGCTCCCCCTCCGCCGAGTCGCCGGTGCCGCGGCCGGTGCCGGTGCCGTCGCCGGCGGTGCGGCCACGGTGCCGGGCAGCAGCGGGCGGAGGCTGCGCGCCAGGGCGGTCGTGGTGAGGTCCTTGCGCGTGAGCATCCCGGCCGGGCGGCCGCGGCCGTCCAGCACCACCAGGTGGCGCAGTCCCAGCGTGCGGAACACGCGGTAGGCGCGGTGCAGAGAGAAGTGGCGAGGCACCGACGCCGCTGATTGGTTCACGTAGGGAACTGTGGGGGGGGGTGAGTGGGTGGGTGAGGTGAGTGGGTGACTGACTGAGTGGTGAGTGAGTGAGCGTGCGGAACACGCGGTAGGCGCGGTGCAGAGAGAAGTGGCGCGGCACCGACGCCGCTGATTGGTTGACGTAGGGGAACTGGGGGGGGGGGGTGAAGGGGGGGGGTAAGGTGAGTGGGTGGGTGAGTAAGTGGGTGAGTGGGTGACTGACTGGGTGGGTGGGTGAGTGAGTGGGTGGGTGGGTGGGTGGGCGTGCGGAACACGCGGTAGGCGCGGTGCAGAGAAGCGGCGAGGCACCGACGCTGCCGATTGGTTCACGTAGGGGAACTGTGGGGGGGTGGGTGGGTGAGTGAGTGACTGACTGACTGAGTGGTGGGTGAGTGTGTGACTGACTGAGTGGGTGAGTGAGTGAGTGTGTGACTGAGTGTGGTGAGTGAGTGAGTGACTGAGTGGGTGGTGAGTGTGTGACTGACTGAGTGAGTGAGTGAGTGAGAGTGAGTGAGTGTGTGACTGACTGAGTGAGTGAGTGAGTGTGTGACTGACTGAGTGGGTGAGTGAGTGACTGACTGAGTGGGTGAGTGAGTGACTGACTGGGTGGGTGAGTGAGTGACTGACTGAGTGGGTGGGTGAGTGACTGGGTGGTGGGTGAGTGAGTGACTGACTGAGTGGGTGGGTGAGTGAGTGACTGACTGGGTGAGTGAGTGTGTGTGTGACTGACTGGGTGGTGAGTGACTGACTGAGTGGGTGGGTGAGTGAGTGACTGACTGGGTTGGTGGGTGAGTGAGTGACTGACTGGGTGAGTGAGTGACTGACTGAGTGAGTGAGTGAGTGTGTGTGTGTGTGTGTGACTGACTGAGTGAGTGACTGACTGAGTGGGTGAGTGAGTGACTGAGTGGGTGAGTGACTGACTGAGTGGGTGAGTGAGTGAGTGGGTGAGTGAGTGAGTGTGTGACTGAGTGGGTGGGTGAGTGAGTGACTGACTGAGTGGGTGAGGGGAGTGGGTGACTGGGTGAGCCACTCACCAGGTTCACGTAGCTGCGCGAGTACTTTGCCTGCGTCGTGAACCTCAGCAGCATCGCGTGGACAGCCGCCGGGTTCGTGATCTTGTCTCCGTTGATCTGCGGACACACGCGGACACACTCAGACACGCGGACACTCAGAGACACTCAGACACGCGGACACTCAGAGACACGCGGACACACGCGGACACACGCAGAGACACGCAGAGACACGTGGACTCTCTCCCTCCCTGCCTCCCATTTACACTCCATCCTCCCCACTATCCTCATTCCCCCCCTCCTCACCTCTCCCTCCATCCCATTCTCCCCCCCCCCTCTCCCCTCCTCCCCCTCACCCCCCCTCCCCTCTCTCCTCCCCTCCATCCCTCCCNTGTCCCCCTCCCCCTCCCCTCCCTCCCCTCCCCTCCCCTCCCCTCCCCTCCCTCCCCTCCCTCCCCCCCTCTCTCCCCCTCTCTCCCCTCCCTCCCTCTCCCCCTCTCCCCACCCTCCCCCCTGCCCCCCCCNTCCCCCCCCCGCACCATCTGGTAGTCGAGCACCACGGCGGGTTCCTGGTCTTGCGGCTCCTCCGCTTCCAGGAGCACCTCCTGCGATATGATCATGATGAGCTCCAGCCTGGACACGTGACACACAGACACGTGACACACACACAGACACAACACTCACCCACTCGCCCACCCACCCACTCACCCACCCACCCACTCATTCACTCACCCACCTGCTCACCCACCCGCTCGCTCACTCGCTCACTCATCCACCTGCTCACCCACTCACCCATTCACCCACCCACCGCTCACTCACCCGCTCACCACCCACCCACTCGCTCACTCACCTGCTCACCCACCCACATCCACCCACCCACCCACTCACCCACCCACGCGCTCACTCACTCGCCCACTCATCCACCCGCTCACCCACCCACCCACCCACCCACCACTCACCCACCCACACACCCACCCTCCACTCACCCACCCAGTCTCTCACCTCCCACTAACCCACCCTCCCACTCACCACCCACCCAGTCTCTCACCCTCCCACTAACCCACCCTCCCACTCACCACCCACCCAGTCTCTCACCCACCCTCTCACCCACCCACCCACCCACTCACCTGCCCACCCGCTCACCCGCTCACCCACCCTCCCACTCACCCTGCACCCACCCACATCTCACCGCGTGATGGTCCCGAAGAACACCGCCTTGTCTTGGCAGCACCTGCCTCCCCGCGCCTCCACCTCCTCCCCCTCCTCCCCCCTCCTCCTCCTCACGAGGGGTGCTCTGACCACGGGGTAGGCTCCGTGTGGCGCGTTGAGCAGGAGGCGGGCGATGTTGGCGACGCTGTCGCGCACGGCGAGGCAGCGCACGCCGCGAGACATGGCGGCACCGGCGGTCAGCAGCTCCAGGTTCACCCTGGTGGGGTCGGTGGGGTGTACACATGTGGGTACATACACATACATATATACACACATATACACACATATACACATACATACACACACACACACACACATACATATACACATACACACACATACACACATACCATATACATACACACACCACCCCACTCACCCACCACTCATCCACCCACTCACTCACTCACCCACTCACTCACACACCACCCCACCCACTCATCCACCCACCCACCCACTCACCAACCCACCCACACACCACCCACCCACTCACAACCCACCCACCCACACACCCACTCATCCACCAACCCACCCACCCATCCACAACCCACCCATCCACACACCCACTCACCCACCCACCCACCCACCCCACCCACCCACCCACCCACCCACCCACCCACCCCACCCACCCACCCACCCAGCCACTCACTCACTCTTGTGAAGACGACCCGTGGCTCCGAGTCGAGGCAGGGGTCTGCCCACTGACCAACCCACTCACTCACCAACCCACCCCCCACCACCCAGCCACTCACTCACTCACCCACCCACACACCAACCCACCCACTCACTCACCCACCCACCAACCCACCCACTCACCCACCCACCAACCCACCCACTCACCAACCCACCCACCCACTTACTCACCCACCCACCCACCACCCACTCACCCACCCACCACCCCACTCACCACCCACCCACTCACCAACCCACCCACCCACTCACCAACCCACCCACTCACCCACCACCCCACCCACCCACTCACCACCCCACCACCCACCCAGCCACTCACTCTCTCTTGTTGAAGACGACCCGTGGCTCCGAGTCGAGGTAGGGGGTCTGCCCACTGACCAACCCACTCACTCACCCACCACCCCCACCCAGCCACTCACTCACTCACTCACCCACCCACACACCAACCCACCCACCAACCCACCCACTCACCCACCACCAACCCACCCACCAACCACCACCAACCCACCCACTCACCAACCCACCCACCCACCCACTTACTCCCCACTCACCCACCCACCACCCACTCACCCACCAACTCACCCACCCACCACCCACCCACCCACCCACCCACCCACTCACCAACCCACCCACTCACCCACTCACCCACCCACCACCCACTCACCCACCAACTCACCCACCCACCACCCCACTCACCACCCACCCACCCACCCACTCACCAACCCACCCACTCACCCACCACCCCACCCACCCACCCACCACCCACCCACCCACCAGCCACCCACCACCCAGCCAATCTCTCTTGTTGAAGACGACCCGTGGCTCCGAGTCGAGGTAGGGGGTCTGCCCACTGACCAACCCACTCACTCACCCACCCACCCCCACCCACCCAGCCACTCACTCACTCACCCACCCACACACCAACCCACCCACTCACTCACCCACCCACCAACCCACCCACCCACCCACTCACTCACCACCAACCCACCCACTCACCAACCCACCCACCCACTTACTCACCCACCCACCCACCCACCACCCCACTCACCCACCCACCACCCCACTCACCCACTCACCAACCCACTCACCACCCACCACTCACCAACCCACCCACCCACCCACTCACCCACCCACTTACTCACCCACCCACCCACTCACCACCCACCACCCACCCAGCCACTCACTCTCTCTTGTTGAAGACGACCCGTGGCTCCGAGTCGAGGTAGGGGGTCTGCTTCTGCTCGAGCAGCGCGTGGTAGAGGGCCGCGTGAAGCGGTCTCCCACCGCTTTCGACACCATCACGGCCAGCATGATGGCAGCAGGAACTGCACGTCGTTCGTGATCTCCACCTTGTCACGCACACGCACGAAATTCATAATAAAAAAAAACATGAATATCGCTTGCCTGAATTCCTGTCTGCCTGCCTGTGTTCCTGCCTGGCTGGCTGAATAGCTAGATTCCTGCCAGATTGCCTGGCTGGGTTCCTGTCTGCCTGGCTGGCTGGGTTCCTGTCTGCCTGGCTGGCTGGGTTCCTGTCTGCCTGGCTGGCTGGGTTCCTGTCTGCCTGGCTGGCTGGGTTCCTGTCTGCCTGGCTGGCTGTGTTCCTGTCTGGCTGGCTGCATAGCTAGATTCCTGCCAGATTGCCTGGCTGGCTGGGTTCCTGTCTGCCTGCCTGGCTGGGTTCCTGTCTGCCTGGCTGTCTAGCTAGATAATAGATTCCTGCTTGATTAGCTGCCTGCCTCGCTGGCTGGCTGGGTTCCTGTCTGCCTGGCTGGCTGGGTTCCTGTCTGCCTGGCTGGCTGGGTTCCTGTCTGCCTGGCTGGCTGGGTTCCTGTCTGGCTGGCTGGCTGGGTTCCTGTCTGCCTGGCTGGCTGGGTTCCTGTCTGCCTGGCTGGCTGGGTTCCGTCTGCCTGGCTGGCTGTGTTCCTGTCTGGCTGGCTGCATAGCTAGATTCCTGCCAGATTGCCTGGCTGGCTGGGTTCCTGTCTGCCTGCCTGGCTGGGTTCCTGTTTGCCTGGCTGTCTAGCTAGATAATAGATTCCTGCTTGATTAGCTGCCTGCCTCGCTGGCTGGCTGGGTTCCTGTCTGCCTGGCTGGCTGGTTCCTGTCTGCCTGGCTGGCTGGGTTCCTGTCTGCCTGGCTGGCTGGGTTCCTGTCTGGCTGGCTGGCTGGGTTCCTGTCTGCCTGGCTGGCTGGGTTCCTGTCTGCCTGGCTGGCTGGGTTCCTGTCTGCCTGGCTGGCTGTGTTCCTGTCTGGCTGGCTGGCTGGGTTCCTGTCTGCCTGGCTGGCTGGGTTCCTGTCTGCCTGGCTGGCTGGTTCCTGTCTGCCTGGCTGGCTGGGTTCCTGTCTGCCTGGCTGGCTGGGTTCCTGTCTGCCTGGCTGGCTGGGTTCCTGTCTGCCTGGCTGGCTGTGTTCCTGTCTGCCTGGCTGGCTGGGTTCCTGTCTGGCTGGCTGGCTGGGTTCCTGTCTGCTGGCTGGCTGGGTTCCTGTCTGCCTGGCTGGCTGGGTTCCTGTCTGCCTGGCTGGCTGTGTTCCTGTCTGGCTGGCTGCATAGCTAGATTCCTGCCAGATTGCCTGGCTGGCTGGGTTCCTGTCTGCCTGCCTGGCTGGGTTCCTGTCTGCCTGGCTGGCTGGGTTCCTGTCTGTCTGGCTGGGTTCCTGTCTGCCTGGCTGGCTGGGTTCCTGTCTGTCTGGCTGGGTTCCTGTCTGCCTGGCTGGCTGGGTTCCTGTCTGTCTGGCTGGGTTCCTGTCTGCCTGGCTGGGTTCCTGTCTGCCTGGCTGAATCGCTAGATGCGAGATTCCTGCCTGGCTAGCTAGATTGTCTGGCTGGACTCCTGCCTGCCTACCCGGCTGGATTCCTGTCTGCCTGGCTGGCTAGCTAGATGCCCGCCTGCCTGGCTGGACGTGGTGAGTGACACGTGGTGAGTGACATGGTGTGTGACACGTGGTGAGTGACACGTGGTGAGTGGCACGTGGTGTGTGACACGTGGTGAGTGACACGTGGTGTGTGACACGTGGTGAGTGACACGTGGTGTGTGACACGTGGTGTGTGTCACGTGGTGAGTGACACGTGGTGTGTGTCACGTGTTGAGTGACACGTGTTGAGTGACACGTGGTGTGTGACACGTGGTGAGTGACACGTGGTGAGTGACACGTGATGAGTGACACGTGGTGTGTGACACGTGGTGTGTGTCACGTGATGAGTGACACGTGTGAGTGACACGTGGTGTGTGACACGTGGTGAGTGACACGTGGTGTGTGTCACGTGATGAGTGACACGTGGTGAGACACGTGGTGAGTGACACGTGGTGTGCGACACGTGGTGAGTGACACGTGGTGTGTGACACGTGGTGTGCGACACGTGGTGAGTGACACGTGGTGAGTGACACGTGGTGAGTGACACGTGGTGTGTGACACGTGGTGAGTGACACGTGGTGTGCGACACGTGGTGAGTGACACGTGTTGAGTGACACGTGGTGTGCGACACGTGGTGAGTGACACGTGGTGAGTGACACGTGGTGTCTGACACGTGGTGAGTGACACGTGGTGACACGTGGCTCACCATGATGACGGTGAGTGACATGGTGAGGCGCGAGACGCCGCTGAAGAAGGAGGCGGCCCCGATGAGCGCGAAGGCCCCAGGGTCGAGCCACGCCAAGTAGCCCACGGGCAGCGAGAGGCTCACGGCGGCCTGCACCAGCAGCACGCCCAGCAGGCGGCCGTACAGCGCCCCCACGTAGCTGGGGCACGGGGGTAGGGGTAGAGTGGTAAGGGTAGTGAGTGGTAGGGGTAGTGAGTGAGTGGTAGGGGTGTAGGGGGTAGGGGTAGAGTGGTAAGGGTAGTGAGTGGTAGGGGTAGTGAGTGGTAGGGGTAGTGTGAGTGGTAGGGTGTAGGGGGTAGGGTAGAGTGGTAAGGGTAGTGAGTGGTAAGGGTAGTGAGTGGTAGGGGTAGTGAGTGAGTGGTAGGGTGTAGGGGGGTAGGGGTAGAGTGGTAAGGGTAGTGAGTGGTAAGGGTAGTGAGTGGTAGGGGTAGTGAGTGAGTGGTAGGGTGTAGGGGGGTAGGGTAGAGTGGTAAGGTAGTGAGTGGTAAGGGTAGTGAGTGGTAGGGTAGTGAGTGAGTGGTAGGGGTGTAGGGGGTAGGGGTAGAGTGGTAAGGGTAGTGAGTGGTAAGGGTAGTGAGTGGTAGGGGTAGTGAGTAAGTGGTAGGGGTGTAGGGGGTAGGGTAGAGTGGTAAGGGTAGTGAGTGGTAAGGGTAGTGAGTGGTAGGGTAGTGAGTGAGTGGTAGGGGTGTAGGGGGTAGGGGTAGAGTGGTAAGGTAGTGAGTGGTAAGGGTAGTGAGTGGTAGGGGTAGTGAGTGAGTGGTAGGGGTGTAGGGGGTAGGGGTAGAGTGGTAAGGGTAGTGAGTGGTAAGGTAGTGAGTGGTAGGGGTAGTGAGTGAGTGGTAGGGGTGTAGGGGGTAGGGGTAGAGTGGTAAGGGTAGTGAGTGGTAAGGGTAGTGAGTGGTAGGGGTAGTGAGTGAGTGGTAGGGGTGTAGGGGGGTAGGGTAGAGTGGTAAGGTAGTGAGTGGTAAGGGTAGTGAGTGGTAGGGGTAGTGAGTGAGTGGTAGGGGTGTAGGGGGGTAGGGGTAGAGTGGTAAGGGTAGTGAGTGGTAAGGGTAGTGAGTGGTAGGGTAGTGAGTGAGTGGTGGGTGTAGGGGGTAGGGGTAGTGAGTGGTAGGGGTNGTGAGTGAGTGGTAGGGGTGTAGGGGGTAGGGGTAGTGAGTGGTAGGGGGTAAGCGGTAGCTGGGACAGGGGGTGAGGGGTAGGGGGTGAGTGAGTGGTGGGGTGTANGGCTAGTGATGGTGGGGGTGAGTGAGTGGTAGGGGTGAGGGGTAGTTGAGGTAGGAGGGGTAGTGATGAGTGGTAGGGGTGTAGGGCTAGTGAGTGGTAGGGTAGTGAGTGAGTGGTAGGGGTGTAGGGGTAGTGAGTGGTAGGGGTAGTACAGCGCAGTAGCTGGGGCAGGGGGTAGAGGGTAGGGGTAGTGAGTGGTAGGGGGTAGGGGTAGAGGGTAGTGAGTGGTAGGGGTATTACAGCGCACCGTAGCTGGGGCAGGGGGTAGGGGGGTAGGGGTAGTGAGANTGGTAAGGGTAGTGAGTGGTAGGGGTAGAGGGTGTGNGTGGTAGGGGTAGTGAGTGGTAGGGGTGTAGGGGTAGTGAGTGAGTNGTAGGGGTGTAGGGGTAGTGAGTGGTGTGGTAGGGGTGTAGGGGTAGTGAGTGGTAGGGGTATACAGGCACCANGTAGCTGGGGCAGGGGGTAGGGGGGTAGGGTAGTGAGTGGTAAGGGTAGAGTGGTAGGGGTAGAGTTAGGGGTGTAGGGGTAGTGAGTGGTAGGGGTAGTGAGTGGTAGGGGTAGTGGTAGTGAGTGGTAGGGGTGTAGGGGTAGTGAGTGTAGGGGTATTACAGCGGTAGCTNGGGCAGGGGGGTAGGGGTAGTGAGTGGTAAGGGTAGTGAGTGGTAAGGGTAGTNAGTTAGGGGTGTAGGGTGTAGGGGTAGTGAGTGGTAGGGTAGTACAGCGCCCCCACGTAGCTGGGGTAGGGGGGTAGGGGTAGAGGTAACATCACCATCATCACCTCCACTATCATCACCATTACCACAATTACTACCATCAACATCATCAACACCACCACCACCACTAACATCACCATCATCATCACTAACAATCACCATCATCACCTCCACTAACATCACCATCATCACCATTACCACCACCACCACAACCACCACCACCACCACCACTAACATCACCATCATCATTACCACCACCACTAACATCACCATCATCACTAACATCACCATCATCACCATTACCACCATCAACATCATCAACATCACCATCATCACCACCACTAACATCACCACCACCACCACAACCACCACCACACAACACCACCACCATCACCACTAACATCACCATCATCATCATCATCACCACCACTAACATCACCATCATCATTACCACCATCACTAACATCACCATCATCACCACCACTAACATCACCACCACCACCACCACAACCACCACCAACAACACCACCACCACCACCACCACCACCACCACCACCACCACAACCACCACCACCACTAANCACCACCACCACCACCACAACCACCACCACCACCNGCACCACCTACAGGGTTGGCACCACGAGCCCGCTGGAGATGGCGCTGCCCGCTGCCCAGCAGGCGAGCGAGAAGTAGATGGGCAGCTACCAACCACCACCACCACAACCATCACCACCACCACCACCACAACCACCACCACCACCACCACCACAACCACCACCACCACAAGCCACCACCACCACCACCACAACCACCACCACCACCACACACCACCACCACAACCACCACCACCACCACCATCACCACCACCACCACCACAACCACCACCAGCACCACCTACAGGGTTGGCACCACGAGCCCCCTGGAGATGGCGCTGCCCGCTGCCCAGCAGGCGAGCGAGAAGTAGATGCAGCTACCAACCACCACCACCACAACCATCACCACCACCACCACCACAACCACCACCACCACCACCACCACCTACAGGGTTGGCACACGAGCCCGCTGGAGATGGCGCTGCCCGCTGCCCAGCAGGCGAGCGAGAAGTAGATGGGCAGCTACCAACCACCACCACCACAACCATCACCACCACCACCACCACAACCACCACCACCACCACCACCACCTACAGGGTTGGCACCACGAGCCCGCTGGAGATGGCGCTGCCCGCTGCCCAGCAGGCGAGCGAGAAGTAGATGGGCAGCACGGTGGCGAGCGCCTGGGGCCCGAACTCGAGGTGGGTGCGTCGCGAGAACAGGTGACGGATGGCGCGTTCACCGCTCTGCCAGAGCAGCGTGGCCACTGGGGTGGGGGAGGGGGGGAGGGGGTGGGGAGTGGGGGGGGGGAGGGTGAGGGGGAGGGGGAGGGGTGAGGGGAGGGGTGAGGGGGAGGGGNGAGGGGGAGGGGGAGGGGGNGGGTGAGGGGGGGGGTGAGGGGGAGGGTGAGGGGGAGGGTGGGGGGGGGGGTGAGGGGGGGGGAGGGTGAGGGGAGGGGTGAGGGGGGGGGGTGAGGGTGAGGGGAGGGGTGAGGGGGAGAGGTGGGTGCGTCGCGAGAACAGGTGGCGAATTGCGCGTTCACCGCTCTGCCAGAGCAGCGTGGCCACTGGGGGTGGGGGAGGGGGGATGGGAGGGGCGGGGGATGGGGAGGGGTGGGGTGAGGGGGAGGGGGTGGGGGGGGGGAGTGGGGTGGGGTGAGAGGGGATGGGGAGGGGGTGAGGGGAAAGGAGGGTGGGGGGAGGGGGTGGGGGTGGGGGAGGGGGTGGAGGTGGGGTGAGGGGGGAGGGGGGTGAGGGGGGNAGGGGGGTGAGGGGGGGGGGGGGTGAGGGGGTGAGGGGGTGGGGGGGTGAGTGTCAGGGTCAGGGTGAGGGTGGTGGGGTGAGGGTGGGATGAGTGGCAGGTGGGGAAGGGTGGGGGTGAGGGTGGGGAAGGGGTGGGGTGAGGGTGAGGGTGGGGTGAGGGTGGGGTGAGGGTGGGGTGAGAGTGAGGGTGGGGCAGGGTGGGTGAGGGTGGGGTGGGGTTGAGGGTGGGGTGAGGGTGAGGGTGGTGGAGAGGGGAGGGGTGGGGGGAGGAGGGGGGTGAGGTGAGGGTGGGGTGAGGGTGGGGTGGGGTGAGGGTCAGGGTGAGGGGCAGGTGGGGGTGGGGGTGGGGTGAGGGTGATGGTGGGTGGGGTGAGGGTGGGGTGGGGTGGAGTTCTCTGTGTGTGTGTCTCTATGGGTATCTATGGGTCTCTGTGTGAGTGAGTCTCTCTGTGAGTCTCTATGGGTCTCTATGGGTCTCTATGTGTGTGAGTCTATGGGTCTCTATGGGTCTCTGTGGGTCTCTATGTGTGTGAGTCTATGGGTCTCTATGGGTCTCTGTGTGAGTGTGTGTGTCTCTATGGGTCTAAATGGGTCTCTCTGTGAGTCTGTGAGTCTCTTTGAGTTTGTGGGTCTCTATGGGTCTCTATGGGTCTATCTGTGAGTCTGTGAGTCTCTTTGAGTTTGTGGGTCTCTATGGGTCTCTATGGGTCTATCTGTGAGTCTGTGAGTCTCTTTGAGTTTGTGGATCTCTATGGGTCTCTATGGTCTCTCTGTGGGTCTGTGAGTCTCTCTGTGAGTCTCTATGGGTCTCTCTGTGAGTCTGTGGTCTCTTTGAGTTTGTGGGTCTCTATGGGTCTCTATGGGTCTCTATGGGTGTCTATGGGTTTGTGTGTGGCTGGTGGTGACGGTAGCGGCAGGCAAACCCTGGTGAAGGTCCGGTTGGATCGCTTCACTCCGTCGGCCCCCACCTCTGTGGGTCTCTATGGGTCTGTGAGTCTCTGTGTGTGTCTCGGTCTCTATGGGTGTCTATGGGTCTCTGGGTCTCTATGGGTCTCTATGAGTCTATGGGTCTCTGCGTGAGTGTGTGTGGCTGGTGGTGGCAGGCAAACCCTGGTTGAAGGTCCGGTTGGATCGCTTCACTACGTGGCCCCACCTCTATGGGTCTCTATGGGTCTCTGTGGGTCTGTGAGTCTCTGTGTGGTCTCTATNGGTCTCTATGGGTGTCTATGGCTCTCTGTGTGAGTCTATGGGTCTCTATGGGTGTCTATGGTCTCTGTGTGTGAGTGTGGCTGGTGGTGGCAGGCAAACCCTGGTTGAAGGTCCGGTTGGATCGCTTCACTCCGTCGGCCCCCACCTCCGTGTAGCCCAGCGGGCACCGGTAGAGCTCCGTGTCCGGCTCCGTGCGGATCCACTCCATCGCTTGCGGCTCTCCNGACAGCTGCGCCTGGGAGGTCGGGGTGTGGTTGAGGCACAGGGAGCTGGGGAGGGGGGAGGGGGAGAGGGGGGGGGAGGGGGAGGAGAGGGAGGGGGAGGGGGAGGGGGAGAGGGAGGGGGAGGGGGAGGGGGGAGGGGGAGGAGAGGGAGGGGGAGGAGAGGGAGGAGAGGGAGGGGAGGGGGGAGGAGAGGGAGGGGGAGGAGGAGAGGGAGGGAGTTGAGGGGGGGAGGAGGGGGAGGGAGGAGAGGGAGGAGGAGAGGGGGGAGGAGAGGGGGGGAGGGAGGAGAGGGAGAGAGGGAGGGGGGAGAGGGGGGTAGGAGAGGGAGGGAGGAGGGGAGGGGGGAGGAGGAGGAGAGGAGGAGGGAGGGAGGGAGTGGAGGGAGGGGGAAGAGATGGGGGAGATGGGGGAGGGAGGGGAGTGAGGAGAGGGAGGGGAGGGAGGGAGGAGAGGGAGGAGGGAGAAAGATGGAACAGATGGAGATTGCTCCACACGTCTAGGAAGCGCATCGCGAGCCGTGGTCTCTCCACTGCTGGACAGGGTTCGGTTCATCCCGGCGGGGGTCGCCTGTGACGTAGCAGCAGCGAGGGTTGGTGGTTCACGCAAAGATGGGTGGAACCCGCAAGTGTGTGGACTAATCTCCACCTGTTCCTTCTGTGTGGGATAGAGCGTTGCCACTCGCGCGAGACCATAGACTCAGGTAGAGACCCACAGACTCATCACAGAGCAGAGCCCCATATACTCACACAACAGAGACCCATAGACTCACACATAAACCCATAGACTCACACAGAAACCCATAGACTCACATAGAAACCCATAGACTCACACAGCAGATACCCATAGACTCACAGATACCCATAGACTCACACAGAGACCCATAGACTCACACAGAGACCCATAGACTCACACAGAAACCCATAGACTCACACAGAGACCCATAGACTCACACAGCACAGACCCATAGACTGACACAGAGACCCATAGACTCACACAGAGACCCATAGACTCACACAGAGACCCATAGACTCACACAGAAACCCATAGACTCACACAGAGACCCATAGACTCACACAGCACAGACCATAGGCTGACACAGAGACCCATAGACTCACACAGAGACCCATAGACTCACACAGCACAGACCCATAGACTGACACAGAAACCCATAGACTCACACAGAGACCCATAGACTCACACAGCACAGACCCATAGACTGACACGAGACCCATAGACTCACACAGAGACCCATAGACTCACACAGCAGAGANCCATAGACTCACACAGAGCCGAGACTCACAGACCCGTCTCACACAGAGACCCATAGACTCACACAGAGACCCATAGACTCACACAGAGACCCATAGACTCACACAGCACAGACCCATAGACTCACACAGAGACCCATAGACTCACACAGCACAGACCATGAGACACAGACCCATAACTCACACAGAGACCATAGACTCACACAGAGACCCATAGACTCACACAGAGACCCATAGACTCACACAGAGACCATAGGCTCACCTACCTGCCCCACTCACCTGACCCACCCCCCTGCCCCACCCCCCTGCCCCCCCCCCACCCCCTGCCCCACCCCNTGCCCCCCCCCTGCCCCCCCACTCACCTGTTCTCAACGTCCCCCTCGATGTGCAGGTGACGGGCGAGCAGGGGAAGAGGGCGGCAGGTAGACGGTCACGGACACGGTGATCACCTGGTCACGCGCACACAGCCACGGTCAGCGGCTCTCCCAGGTGACCAGCAACCTCCCTTGACGTTCCGATGACGTCGGCTGGACGTCATCGGTTGTCCATCCAATCAACTGTCTGCAGCAGCGTGGACGGCACCCTCGTGGTGTTCACCTTCTGAAGCGCTCGCTCGTCACCGTGGCGAGCGCGTTGACCACCACAACCACAACAACCACCACCATCACCACAACCACCACCACTACACCACCACAACCACAACCACCACNCCACCACAACCACCACCACAACCACAACCACCACCACCACAACCACCACCATCACCACCACCACCACAATCACCACCACCACCACCACCACTACCACCACCACCATCACCACCACAACCACCACTACTACCACCACCACCACAACCCACCACCACCACCACCACAACCACAACCACCACAACCACCACACAACCACCACCACAACACCACACCACCANAACCACCACCACCACCACAACCACCACCACCACTCACCACAACCACCACCACCACCACCACCACAACCACCACCACCACAACCACGACACAACCACCACCACAACCACCACCCTCACCACCACCACCACAACCACCACCACCACAACCACACAACCACAACCACCACCACCACAACCACCATCACCACCACCACCACCACCACACAACCACCACCACCAACCACAACCACCACCACCACCACCACCACCATCACAACCACCACCACCACGTGGCTTTTCTGTCGTGTTGTGCGCGCTGCATTTGCAGCGTTTGTTTTCATTTGTGTTGCTGGTGACTTTGTGTGTTTCGTGTCGTATCGGAATCGCCTCCAGTACCGTTGCTGCTGCTGGCGGCAATAAAAGTTGTTTGAAAAGTCCGTCTCTTTGTCTCTCTTCTCACCGCCTACCGCCAATTCTCTCACCGCCTACCAGAGGTCGCAACCGGGTACCCGATACCCGTACCCTACCGATACCCGTACCCTACCCGATACCCGTACCCTACCCGATGCCCGTACCCTACCCGATGCCCGTACCCTACCCGATACCCGTACCCTACCCGATGCCCGTACCCTACCCGATACCCGTACCCTACCCGATACCCGTACCCTACCCGATGCCCGTACCCTACCCGATACCCGTACCCTACCCGATGCCCGTACCCTACCCGATACCCGTACCCTACCCGATACCCGTACCCTACCGATACCCGGCTACCCGTACCCGACCGGGTAGGGTACCCGTTTGCGACCCTGGTGCGGCCGGTACGTGTACGGGTAGGCCGTGAGTCACTGGTGAGTCACCGTTTGTCACTCATTTCGGGTAGGGTACGGGTAGGGTACGGTACCAGTACCCAGCCGGGTACGGATACGGGTACCCGCTTGCGACCCTGGTGCGGCCGGGTACGGGTACGGTAAGGAATCAAAACCCGTTTGCGACCTCTGCCGCCTACCGCCAACTCTCTCACCGCCTACCGGCAAATCTCTCTGTCTTTATTTTTTATTTTTTTGTACTTCTCTCTCACCGCCTCCCGCAAACTCTCTCACCGCCTACCAGTATGGCCACGGCTTCGGCGAGCCGCATGGCCTTGCGGAGCCCGTCGCTGGAGGCCCGCGCCAGGGCCCACTGGCGCGCCCGCCCCGCGCTCAGGTTGCCGTGCACAAAGAGGGCCCCAGGAGGCCGCCGGCAAGGCCCAGGAGGACCGTGGGCACGAAGGCCGCAATGTTCATGTCCAGAGACTCGGTCACCTGCAGCAGGGCGGGGGGGGGGGGGGGGNTGGTGACATCGTGGACCTAACACGGTCACCTGTCTATCTGTCGACCCACTCATCTACCCATCCATCTACCCACTCATCTACCCATCCATCTACCCACTCACCTGCCCATCCATCTGTCCACTCACTCACCTACCCATCTATCTACCCACTCACTCACCCCCACTCACCTACCCACTCATTCACCCACTCACTCACCAACTCATCACTCACCCACCCACCTACCCATCCATCTACCCACTCACCTACCCATCCATCCATNTACCCACTCACCTACCCATCTATCACTACCCACTCACTCACCTACCCATCCATCTACCCACTCATCCACCCACCCACCCACTTATTCACCCACCCACCCACTCACCCACCTACCCACCCACCCACTCACCCACTCACCCACCCACCCACCCACTCACCTACCCACCCACTCACCCACCCACCCACCACTCACCCACTCACCCACCCACCCACCACCCACTCACCCACCCACCTACCCTGAAGATGATGCTGCGGTCGGCGCGGAAGAGTCCGAACTCGCCGACGTAGACGAATCTCACGAAGGCCGAGTTGAACAGGTCCGTGGTGAAGGTGGCCACCATGCAGCAGAAGAAGATCTGCCAGCAGAGACGCACGCTCCAGAAGGACGACATCTCCTCGATGGCGAACAGGAGGCCGCCCACCGGGGAGCCGAACGCCGAGGCGATGCCCGCTCCCGCTCCCGCAGAGATGAAGTTGCGCCTGTGGGTGAGTGGGTGGGTGGTAGGTGGGTAGGTAGGAGTGGGTGGGTGGTAGTGGGCGGGTAGGTAGGTAGGTGAGTGGGTGGGTGAGTGGTGGGTGGGTGGGTGAGTGGGCGGGTGGGTGGGTGGGTGAGTGGGTGGGTAGATGAGTGGGTAGATGGGTGGGTAGGCGGGTGGGCGGGTGGGTGGGTGAGTGGGTGGTGGGCGGNTGAGTGAGCGGGTGGGTAAGTGGGCGGGTGGGCGGGTGGGTGGGCAGGAGGCCGCCCACAGGGGAGCCGAATGCCGAGGCGATGCCNGCTCCNGCTCCCGCAGAGATGAAGTTGCGCCTATATGGGTGGGTGGGTAGGTAGGTAGGTAGGTAGTGGGTGGGTGGGTAGGTGGCAGGTAGGTAGGTAGGTGAGTGGATAGGTGAGTGGGTGAGTGGGTGGGTGAGTGGCGGGTGGGTGGGCGGGTGGGTGGGTGGGTGAGTGGGTGGGTAGATGAGTGGGTAGATGGGTGGGTAGGCGGGTGGGTGGGCAGGTGAGTGAGCAGGTGGGTGGGCGGATGAGTGAGCAGGTGGGTGAGTGGGCGGGTGGGTGGGCAGGTGGGTGGGTAGGTGAGTCTCTGGGTCTCTATGTATGTCTATGGGTCTCTGTGTGGTGAGTCGTGGGTCTCTGTGTCACCTGTCTGCGAGTTTCGGAATCGGTGAGTAGGAGGCCGGATCCTCAACGTGTCAGTTGATGACTCAGCCCCGCACCAATCAGGGCCNTGGGGGGGGGGGGGGGGGGGGGGGGAGAGGGGGGGGGGAAAGTGTGGGGGGAGGGGGGGGTGGGGCGGGTGGGGGGGGGCAAAATTGCAGTGACATCATTGAGTCTCCCTCTCTCTCTGCCCCCNTCCCCTCTCCATCTCCCCCATCTCCCCCATCTCTTTCATCTCCCCCATCTCTCCACCCCTCCCCATCTCCCCCATCTCTCCCATCTCCCTCCACCTCTCCCCATCTCCCTCCACCTCCTCCCCCTCTCCACCCCCCCCCATCTCTCCCNACTCCCCCATCTCCCCNATTCCCTCCCCCCTCTATCTCTCCCCATCTCCCCCCNTCCCCCTCTCTCCACCTCCCCCCCCTCCCCCACCTCCCTCCCCCCTCCCGAGTCTCACCCCATGTGTATCATGGGCCCTCGGCCCCGCGAAGAGGCCGCCGAGATGGCGAGCACGCACGACAGGAACTTGACGGCGAATGTGCGCACGTTGAAGATGTGGCGGATGAGCGTGCCGTTGAGGAAGCCGATCACCTCTGGCAGGCCGCTCCCTCCCGCCGCGGGCACACCCACTGGGAAGGGGGTTTAACAACGACAACGTCAACCCCTTCCCGTTTCTGATGACGTACAAGCAAGTGCTCATGCACGTACGTCATCGATTTTTCTTCTGATTCCATTCTGAACCACTGGGAGGGGTGTGGGGAGGTTTACAATGACAACGTCAACCCCATCCCGTTTCTGATGACGTACAAGCAAGTGGCTACAAAAGTACGTCATCGGGTTTCTTCTGATTCCGTTCTGAGCCACTGGGAGGAGATGGGGGGGGGGGTTGGGGNAGGAGTGAGGGGGGTTTAACTAACAACGTCAACCCCATCCCGTTCTGATGACGTACACAAGTGGCTCACATGTACTCATCGGTGTTTCTTCCGATCCCGTTCTGAACCACTGGGAGGGGCTGAGGGGGAGGGTGGGGGGGGGTTAACAACACAACCCAACGTCAACCCCATCCCGTTCTGATGACGTACAAGCAAGTAGCTACAAAAGTACGTCATCGTTTTTTCTTCCGATCCCGTTCTGAACCACTCATCCTGAAGTCGTGAACTCATCCTGAACTCATCACGAACTCATCCTGAAGTCACGAACTCATCCTGAACTCATCTTGAACTCATCCTGACTCATCCTGAACTCATCTTGAACTCATCTTGAACTCATCCTGGACTCATCCTGAAGTCATCGACTCATCCCGGACTCATCCTGAAGTCACGAACTCATCCTGAAGTCATCCTGAACTCATCGCGGACTCATTGCGGACTCATCCCGAAGTCACGAACTCATTCTGAAGTCACAGACTCATCCTGAGTCACGGACTCACCACGGACTCATCACGAGGTCACGGACTCATCTTGAGGTCACGAAATCATCACGGACTCATCCTGAAGTCACGAACTCATCCTGAAGTGACGAACTCATCCTGAAGTCATCGCGGACTCATCCTGAAGTCACGAACTCATCCTGAGGTCACGGACTCATTCTGAAGTCACGAACCCATCACGAAGTCACGGACTCATTCTGAAGTCACGAACCCATCACGAGGTCACGGACTCATCCTGAAGTCATCACGGACTCATCCTGAACTCATCCTGGACTCATCCGGAATCATCCTGAAGTCATTGCGGACTCATCCCGAAGTCACGAACTCATTCTGAGGTCACGAACTCATCACGAACTCATCCTGAAGTCACGAACTCATCCTGAAGTGACGAACTCATCCTGAAGTCATCGCGGACTCATCCTGAAGTCACGAACTCATCCTGAGGTCACGGACTCATCCTGAAGTGACGAACTCATCGCGGACTCAACGCGGACTCACCACCACGAGCGCGAGGCCGGCACCAGCATGGCCAGGCTGATGGCCAGAGCAGAGGCCCACGCCGGCAGGAGGTCACCGCTCTGCAAAGACAAAGGTCCCCCGTGTAGCCTCTAGCAGGGCTGTAGGGCAAGTGCTGAGAGAAAGTAGACCCAGGTAGCCTCCAGCAGGGATGTAGGGGCAAGTGCTGTTAGTAGCAGCAGCAGTGTCTATAGACACACAGACAAAGGTCCCCGTGTAGCCTCTAGTAGGGCAAGTGCTGTTAGTAGCAGCAGCAGTGTCTATAGACACACAGACAAAGGTGCCCCGTGTAGCCTCTAGCGGGCTGTAGGGGCAAGTGCTGTTAGTAAGCAGCAGCTGGTGGCGTTGTGGTGGGGTGTAGATGGTGATGGTTGTGATGATGGTGGTGATGATGGTGGTGATGATGGTGGTGATGATGGTGATGGTGGTGATGTAGGGGTGATNGTGGTGGTGATGGTGTCGTATGGTCACACCGACGAGCTTGCGCCGTGCTGCCAGCGTGCTGGATGAGCACATGATGTTTGGTGGAGCAGGAATCCGGTGAGGCCGACCGAGAAATGAGCCCCATCTAGCCTCTACCAACCTGCACGCCGGAGAGATGTTACTACCTGCCGCACAGGAGGTCGTGGTTCTATCCCTGACCCTGGGAATGTTGACTATCGTGGTGGAGGTCGTGGGTTCTATCCTGAGATGTTGACTATCGCTGGTCTAGGAGGTCGTGGTGATCCCAGACCCTGTGGTGTTGACTATGCTGGTGAGGGTGGGTGATCCCTGTGGTGTTGGTGGTCCACAGGAGGTCGTGGGTTCGATCGTGAGNTGTTCTACCTCCTGCACGAGGTTGGGCGCGTGTTGACTACCTGCCTGGTTAAGGAGGTCGTGGGTTCGATCCCTGGAGATGGACTACCTTGCGGTCCACAGGAGGTCGTGGGCCCCATGTTGACCCTCCCTGGTCCACAGGAGGTCGTGGGCGCCTGGGAGATGTTGACTACCTCGCCTGGTCTACAGGAGGTCGTGGGTTCGATTCCGTGACCCTGGGAGATGTTGACTACCTCGCCTGGTCTACAGGAGGTCGTGGGTTATATCCCAGACCTGGGAGATGTTGACTACCTCGCCTGGTCCACAAGAGGTCTGGGTTGATTGTGTGTGTCTCCTCGCCTGGTCACGGTGGCTATGAGATGTTGACTACCTCGCCTGGTCCACAGGAGGTCGTGGGTTCAAGCCCTGGGAGATGTTGACTACCTCGCCTGGTCCACAGGAGGTCGTGGGTTCTATCCCTGGGAGATGTTGACTACCTCGCCTGGTCTACAGGAGGTCGTGGGTTCGATCCCTGCTGATGATGATGCTGCTGCTGATGATGATGATGCTGCTTGTGGTGATGCTGATGATGATGCCGCTGCTGTGATGATGCTGCTGCTGATGCTGCTGATGAAGATCATGCTGCTGATGATGATGTTGCTGCTGCTGATGATGCTGATGGTGGTCTCACCTGCGTGGTTGACGCAGCAGGTACTGCCTGTACACCAGGCTGTGTGGGGGAGGTAGTCCATGCTGATGATGATGATGCTGATGATGGTGCTGCTGCTGCTGATACTGATACTGCTGATGATGATGATGCTGCTTCTGATGATGATGCTGCTGCTGATGCTGCTGCTGCTGATGATGATGATGATGCTGATGATGATGATGCTGCTGCTGATGATGATGATGCTGCTGCTGATGATGTTGACTGCTGCTGATGATGATGCTGATGATGGTGGTGATGGTGGTCTCACCTGCGTGGTTGACGCAGCAGGTACTGCCGGTACACCAGGCTGTGTGGGGGGAGGTAGTCCATGCTCTCCGGCTGAGTTTGCTCCGGATTTGCCACTGGGATCTCGCTGGGGAGTCTTCATCATCATCAGCAGTAGCAGCATCAGCAACATCAGCAGCAGCATAATCATCATCATCAGCATCATCATCATCAGCAACAGCAGCACAGCATACCATCACCACCATCCCACCATCNCCACCATCACCACCACCATCAGCATCACCACCATCACCACCACCACCATCACCACCATCACCACCACCACATCACCACCATCACCACCCTCACCATCATCAGCATCATCGTCGTCGTGCTCCAGCAGTCGCCGCTCTTCCTGTGCGAGGCCCCGACCGAGACCGTCGGACATCTCCAGCTGGGACGCTGCGTCTGCACGCCGCTCCTGGGCATCGAGTGGGGAGACTGGGGGGGGGTGAGTGGGGGGTGGGTGGGGGGGTGGGGGGNNGGGTGAGTGGGGGGTGGGTGAGTGGGTGAGTGGGGGGTGGGTGAGGGGAGGGGGGGGGGGGGTGGGTNTTGAGGGGNGGGTGGGTGGGTTAGTAGTGGTGGTGAGTGGTGAGTGGTGGGTGGGAAAGTTNGGTGAGTGGGGGGTGGNTGGGTGNGTGGGGGGTGGGTGGGGGGTGAGTGGTGAGTGAGTGGTTGAGTGAGTGTGTGGATTTGTGTGCGTGTGGTGGGTGAGTGAATGGGTGAGTGGTGGGTGAGTGGTGAGTGAGTGGTGGTGGTGGTGGTAGTGNGTGGTGCAGTGGTGAGTGAAGTGGGTGAGTGAGTGAGTGAATGAGTAACTGATTGAGTGAGTGAGTGGTGAGATTGAGTGGTGAAGTGAGTGGTGAGTGAAGGTNGGGGTTNANTGAGTGNGTGGGTGAGTGTAGTGGATGAGTGAGTGGTGTGAGTGGTGACGTGGNTGGGGTGAGTGAATGGGTGAGTGAGTGGGAGTGAGTGCAGTGGTGTGGGGTGAGTGAGTGAGTGGGTGAGTGATTCCACGGGGTGAGTGAGTGGGTGAGTGATTGGGTGAGTGAGTGAGTGGGTTAGTGTGGGTGAGTGAATGGTGAGTGAGTGTGTGGGTGAGTGAATGAGTGACTGATTGAGTGAGTGTGTGGGTGAGTGAGTTGGTGAGTGAGTGGGTGTGTGAGCGGTGAGTGAGTGAATGAGTTGAGATTGAGTGAGTGGTGTGTGTGGTGAGTGGTGGGTGAGTGAGTGAGTGAGTGAGTGTGTGGTGAGTGATGTGGTGGGTGAGTGACATGTGACCCTGTGTGTGTACATGTCTGTCTACATGTGTGTGTGTACTCACCCTCTCTCCTCTCTCTGTGTGTGTCTCACCGGGGTCTCCAGTCCGAGACGTGTCCTCTGACGCGGTCGATCCGGACCTCGCCGGACCTGGAACCGGTCCCGGCCGAACCATCAACCCAACTGCCACCGACCGCCCAAAGGCAAAGGTCGCCCGGGTAGCCTCTTGACGGGCACGGCCCGGGGAGGAGAAGGGTACGTGGGTAGCAGAGACCCATAGACTCATCACAGAGCGAAACCCATAGACTCATCACACAGCAGAGACCCATAGACTCATCACACAGCAGAGACCCATAGACTCATCACACAGCAGAGACCCATAGACTCATCACACAGCACGAGACCCATAGACTCATCACAGAGACCATAGACTCATCACACAGCAGAGACCCATAGACTCATCACACAGCAGAGAGCCACAGACTCATCACACAGCAGAGACCCATAGACTCATCACACAGCAGAGACCATAGACTCATCACACAGCAGAGACCCATAGACTCATCACACAGCAGAGACCCATAGACTCATCACACAACAGAGAGCCATAGACTCATCACACAGCAGAGACCGATAGACTCATCACACAGCAGAGAGCCATAGACTCATCACAGAGACCCATAGACTCATCACAGAGAGCTATAGACTCATCACAGAGACCCATAGACTCATCACACAGCAGAGACCACAGACTCATCACACAGCAGAGAGCCATAGACTCATCACAGAGACCATAGACTCATCACAGAGACCCATAGACTCATCACACAGCAGAGAGCTATAGACTCATCACACAGCAGAGAGACACAGACTCATCACACAGCAGAGAGCCATATACTCATCACAGAGACCCACAGACTCATCACACAGCAGAGAGACACAGACTCATCACACAGCAGAGACCCATAGACTCATCACAGAGACCCATAGACTCATCACAGAGACCCATAGACTCATTACAGCAGAGACCATAGACTCATCACACAGCAGAGACCATAGACTCATCACACAGCAGAGACCCATAGACTCATAGACCCATAGACTCATCACACAGCAGAGACCATAGACTCATCACACAGCAGAGACCCATAGACTCATCACACAGAGACCATAGACTCATCACAGAGACCCATAGACTCAAGCAGACCCATAGACTCATCACAGAGACCCATAGACTCATCACACAGCAGAGACCCATAGACTCTCACACAGAGAGACCCATAGACTCATCACACAGCAGAGACCCAAGACTCATCACACAGACCCAGAAACCCATAGACTCATCACACAGCAGAGAGCCATAGACTCATCACAACAGCAGAGCCATAGACTCATCACACAGCAGAGACCCATAGACTCATCACACAGCAGAGACCCATAGACTCATCACACAGAGAAACCCATAGACTCATCACACAGCAGAAACCCATAGACTCATCACACAGCCAGAGCCATAACTCATCACACAGCAGAGACCCATAATCATCACCAAGACCCATANANTCATCACGAGACCCATAGACTCATANAACCCATAGACTCATCACGAACCATAGACTCATCACCAAAAACACCAGACTCATCACCAGCAGAGACCACAGACTCATCACNCAGCAGAGACCCATAGACTCATCACCAGCAGAGACCACAGANTCATCACCAGCAGAAGCATAGACTCATCACCAGCAGAGCACCATAANTCATCACCAGCAAAGACCCATAATCATAACNCAGCAGAGACCCACAGACTCATCAACAGCAGATCATAGACTCACACAGAGACCATAGACCATCACCAGCAGAACCCGTAGACCATCACCAGCAGAACCCGTANACCATCACCAGCAGAACCATAGACTCATCACCAGCAGAACCCTAGACTCATCACCAGCAGAGACCCATAGATCATCACACAGCAGAGAGCCATAACCATCACCAGCAGAACCATAATCATCACACAGCAGAGACCCATAGATTCATCACCAGCAAGACCGTAACTCATCACCAGCAGAGACCCATAATCATCACACAGCAGAACCATAGACTCATCACACAGCAGAGACCCATAGACTCATCACACAGCAGAGACCCGTAGACTCATCACACAGCAGAGACCCATAGATTCATCACACAGCAGAGAGCCATAGACTCATCACACAGCAGAGACCCACAGACTCATCACTCAGCAGAGACCCATCGAATCTCAGACAAAGATCCCCCGTGTAGCCTCACACACTGTGGGGCAAGTGTTGGTAGCGAGTAGCAGCAGCACATAAGAAAGCCAGCACACACGGAGAGGGGTGGGTGGGCCAGTAACAACACGCCACGCCCGGCCGCCTTTGTCTCTCCCCATTGGCGATGTTGACTAAACACCGTCAACAGATAAGTCCATTGTGTGGGTGTGGGGAGTGGTGGCGCAGTGGTGAGCGCGCTGAAGCATTGCATTGAGACCTAAGTTGGATTCCCGCTCACGGCCACCACCATCATCATCATCACTAAGCCACCATCATCACGACCATCACCACCACCATCATCATCACCACCACCATCATCATCACCACCATCATCACGACCATCACCACCACCATCACCACCACCACCATCACCACCATCATCACCACTACACAGTCATCACACCACCATCATCACCACCACACCACCACCATCACCATCATCACCACACCACCATCACCACCATCACCACCACCACCACCATCATCATCACCACCACCACCACCACACCACCGACCNTCACACCACCACCATCACCACCATCATCCCNTCATCACCACCATCATCATCATTACCACCATCACCACCACCACCATCACCACCACCATCACCACCACCGTCAAATAAATGCCGGTGGGGACAACGACGAATTGTTTACTTCTTTATTATATCACCGGTGAGTTACACAACGTTTGAGCAATNCATGACAAATTACGGTTACAGAACCATACTCATAATCACAAGACCATCAACCCAGCCTCCCAGTGTCTCCACGGCCATCGTGAACCCCCTGAGAGAGAGAGACACCCAGACCCAGGGCTCGAACCCAGCCTCTCAGTGTCTCTGACACGGCCATAGTGAACCCCCTGAGAGAGCACCCAGACCCAGGGCTCGAACCCAGCCTCCCAGTGTCTCTGACACGGCCATAACCCCCTGGGAGAGAGAGACACCCAGACCCAGGGCTTGAACCCAGCCTCTCAGTGTCTCTGACACGGCCATCGTGAACCCCCTGAGAGAGAGAGAGACACCCAGACCCAGCTTGAACCCAGCCCAGGGTCTCAGTGTCTCTGACACGGCCATCGTGAACCCCCTGAGAGAGAGAGAGAGACACCCAGACCCAGGGCTCAGTGTCTCTGACACGGCCATCGTGAACCCCCTGAGAGAGAGAGACACCCAGACCCAGGGCTCGAACCCAGCCTCCCAGCGTCTCTGACACGGTCATCGTGAACCCCTGAGAGAGAGAGAGACACCCAGACCCAGGGCTTGAACCCAGGCTCTCAGTGTCTCTGACACGGCCATCGTGAACCCCCTGAGAGAGAGAGACACCCAGACCCAGGGCTTGAACCCAGCCTCCCAATGTCTCTGACACGGCCATCGTGAACCCCCTGAGAGAGAGAGACACCCAGACCCAGGGCTTGAACCCAGCCTCCCAATGTCTCTGACACGGCCATCGTGAACCCCCTGAGAGAGAGAGACACCCAGACCCAGGGCTCGAACCCAGCCTCCCAATGTCTCTGACACGGCCATCGTGAACCCCCTGAGAGAGAGACACCCAGACCCAGGGCTTGAACCCAGGCCCCAGTGTCTCTGACACGGCCATCGTGTGAGAGAGACACCCAGACCCAGGATCTCAGTGTCTCTGACACGGCCACTGTGACCCCCCCCCCCGCCTTAGACGGTCAATGTGACCCTACGCGTGGAAGTGAAATATTCACTTTGTCTGTCCTTCGTTTCAACCCGTTTAGAAAATAAAACAAAGATACCGCTCCACTCCACTCATCGCCTCGCCTGCCCACACGCCCACCTACACATTTACGAATAAATCTGGTCTCGGACACGGCTACCAATAAAGTTATACTAATCTGGTCTAGTGTAGCTACCAATAAAGTTATACTAATCTGGTCTAGTACAGCTACCAATAAAGTTATACGAATCTGGTCTCGTGCAGCTACCAATAAAGTTATACGAATCTGGTCTCGTGCAGCTACCAATAAAGTTATACGAATCTGGTCCAGTGTAGCTACCAATAAAGTTATATGAATCTGGTCTAGTGTGGCTACCAATAAAGTTATACTAATCTGGTCTCGTGTGGCTACCAATAAAGTTATACTAATCTGGTATAGCATAGCTTCCAATAAAGTTATAATAATCTGGTCTAGTATGCTACCGATAAAGTTATACGAATCTGGTCTCGTGCAGCTACCGATAAAGTTATACTAATCTGGTCTAGTGTAGCTACCGATAAAGGTATACTAATCTGGTCCAGTGTAGCTACCAATAAAGTTATACTAATCTGGTCTAGTGGGCTACCAATAAAGTTATACTAATCTGGTCTAGTACGCTACCAATAAAGTTATACTAATCTGGTCTCGTGCAGCTACCAATAAAGTTATACTAATCTGGTCTAGTACAGCTACCAATAAAGTTATACTAACGAGTACAGCTACCAATAAAGTTATACGAATCTGGTCTCGTGCAGCTACCAATAAAGTTATACGAATCTGGTCCAGTGTAGCTACCAATAAAGTTATACTAATCTGGTCTCGTGTGCTACCAATAAAGTTATACTAATCTGGTCTCGTGTGGCTACCAATAAAGTTATACTAATCTGGTCTCGTGTGGCTACCAATAAAGTTATACTAACTGGTACATAGCTTCCAATAAAGTTATAATAAACTGGTCTAGTATGCTACCGATAAAGTTATACTAATCTGGTCTAGTGTAGCTACCGATAAAGTTATACTGATCTGGTCTAGTGTAGCTACCGATAAAGTTATACTAATCTGGTCTAGTATGCTACCAATAAAGTTATACTAACAAGTACATTGCTGCCGATAAAGTTATACTAACTGGTCCATAGCTATCAATAAAGCTATACTAACGAGTACATAGCTACCAATAAAGTTATACTAACGAGTGTAGCTACCAATAAAGTTATACTAATCTAGTCTAGTATAGCTACCGATAAAGTTATACCAACGATAANGTTATACAGCTACCAATAAAGTTATACTAACAAGTACATTGCTGCCAATAAAGTTATACCAACGAGTACATAGCTATCAATAAAGTTATACCAACTAGTACAAACTACCAATAAAGTTATACTAACGAGTACACAGCTACCAATAAAGTTATACCAACGAGTACACAGCTACCAATAAAGTTATACTAACGAGTACACAGCTACCAATAAAGTTATACTAACGAGTACACAGCTACCAATAAAGTTATACTAACGAGTACACAGCTACCAATAAAGTTATACTAACGAGTACACAGCTACCAATAAAGTTATACTAACGAGAACATAGCTACCAATAAAGTTAAATTAACGAGTGCGCAGTTACCAATAAAGTTATACTAACGAGTACACAGCTACCAATAAAGTTATACTAACGCAAATACGGCTACTAATAAAGTTATACCAATGAGTGCATAGCTACCAATAAAGTTATACTTACGAATACGTAGCTATCAATAAAGTTATACTAACAAGTACACGCCATCAATAAAGTTATACTAACAAGTACGCAGCTACCAATAAAGTTATACTAACGAGTACAAAATTACCAATAAAGTTATACTAACGAATACACGGCTATCAATAAAGTTATACCAATTTGGTTGGACTTACAAATGAAATGGACTCATCTTAAAACGAAAACTGCATCATCATCATAACTAATGGTAACCAGCCGGTTACCACTAGTTACCAGCTGGTTACCACTAGTTACCAGCTGGTTACCACTAGTTACCAGCTGGTAACTAATGGTAACCGGCTAGTAACTAGTGGTTACCAACTGGTAACCCATCCGGTAAATGATCAAATCATCTGATCAACCACCCACCCAATCATCTCCCACCCCTCCCCACCACCCCCACCACCCCCCACCACCACCACCCCACCACCACCACCACCCCCACCACCCCCACCACCCCCACCACCCCCCACCACCCCCACCACCCCCACCACCCCCCACCACCCCCACCACCACCACCCCCACCACCACCACCCCCACCACCCCCACCACCCCCACCACCACCACCCCCCACCACCCCCCACCCCNACCACCCCNACCACCACCACCACCCCCACCACCCCCACCACCCCCACCCCACCACCCCACCACCCCCACCCCACCACCCCCACCACCCCACCACCACCACCCCCACCACCCCCACCCCCCACCAACCGCCATTCGCCACTAAGTGGCGGTGACGTCACCACGACTGCTGTGCCAGGCTAGGTGCATGAGGAGGAGGTCACGAGACAGACCCAGCAGGTGCCATGGGCTGACTGCTGTGCCAGGCTAGGTGCAGGAGGAGGAGGTCACGAGACAGACCCAGCAGGTGCCGTGGGTTGACTGCTGTGCCAGGCTAGGTGCAGGAGGAGGAGGTCACGAGACAGACCCAGCAGGTGCCACGGGTCGACTGACCGAGATGAGTGGCTGATGCGCCACCTGTGCCCCCTACCGTGCCAACTTGCTGTGCTTTAGCCCCCACCACCCCNACCACCCCCCCACCACCCCCACCACCCCAACGTCCACCCAACGTCCACCCTCAACGTCCCCCGACCTCCCCTCGCTCCGCGCGTGGCAGGCGCTGCGCAGGTGCAGGCCACGACGTGCACCCAGCCTGGCACGAGGGCCACGCGCCCGTGGGCGCAGGGCACGCGGCGCAGGACGCCGGCGGCGGCCATGACAGGAACCGAGGCCCAGGAGAGGTCTCGCTGGCGGGAGACGTCACGCAGCCGCGCAGACTGTCGGGGAGAGCGCGGGGAGAGAGGTCCTCTTCATCCTGAAGGGGGTGGAGGGGGAGGGTGGGTGGGTGGGGGAGGGGTGAATGGGTGGGTGAGTGAGTGAGTGAGTGGGTGAGTGGGTGGGTGAGTGGGTTAATGGGTGGGTGAATGGGTGGGTGAGTGAGTGAGTGGGTGAGTGGGTGGGTGAGAGAGTGGGTGGGTGAGTGAGTGAGTGGGTGAGTGAGTGGGTGGGTGAGTGGGTGGGTGAGTGGGTGAGTGGGTTAATGGGTGGGTGAGTGGGTGGGTTAATGGGTGGGTGAATGGGTGGNTGAGTGAGTGAGTGGGTGAGTGAGAGAGTGGGTGGGTGAGTGGGTGGGTGGGTGAGTGGTGAGTGAGTGGGTGAGTGGGTGGGTGGGTGAGTGGGTGGGTGGGTGGTTGAGGGAGTGAGTGGGTGGGTGGGTGAGTGAGAGAGTGGGTGGGTGAGTGGGTGAGTGGGTGGGTAAGTGGGTGGGTGAGTGAATGNGTGAATGAGTGACTGAGTGAGTGTGTGAGTGACTGAGTGAGTGAGTGGAGTGAGTGACTGAGTAAGTGAGTGACTGAGTGAGTGAGTGAGTGAGTGACTGAGTGACTGAGTGAGTGACTGTGACTGGTGAGTTGGACTGAGTGACTGAAGNTGAGTGGNTGTAGTGAGTGACTTGAGTGGTGAGTGAGTGAGTGACTGAGTGACTGNGTGGGTGATGGGTGGGTGGTGGGTGAGTGAATGAGTGAATGAGTGACTGAGTGAGTGTGTGAGTGACTGAGTGAGTGAGTGAGTGACTGAGTGACTGAGTGGGTGAGTGACTGAGTGTGTGAGTGAACGAGTGACTGAGTGACTGACTGAGTGACTGAGTGAGTAGTGACTGAGTGAGTGAGTGAGTGAGCGGCTGAGTGAGTGAGTGAATGAGTGACTGAGTGTGAGTGAGTGGGTGAGTGACTGAGTGAGTGACTGAGTGAGTGGGTGAGTGACTGATGTGTGTNAGGTGACTGAGTGAGTGACTGAGTGAGTGAGTGAGTGAGTGAGTGTGAGTGAGTGGTGACTGATGTGAGTGNGTGAGTGNCTGAGTGAGTGATCTGAGTGGGTGAGTGACTGAGTGCGTGAGTGAATGAGTGACTGAGTGAGTGACTGAGTGAGTGAGTGTGTGTGTGAGTGATGACTGACCTGAGTGAGTGAGTGAGTGTGTGANTGACTGAGTGACTGAGTGAGTGAGTGAGTGAGCTGAGTGAATGAGTGAGTGGGTGAGTGAGTTAGTGGGTGAGTGACAGTGAGTGAGTGGGTTAATGGGTGGGTGAGTGAGTGAGTGGGTGGGTGAGTGGGTGAGTGGGTGGGTAAGTGGGTGGGTGAGTGAATGAGTGAATGAGTGACTGAGTGAGGTGTGAGTGACTGAGTGAGTGAGTGGGATGAGTTGNGTGAGTGGTGAGTGAGTGGTGAGTGAACCACTGAGTGATCGTGAGTGACTGAGTGTCTAAGTNACTGAGTGGGTGAGTGGTGTGAGTGNCGGGTGGGTGNGTATGNTGNGTGAGTGAGTGACTGNGTGAGTGACTGAGTGAGTGACTGAGTGACTGAGTGACTGACTGAGTGACTGAGTGACTGAACGACTGNGTGAGTGAGTGAGTGAGTGAGTGAGTGACTGAGTGACTGACTGAGTGACTGTGTGCAGTGAATGAGTGACTGAGTGACTGAGTGACTGAGTGGGTGAGTGAGTGAGTGACTGAGTGGGTGAGTGAGTGTGTNAGGTGACTGAGTGAGTGACTGAGTGAGTGAGTGAGTGAGTGCTGAGTGAGTGGTGAGTGAGTGAGTGNGTGAGTGGCTGAGTGACTGACTGAGTGAGTGTGTGGGTGAGTGAGTGTGTNAGTGAGTGACTGAGTGACTGAGTGAGTGAGTGTGGTGTGAGTGAGTGACTGAGTGAGTGTNATGTGAGTNACTGAGTGAGTGACTGAGTGAATGATGTGAGTGGGTNAGTGAGTGAGTGGTGAGTGGCTAACTGACTGGGTNAGTGACGAGTGAGTGACTGACTGACTGAGTGACTGAGTGGTGACTGAGTGAGTGAGTGGGTGTATAAGGAGGTATCAGCTGAGTAGGTCNAGGGGGAGAGGAGCGGTCTGAGCAAGGAGCTCTTCAGCAGTTGGGAGAGCGCGGGCTGAGTCNGCGATGGCGCAGAGGCCGCTGATGACTGCCGCCTCAGAGATNTGGGGGAGGAGGAGGAGTGGTGAGTGGGTGGGTGAGTGGGTGAGTGGGTGAGTGGGTGGTGGGTGGGTGAGTGGTGGTGAGTGGGTGGGTGAGTGAGTTGGTGGGTGGGTGGGTGAGTGGGTGGGTGGGTGGGTGAGTGGGTGGATGGGTGAGTGGGTGGGTGGGTGGGTAGGTGGGTGGGTGGGTGAGTGGGTGGGTGGTGAGTGAGTGGGTGAGTGAGTGAGTGAGTGAGTGAGTGGTGATGAGGGGGTGGGTGGGTGGTGAGTGAGTGAGTGGGTGAGTGTGTGAGTGGTGGTGAGTGAGTGGGTGAGTGGGTGGGTGATGTGAGTGAGTGGGTGGGTGGGTGGGTGAGTGAGTGGTGGGTGAGAGGTGAGTGGGTGAGTGAGTGGGTGAGTGGGTGGGTGGGTGAGTGAGTGAGTGGTGAGTGTGGGTGGGTGGGTGGGTGGGTGGAGTGAGTGAGTGAGTGGTGGGTGGGTGGGTGGGTGGTGAGTGAGTGAGTGGNTGAGTGAGTGAGTGGTGAATGTGAGTGGGTGAGTGGGTGGGTGAGTGAGTGGTGAGTGAGTGAGTGACTCCACCACCACCACCACCCCTCCACCACCACCACCTCCACCACCACCTCCACCACCACCTCCACCACCACCACCTCCACCCCCACCATCAAGTTTGGCCACCTCCACCACCTCCACCCCCACCATCACCACCACCACCTCCACCACCACCACCACCCCTCCACCACCACCACCTCCACCACCACCTCC